>OZ026615.1:93327439-93927439 GCA_964020975.1 Hermodice carunculata | reverse complement strand
GTTGTAAAGCCTGCAGTTACATGCCAAAGAGCCCTGAAGTGATGATCATATTTCTGTTCTGATGCCCAGCTGCTGTTTCTGTTTCCATGTGACTGGTGGTCACATGACCTGTCATGTGGCTTCCTGTCGCTACAAAGTGACAAATACTTAATCCTATTTTGAATCTTTTATGTGTAGCATAACTTTTTAAGGAATAAAATACTGTTTTATGTAGCTTTTGTTCAGAAATCTTAAGTGTACCTCTGTTTGCCAAGTGACTTTAGGCTGTCCTGCTTATAGTCAAAATAGTTAAATCCACAGACATTTCCACCTGAAAATCTGGCAGGGCAGTGCATCTGTGAGTGGCAGCCAGCTTCAATCTGCCAGGGCAGTGTGTCCATTAGAGGCAGTCAGCTTCAATCTGCTAGGGCAGTGTCTGTGACTGAAGCAGTCAGCTTCAATCCCCCCTTTTTTTTCTCAAAGACTAAACAGTTAAGTGATTTCAGGCTGTGTGCACTTGGTCCCCTGCAGCCAGTACATTATACACAAATAGCTTAATTCACACTGCTATGAACAAAACTGACTGTAAAACCAAGGATCCTATAATTTAAGCCTCCTTGGTGAAACAGATGCTAAAGATATCAAGTCAAAGTATGTGTATTGCTGGTGTTATACCACTGACACACCCTGTCTCAGTGATTACCAACATATCCTCTTAATTCATGATTGTAGTATCACAGTGTCAGTGATTGTTTGAAAGTTCTCCAGTGTAGGAGTTACAGATGAGAATGCAAAATATAAAGGACCAATTGCTAGACATGTGAGAGTAAATAAATGACAACAAAACCTTGTATTGTGTGTGAAGAGAGTCGTCTCTGGTTAACTCTTTCAGTACCATTTGTGACAAAGGACCATGTGCTATGAATTGACATAATGATACCAGATAGATATTTGTGGACCAATCTGTCTTTGAAGTAGCAGCCTACACTTACAGCATGACAATCGTCACGTTAACAGTTTGCCTCAGCACTCTTTAGGCACATTGCACACAGAGTGCTGAGGAAAGCTGTTGAGTGAGTCAAACATTGGCACTGAAAGAGTTAACACCAGTGAGAGCTTCCCAAAATGTGTCGCAAAAGTGGCCTTTATTTTTATGGACAATTCCAATTTTTCAATTACCGGTAAAGTAAATCTTGGAAAAAACTCCATCTTATAATGTGAATAACTCTGTCACATTTTTTTTCCAGAAAAATTTGCAACATTTCACTGTGACACACCCCTAAAAACATGCTTTAACACTGCCATGTCCAAAACAAGCAGTTTACAACACTTTGTCTTAAATGTTGGACCCATACCATGTTGTTTACCTGAGATTATATCTTTCACTTTTTTCCTGAAGGAAGATCTCTCGAGATGTCTACCGGGATATAAGGACAACTTCCCTAGGCTTACACACCCAGTGCAAGGAGAGGAAAGTCACTGATCCAGTTTACTGTGAGAGTTAAAATAAGTTATTCTGGAAACAGTCATCAGATGGAGTTAAAGATGAACCCACGGGAGTGATCATTTAGCATATGTAAGAGGTCTATAAGCCCCTGATGAGCTCAATCGATCTTTTTGCGTCAATTGAAAGACTTCGCTGGGGTTTCGTATGATAATTATTCCGCATGACCTGGTTCCCAGAACTCCACTCTGTCATCTGGAGAACATCTTATCATGGCTGTTCAGGAACCATTACAATGTAGAAGAATACAACAAGTCTCAAGACATGATGATAAATTCACAATGAATGCCACTTTAGATTGCCCCAGTTGTTACAAATCAGAGATGACAATTTGTCAGTCCTTGACATTGGACCTTTTTGCACTATTTATTGTACACGCGTGCCTCAAGTTTTGCATTTTTTTTTTCACTGTTTGTGTGAAGTGTGGGAGGAGTTTTCATACAAGTGCCTACATTTGATATGGTAATATGTTTTATTTTTTTTCCTTTTTTTAAAATGGTCCTGAAAGGAAACCAAGGCTGATGGTTGGTCAGATGGACAACTTTGTGGGGTGGGTTGGGTTGGGTGGTGGAGAAGAAAAACTTTTACGATCGATCTGTGTGGCTTGTGAGGCCCAGATTGTAAATGTGCCTAATGGTCATTGAAGTAATGCCAGTTTAAGGTCATGAGTTCTAAATTCTGGATCAGTTTATTGTGTCACTTTAAAATGCAAGATTTGGTTCTTTCTTCAATTTAGTCTCCAAAAAATGTTAAAATAAAGTAATTTTGAGGGAAAGTGGTCCGCTTTCTTTGTTTTCATGCCTCTTTTTACCTGCATCTCCTGATTCAAACATTTTGATGTTGACATACACTGTATATTGCAGGTGGACATGTTTTGACAGAAATGATAATTTAAAAGAGATGAATATGCATGTATTTGATGTCAGTTTTTGTCAAAGAAATGAGTCTAGAATAAGGAAACCTTTTGCCTGCTAAACAGACTATTGTTCCACGTGTCTCACTGTGCTCCAGGGATAAGTGCAGTGCCCACACAGTAACAATAGCGTAACTTAGTCTGACTTAGCAGGCAAGGAAACCATTTCCTTTTTTTTCTAAACAAAAAAAATTAAGTGGCTACAATCTCTGCATGTTTATGGTCATGAGACCTGTCCATTAATGATTGATGAATTGAAATTGAAAGACGAAGAGAGAGAGAGAGAGAGAGAGAGAGAGAGAGAGAGAGAGAGAGAGGAGAGAGAGAGAGAGAGAGAGAGAGAGAGAGAGAGAGAGAGAGAGAGAGAGAGAGAGAGAGAGAGAGAGAGAGAGAGAGAGGAGAGAGAGGAGAGAGAGAGAGAGAGAGAGAGAGAGAGAGAGAGAGAGAGAGAGAGAGAGAGAGAGAGAGAGAGAGAGAGAGAGAGAGAGAGAGAGAGAGAGAGAGAGAGAGAGAGAGCTAGTTGCCAAGGAATGAACAGACTCACTAAACACAGAAATTTTGGTTGGTTTTCGGGCCAAAGACTTATCTTTTTACTAATTGCCAAAATGCCAACAGCCATTTAATCACGAGAAAATTACACCGTGAAACATTAATTGGAATCTTGTAGACTGAAATGGAATTACTTGTAAAGTGGATGGGCGAAAACCTACCCAAGCTGGCAAGAACACTCCTCTGAATGGTGCGGAAGGGGTGGTGGACTTTCCTGTTTCATATAATGATTCCCTCACCATTCTCCATGGTACATTACACTGAGATTGTGGATAATGTATCAAAATTTATCAATCAAATCAGATTAATTGGTAGAAACTGTTATCAAGTGGTTAAAACCACATGAAAGGGCTATCTCGTCGGTAGGTTTCACTTTCTGCATCCATGCCTGAAGAATCTGAATGATATTCTGGCTTGTCTGATCACATGTCGAGTCTTCCTCATAATGATTATTGCCAACAATTCGTTTATTTAGATTATGCTGGTGAAGCAAAGATGAAAGATTTCCTGTGTGGATGATGAAGTTTGTGAAGGCAGGGAGCGTTGACCATTCTGTTGCAATGATGCTTCCTCTAGTTCTTCTTTTGCGAGTTCCCAGTTAGCACAATGTCGTAGGCTGCAGGATGTTTTCTTATGACCGGCCAACAGGGGGCAGTGCTGTTCCTGGTGGGCAATCATATACATTGGTACATAAGTATGGAGGACAAGCTAATAATTGGACTGAAATCCATTTGTTAACACTGTATGTGGATAAAAGCTAATTGAACCGGCTGTGTGTCTGTTTCACACTCCTTAGATGCATGTGTATATTTTGTTCCCAGTTTCTGATTTTTACATTTACCAGGTCATTATTGCCTACCAATGACAAGGCTGTTACCTTATCATAGAATCCCTGATCAGATTGTACAAAGATATATCTATTTTTTGATTAAGTTATACTGCTGTAGAATACCATAACTTTCTGGTTTGATAAAATCTTTAATATTGTGCTGAAAACACTGAGTGAGCAGGTTTTTTCAGCATGTTCATAGCCCAATACATGACCTTCACACTGTGAAAGGTGCCACCATAGACTAGGGGTCTTCACAAGAAATTTCACAGTAACATTCATCCAAATAGTTGTAAGAGTTTTATGTGTTTCCCACAGTTTGCAGATAGCACAGCAATATGAATTGAGAAATAGTGGAGAGAAGATTTGCCTGCAGCACCCATTATAGACTGCCTAGTTTGTCAGTTTGAAGCCTGGCCATTCATTATGTGCCATTGAGTGGAGACTGGGGCCATCTCTCTTGTCTCCTGCTACTAATTAACACCAATTCCATCTGTGAGTTATACTCTGATATCGCAGTGGACAATGCTATCAACATCATCTCATTGTGGCAGGGGTGTAAAAAACTAATGAAGCTATTGATCAATAGTGATATGTTAACCCATGTCCTGCAGATGGGGCTGCAGGCAACTTCTGTTCTTGTGACATTTTGACTCTTTTTTACTGACATTATGACAAATAAAATTTTTAAAATGTTTGAGCATATCCTGCACTATGTTCTGCTGGACTAGAAGATTATTTCACTCTGTCTTGTTTTCTTTATTTTTTTGTTTGTTTGTTTTTAATGAATTGAATATTTTACACTAGAAGCCTTTTAATATAACTAAATGGTCAAGCTGTCAACATCAAACCAGTTGGAGTGCAGAACTTTGACTGTAAATTGTGGCTTTAGAATACTGCAGTCAGGAGCTTTTGAAGGATTTTAGTGTCAGTTCAAAGGACCTTGTCAGCATGAGTGCTAATAGTCATGATGTTAAAGGAGAGGGTTACAAGAAAAGGTTCTTTTTAATCCAAATTTGTATGCCTGAAGGAGATTCAATTTCCCCCAGATTAAGATCACTTTTTCGCCATTTAATTGTGCGGCTGTCCGTGGGTTGACTCTGTGCCAGTTGATTTTGTCCCTGCCCTTTGATCTTCCAACTGTGAGGGCTGCCTTTGAGACACCCAGGCAAGCAGAAAATCTTCCCTAAAGATCCTGTGGTTTAGGGTTACAGACGAATCCGTTAGGATCGCCTGCAGGCCAAAGACACAACACCTGCCGTCTCAATTAATTGACATACAGAGATACTGGAGAGAATTGGCAGTGCCATAGAAGTGCAAGAACTTTGACTGTAAATTGTATTTGTTTGGTTGCATTATTTTCTCTGCACAAATGCCAAAGTTAAGTAAATTTATTTAGCTGGTATGGCCGGTATTCATGCAAGAGAATACCAGCAGAATTAATTAAGGAGCTATGTGTTATTATGTATGTGGGAAAAATTTGTCTGGGGGTTTGAGGAGTTGTTGGTCCTTTGGTGTCACTAAGATGCTTTCCATCATTTGCACACCAACAGAGCTTTCACCAAGAAGCCAGTTCAGTGACCTGCTAATGTTTGTGATGGGGTCTTGGTAATAACCCTGGGAGCATACCCCATGCGGGGGTTCATGTATCTGCTCCAGCTTCTATGTCAGAAAATAAGGGTTGGTCGAATCCACCAGTGCCCACCTGTGATGCTACAAAGTTCAAAGTGGGGTCGCACTTTGTATGCACTTTGTTATATCAGTCAAAATGGAGCTTTTAAATTGACAAAAACTGCTAATTGGAAGATAGAACTTAAAGTGCTAAAAACTAAGACCAAATTAAAAAGATCATTAAAAGCCAAGCAGTTTGATAAGTCTGTAATAGAGAGTAAAGATGACATGTTTTTGTTGCCATATGTACGTGTTTGCATTCTGTGTGATTTGGATGTCTAGACTCTTGATGATAGTTCTGTTATCCCCTCGGGTCTTTGTGGCACGTGGCACACAGATTTGCCAGTCTGCCCCATTGGCTGGCCCTGTTGTCCTAATTGGGAGATGGATCACTAAATTGCCCATTGTGCTTCCACCCTTTTATATAGACTGAAATGTTTTGCCGCGATCAACAATAAAACCCAATTGCTGGGATAAATGTGGTGCGGTGAGCCCTGTGGGGTTGTTCCAGGCACCCCCATCATAGAGGAGTGCAGGGGATGAGTTATGAGTGACAGTAGGTCCTTACCCTCCCTCAGTCCCATGTACCCCTTGACCAGGTGTGCTCTGTAATAACAGCATACCTGTCATGTCTCGCAAATGAGGTGGGAGTTGCCCCTTGAATTTGAATCTTGGTCAGAAAGTTGATAAATCTAACAGTCTCTTCATTAAAAAAATGCACAAAATTATTTGAAATAACCCACCTTTTGACTGAAAATCTTCAAATCTTTTTGTGTTTGTGACATGGATGCATATGTGGAACAGCAACTTAAGCTAAATTTGGAGTGGTTTCAGTGCATAAACAGACACATAGCCAACCTAGTGTAGACGTGATTGTGTACGAGGCCAAAATAGTGCACACTGCAGGTGATACAGAATAAACAAATAAAAAAAAAGCATGAAAAAAAATTACAGTTATTTTGCCTTTGCCAATTTGTTTGTTCAGTACTTGATTTTGCTTTCAAATGTTTTTTCGTGTGTGGGTATATGTACTAAATGCAGGTGTTGAGTGTGTACAACCAAGCAAGCTGATTGGTCACAGTGATATGTAAGTCTGAGACGGCTGATTTGTTGACACAACCAAACCAGATTATTGGTCAGTACAACAAAGACAGATTACTTCTTGACACATGCACCGGAGGCCGTTATTTGACGGAGAGTAGCATGTCTGCTACAGTTTATGAGCTGCCTTTGGTTAGCCTCTACATGTATAGTGCTGGTGATCCGTCAGTACAACTAACCCTGGTGATTGGTTGAAGGAACCGAGGCTGGTAACCAGCCAGTGTAGTTAGGGAGTGGTGATGAGTCAGTATAGCTAAGGCTGTCAGTCAGCCCATGTAGCTGTGGTTGGTGATCAGCTAGTCTAGCTGAGGTTGATAATCAGTTAGTACAGATAAAATTTGTGCCCAATCAATTTAGCTGAGCTGGTGATCAGTCAGTTCAGCTGAGGCTGGTGATCAATCATTATAGCCAAGGCTGGTGATCAGCTAGTATAGTTAAGGCTTGTGATCAGTCCTTATATCCAAGGCTGGTGATCAGCTAGTATAGTTAAGGCTTGTGATCGGTCCTTATATCCAAGGCTGGTGATCAGCTAGTATAGTTAAGGCTTGAGATCAGTCCTTATAGCCAAGGCTGGTGATCAGCTAGTATAGTTAAGGCTTGTGATCGGTCCTTATATCCAAGGCTGGTGATCAGCTAGTATAGTTAAGGCTTGTGATCAGTCCTTATAGCCAAGGCTGGTGATCAGCTAGTATAGTTAAGGCTTGTGATCAGTCCTTATAGCCAAGGCTGGTGATCAGTCAGCATAGCCAAGACTGGTGATGAATAAGTCTAACCAAGGCTGGTGATCAGTCAGTATATTCAAGGCTGGTGATCAGCTAGTATTGTTAAGGCTTGTGATCAGTCAGTATAGCCAAGATTGGTGATCAGTCAGTATAGCCAAGGCTGGTGATCAGTCAGTATAGCCAAGGCTGATGATCAGTCAGTATAGCCAAGGAAGTTCTTGTAAACTAGATGAGAAGCTTTTACAATTGAAACCGTGAGTTGTCTGTATGTACACTGCCTGGTGATTTTCTTGTGATTTTTTTTTTGGGGGGGGGGGGAGGGGGGTGGGATGGGGAGGAAATTTCTGTATCAAAATCATCTCAGAATAAACTACAATCATAACCTAACTTTCTTACAATCCAGGGTTTTTGCACATTAGGACTGTCTAAACTGAAGCCACAGAAAAATTGGAATCAAGTTCATTGAAGTTCTTATTGTTGGATTTTCAAACGCCTTGTCTCTCCACAGCTGCTGTTTAGTATGGGTCATCTTTCAGTGCAGTACTCTTCAGAGATATAAAAAGAATTTTCTCTCATATTTTGTAGATTTTGCCTATGGATCTGTGGTGACCTTGAAGAACTACCGCACCGGTGGGGCCTATTTACACTCCCACTGGCACCTGTACCCCGAGGGGGTGGGAGCCAGACAACAACAGGTGAGACCCTGACCTTGACCTCTGTCCTCACAAAGCTGTCTTGCTGTGAACTATCTTTCCACTACTGAAAGAAGACGCCAAGGCTGGTCCTTGCAATATTTTACCAGACTTGTCAATGGTATGAAAGTGTGTCCATACGCCGAAGGTAATCAATTGTCTTCTTGACATTTATGTGAAAGTCGTAAAAGTCACAAAATAAAGAGTTCATCAGCTGGAGACAGCGCTGTTCTTAAAAAAGTTGAGTGGCCAAATACCCTCTTTGTTTGACAGCCACATAACTGACTGAGGGGAATTGTCACAAATGGTTACACTACAGTAACTTGCTTCATTTTGGCTGTGTTTTTTTTTCTTCTTTGCTTTGCCTTGCTTTCCACATATTATTCATCATTTTTGGGGACAATAGAAATCAGACAATTTAAAGAATATGCAAAATAGTGAATGGCGAGGCAACTGCCTGTAGCTAAAAAGCAGTTTTGCTGAGCAAAAAGTCAATAACATTTTGTGGAAGTATATCAGTACGAAACCAGTCGAACTATAACCTCTCCCATTGCGGCCACCAGCCATTGTCATTAGCTCATTTTTTGGAAGTATAGTTCGACACATTTCACCAACAGTATGGCTTCCCAGGAACAGTTTAACTCATTCCATACCAGTCCCTGATATTTACGTATATTTACCAAGATTTAAGATGACAATTGCATATTTAAATTCTTCATGAAACGAGCTTTCGTTCAAGTACCAACATGGCACTGCCTGGCAAGTCATGCTGCAGCTGCAGCATGACTTGCCAGGCAGTGCCAGAACCACTGACCAAGGCCTGTGACCATAGTATGGAATGAGTTAAAAAGTTAATAAAGGTTTACCTAAGTATGGCTAACTGCAATGTTGGTGTATCACTAAGGAATGGTTCAACATTTTCATCATTTTTTAATTAGTACTTATAGTGCGCAAGGGGGGAGGGGGTTAAATGGGTCTGTACACTTTCACAGAATATGGAAAATGATGGTCATTTTTGGCCTGTTTTGTGCAATTATGCTATGATTTTTTTGGGAAATCATCATTTTTAAAGTACTAATTGGGGGAGGGGTGTGTCATGAAATTTAGTACCGTAAGTACTAATTCAAAAATGGTGGTAGTGTTGAACCATCCCTAGACATTCTAAGTTCATGTGAATCAGAAATAAACAGCTGATAGCTAGAGAGAATGAGGTCTCCCCATGTATATCATCTGAGTGGAGCTGGTTGATTTTTTTCCGTGGTAGGTGGTAGATGCAGACTTTTGAGGCACAAGTTGCTTGATTTTTTGGTTTTCACCAGGTTTACCAAGTGAAAACCAAAAAGATTTAACACAGAGTACCATAAATATATCCCACTGCCACTCAATGCTGATTTTGTGTCTCCCGTACAGTGTACATGCAGTAAAACCTGTCAAGGCTGAACGCCCTTGGGACCCAGCCAGAATGTTCGGGTATTGGAGGTGTTCGGCTAAAAGAGGGTCAGGGGTGTGGCCGTTATGGCTACACCGGCACATGTAAACTTTGAATTCACCTGTACATGCACATGCATTGGGGAATTTACCAGCTCCAATGCGTGTATGTATTTACACACATTACAAAAACTTGAATGAAAAATAAAGTCTAAGATGAAAAAGAACTTTATAAAATTTCCAACCACTTGGGGAAAAAAGTTTATATGATTCATAAACTTCAGGCTAACAGTACATGCACTTTTCAATACAGTGTATCATTACACTACATTACTGATGTTACTGGTACATGTGTATGTACATGTACTGAAGTATGCACATCTGTCCTACCTGTGACATTGTATTTACATGTGTATAATTTGATGACATAAAAGATCAATTTATTGTCCAACATTAACACACAATATGTGTACTACCCTTTATTGTACTGCCAAACTTCAGAATACACTTCCAAGTTTGATAAATTTAAAACAGTACATTGTACAAACAGCTGTAGAGGTCTCACCATGGAACCTACACACTGTTGACACCCTTTGAATACATTAATGCCACAAATTTGATGCAAGTGTTGATATAAAAAAAATGATGTTTTTGTATCAAAGGTTAAAGCAGCGTATTGTACGTACAGCTGTAGAAGGTCTCACCATGGAACCTACACACTGTTGACACCCTTTGAATACATTAATGCTACAAATTTGATGCAAGTGTTGATATAAAAAATGATGTTTTTGTGTCAAATATCGATGAATTTCCCAACAATTCTTTCTTTCTGGGGGGTAAGTGTTCAACCTTGACAGGTTAAATGTTGCTTTGGGACCCAAATCAAGTGTTCAGTGTTCAGGGTGGAGAGGTGTTCGGAGATTGCAGGTTTCAATACTTGGCTCTCCTATTAAATTACATGCAAAAAAGTTGGGACCCCAAAAAAGTGTTTGGGTAACAGAGGTGTCCAGCTGTCAGAGGTGTTCAGCTTGGCAGGTTCTACTGTATTTGGCAGAAGTTGCAAATTAGTCACTGAATTGGAACAAAATGTCCTGCCAGCTTTCACCACTTTGCCGTTCAATTTACTGAACAATAGGAGATGAGTTGCAACCATCACGAGGAAAGTTATCTACAACCAAGTTTTGAGTTTCAAGTTTTTATTCAGCATGAAATCTAGTACAATTAGGTTTGTGCCTTCAGAGAGTACAAGATAGGTAAAAAGTAATATACACAACATATGGCAATCAATCAACCAGTTATGAATGACAACAATGTAGCCTGAGACAAACACTAGGTTTGTGAGAAATCACCATCCACAGGTATATGGAGTCGTTGTGTGCATTTGTATGCAGTGTTGCATACACGGAATGTTCCCTGAGAGGTTATGAATGGAATACATATGTGGAGCTGCCCCTTGTGAACAGAATCAGTCTCTCTACATATAGATCTCAAAAGGGAATAGGCATGAAAATTTCAAATTTTAGCATAAGAAAGGCAAGCATGTCTATTTTCTCTTTTCATTGAGACCAAAAGGTTCCAGTGTGTTTAACTAGTGGATGCAGAAATATTGCCTCAGAAACATTTATGATTGAAAAAAGGGGAAAAATCAACTGAGATGGGATGAGATATATTCCACGATTTGTACCTTCAGAGTTAGGCCGTATAGTGATCTAGTCTGGCTAAGTGTCTGCCTAAATGTTGATTGCCATGCCATTTGTGCAATCAGTATGTGAGTTCCCTCAATCTGTTAAGCTGGTATATCTGATCATAGTATTTGTTTTAAGTTGAACAACTAAATTAATACCTGAGACAGTTGTGTTTGTGTGAGCCTCCCCTGGGTGTACTACGTGATGCCCAATGTCTAGAAGGATGTGTCTGGTCAGCTCCCATTGGTTAGTGACCTGATTATTATGCAGGGAATCCTCATCAAAGAATATTTACAATAAAAAGATTAGAAAATTTTATTGACCATTTTCAGTATATCCATTTGCAATGTGAAGCAAATGCTGTTGTTCTTTTGATTGTTACTTTTTCTTGTTGATAATTAATAACAAATTTTCTACACTTATATTGCAAATTTTCAGGCTGAAAGTACAGGTGATGCTACCATCTAACTGATTGTTTTATTGTCAATATTGACATATAGCGTGGAACATTTTGTGTGATTCCTAAAGCAGAGAAAAATATCTCACATGTTAACATGTGTACATTTCAGCCGAAGTGCGATATTTCAAGAGCTCATAAAATTGTCTGCCTTTGTTATGAAGTTAGCCTTTTGTATTGAGACATACACAGTGAAAGGTAGACTGTCATGTGGCAGTTACATAATAGATTGTTCCTAATTATGAGCAGCGGATACTACATGTACAAAACATGACCTCATCAGCAGATTGCATGGTAACAAGGTTACTTGGTGTGAAATGTGAAGTCCTCTTTGTATTTTGCTCACAAAGTTTTTATTGCTGTTTTGTGTCTTATTTAAACACCAGGTGTCACTATCTTCTGAAATTGTGAGAAAGTTTTACCCACAAAATTAAAGGTACATTGTATCAGTATCATTATATGGTGCTCTAAACAGTGCAATATTATATGGTTGTGAGTCCTGGCTGATAGATAGTTTACAGTGGAAGGATATGCCTTACTTATCCACACTGAAAGTTTTGGCTGGCATCAAATCTCAAACATGTTGTGACATTATAAATGCAAAATGAGTGAGATTCCTGCAAATTGTCTAATAAAAGAACAGCAACTTCACTTTCTAGAGAAAATAAAAACACAAGACACCTTCATGGGAAGTGCATTAGCAAAAGCTATAAAATTGGCTGAAGACTGTAACAGCCCCATGGGAAAATATCTACTGAATTTAGAAAGTGTCAACATGCACTGAGTTGACTCAGAAAAATGTCAAATAGAGAGGGCTCTTCATGATCCTGCATTGTCACGATGGATGACATACACTTTGTTCAATCATGGAGCAATATTCCTCCATGGTTCAATCCAAACTTGTCAGTTCATCAAATGTAAAAACAGACTAATATTCCTAAACCCAACTGCAGACCTTTACTTGATTACAAGTTGGATCACATATAAGGAAGATAGAGACTGGTAGATGATCAACGATCCCACAAGAGTGTACAATAGTTCCTTCTTTGAGAGACCACCCCTAGTACCAGCCAAGAAGTGGTCACATAAAGCAGGTGGTCTCCCAAAGGAGGTTTACTTCTTGTCCTACCTGACCTACAATTGGATGAAAAAGTGATTGTATGTACATGTACACTTTTTGACCCCATTCCATTTGGTAGTCATGTGTCATTTTTTGACATTGTAAACATACATTTGTATTTTGAATTTATCAGTTGGTTTTGACAGGTTGTTTTACCAATCTTGTACAAAATAGGTTGGTTTTAGTTATCTGAAATGGGGATTTTCTAGATGGATAAGTGGTCTTTTGGGGGTCATTTTTTTGTGGTTACTGGTCAGAGTCAGCAGGTGGTCTCCCGAAAGAGGTAAATTAGTGCTTTTTCACAATGAAAATGTTCACAAAGGTAGGTGGTCTTCCAAAAGAGGGACTACTGTATTACATTCTGTTGCAAAAGAACATGGCATTTATTGCACTTTAGAACAAAATGTGATTTTGTTGGGCTTGTGTCATGTGTATCTTTTCAGCACAAACCAATTCTGTAATTATAAAGGTCTGTGGCTGTGTGAGACATTTATAGAACATGGAAACAGTGGGAAAATTGTGTTAATTGTGGCTTGGAAGTAAACAGATCATATGCACATGTACCTAGTAAGCTTTAACATTCTGCTCATGACCATCTGTCACTGTATTATTGCAATTAGTCCACGGTTCTAATTGAAATTTGCATGTAATTCTGCAGATAGTTTTTATATTTTTGCACTTTTGATGTTGAAATTGCCAGGTTAGAGAGCATGTGAGATACAAATAAAGTAGGAAGAACTGATACAACAAAGCAGGAAGAATTAATACATTAAAAGCCACAAAACACTCTGAAAGTTGAAACTCACCACGCAAACCAGATGGACCAGGCATGCAATTCTTGAAATATGAGCTCTTTTTCAGACCTTTGACCCAGGAGAGCTGCATAATCAATTTTAAATTCTGAATATTGGTAGATGTGATCAGATAGTGTCCACATTAATTATGATGTGACAAAATGCCTGGAAGTACTTAAGAGACCTGTGACAATAGGTTCATGTTCCAGGCAAAGTTCTCAGGTGTCAGGTTTTGATAACCATTGTCTTGGCATGCAATATACCACAATGACACTTCTATTTGAAGGCCTTGATTTTTAAAGGTTTCCACAAAACGAGAGATTTGTCTTTCATCACCATTACCAGTGTTTTACATTCACAGTTCCTGTTGCCAAGTAGCAATTTGCCATTGTAACAAGAGTAAACATTATATCACCTTTTTCTTCCTTGAAGTACAGAGTTTTTGGTGATTACTGAAGAAGACAGTGGACCAGTCTTTTGTTATATCAGGGAGAGTGAAAAAAGATAATGATCTCCTGTTAACCACATTTGCAGGTCACTACATATGGACATAAAGATGAAAACAATAAGTGGCTGGTGAAGAAGTTTGACCGCAACCCTGACCCCAACGACAAGGAGGTGGAACTGGTCAGGCATGGGGACATGGTACGCCTGGAGCATGTCATGTGAGTTCATTGTTTACCCTACACCCTGCAAACTGGTCAGGCATGGGAACATGGTACGCCTGGAGTATGTCATGTGAGTTAATTCTTAACCCTACACCCTACAAACTGGTCAGGCATGGGGACATGGTACGCCTGGAGTATGTCATGTGAGTTAATTCTTAACCCTACACCCTACAAACTGGTCAGGCATGGGGACATGGTACGCCTGGAGTATGTCATGTGAGTTAATTCTTAACCCTACACCCTACAAACTGGTCAGGCATGGGGACATGGTACGCCTGGAGCATGTCATGTGAGTTAATTCTTAACCCTACACCCTACAAACTGGTCAGGCATGGGGACATGGTACGCCTGGAGCATGTCATGTGAGTTAATTCTTAACCCTACACCCTACAAACTGGTCAGGCGTGAGGACATGGTATGCCTGGAGCATGTCATGGGAATTAATTCCTAACCCTACACCCTGTTAACTGGTCAGGCATGGGGGCATGGTACGCCTGGAGCATGTCATGTGAGTTCATTTTGAACCCTACAGCCTTCAAACTGGTCAGGCATGGGGACATGCCAATTACTTTGATATGGCACTGGAACACTCTTAGGGACTCCTAGTTCTGAATTTGTCCACAAGGCAGTGCTGCCATTTTTTTCTTAATTTTATATGATTTTTTTTTGTCTGTTATGGCTATTTTCGATTTCTTCTCGAGAACATTCACTTACAGTAAGCTGAAACTTGGTGGATATGTTTTTTTTGGAAGGGTCAAACAAAATGGTTCACTAGGTGGCAATACTGCACATTCCGGGTTTTTCACTTTTTTTTTTTTAAATTTGGGTACTTTCCGGTAAATGCACCTTTCCTATTGATTACTATTTAAGCCAATGGGCATTCTAATGCTAATTCACAGTTTTGACTTCTCTGAAACCATCAGTCAGATTGACTTTGAACTTGGTGGCAATGTACCTTGGGTTGGTCTCCAGCAGATTTGTTCAAATGGACATGCTTCATTGATTTTTGGATTTTTTATGACTTGAATTTCTTTGATCTTTTTGGGGGCAAACTTAAAAAATCATAAGGGTGTATTTACATGTGTGAGAGTCCTCTTGTTTTGTTTTATCCATTTACTATTATTATTATTATTATTATTATTATTATTATTATTATTATTATTGTTATTGTTATTGTTATTGTTATTGTTATTATTATTATTATTATTATTATTATTATTATTATTATTATTATTATTATTATTATTATTATTATTATTATTATTATTATTATTATTATTATCATTATCATTATCAGTAGTATTATTATTTTATGATCCATTGTGACAAGCAACTGAAATCATTGTGCTGTGTGCAGTGTGCTATGCTCACATGACAATGCCAGGTTTGCACACTGAGCTGTTCTGTATAATGCTGCCATCTGGTGGCCACCATTGACTTTATATGTTTTGGGGCTATTTCACAAAATTTGAATCTGAAGTTTTGTAGTCATGATCTTTTGGATCATATTAACTGCTGCCACCTGTGGGAAATCAATAGCCTTACTTTTGGACTTCAAAGCTATTTACTGTGTTTCCAGATATATTCTTAGTTCAGACCAATTTATGCAAAAGATTTCTAGAGTACCACAATAGCTTTGAAGTTTTGATAATGTCACAGAACCAAAAAGTGTGAATAGCAAAACCCAGAAAAAAATCTGTAAAAATATGATATGGATTAACACTAGTGACAGGAAGTGCTGTCTTTTCTTTTGTGATCAGGACAAAGAGAAACCTGCACAGCCACAGAGAGATGGCTCCACTGACTCGACGCCATTACCAGGTTACATGCTATGGGGAGGTGAGTGCTGATAGAGGATTTGGTGGTGTGATGCTGTGCAGTCACAAATAGTGCGCTGCAGGAGGTGGCCAGCTGTAAACTTATTTCAGTGATTTTTAAAATTTATTTTACAAGTTTTAAACAGAGACAGCAACATTAAGAAAATCAACAACTACTTAAGCCCTTGAGGGATAGAAATTCTATGACAGTAGTTGGGTAATTTCATTGCTGTGGCATTATTGCAGACCGGGCATAGTTAGTTTTATAATTCACCACGGTTTGCCATGGTGAGTTCACTTACCAACCCGAAGTAGACTGGCACTACTTTCCCACTGTTATATTATAGAGAAATACAGTTGTGATGAAGTAATTTATTCATGGCCTGATCATGCTTGAAATCATTATGATCTTCCACCAACTTCACAACAACATTTGAACTTCGAAAGGTAAAATTCTCTGTAAAATAAGAACTTTTCCTATGATAGAATTGGATGGCTTTGCTTGGGTGGGACACAGGCTGGCGATGGCCATCCATGCAGAGTTTTGCCACTTCCCACCTTCAACCCTCATGGGATCCCTAAATAAATAGTGAAGAATTTAGAAAATTCTAAATTCTGGTGTGGAAAAAATGCCAAAAATTGTCAGATTTAAAGCAAATTTTAGGGACTGTCCCTGACTGTGATGTTGAGGGACAGTTGGCATCATTGCATTCAGGTTTTAACCCGTAAAGGGCTGATTTAAAACTGAGTCAACAGCTTTCTTCAGGGCCTTTTGAGCAATGTGCACAGTGTCCCAAGGAAAGCTGTTGACTAAGACTATTACACATGTATTAGGCTCACTGGTATTTTAATGAAAGGTATCTTCATGAGGAATTTGAATCTTTTAACCTTTATATGTTTAAAGGTAATGAGTAAAAGACTATAGCTGTGATGAGTATTTCAAGGGTTAATCGGAACATTTTGCAGATTACACTTTAACCATATTAAATGTCTACATTAGGAATTAACTTCATGTTGTAATTAGCTGGAATTTTCGTAGAATGTTGTTGCTGGGTCATAAAAAACGACCAACCAAGACCTTAATCTCCATGTCATCATGTAGCTGCAGAGCTTTCACATTTTAATAAATAGGAAATAGTGCAGACAATGCTGACCTGATTCCTCCAGGACCCACTCACTTGGCCTTTACCCGCAGTACTTGAATTCATGTTAAATGACATCTACCATTGTGTTTCTTGATGAAATTGATGCTGTACTTTCATCATTCTTAGCTTGAAAATGTCACTTTGGCAGTTTGCAATTGTTTTGAAGTTGTATGTATTATCAACTTTTTATGATGAAGCATTTGTCACCCAATCTTGGACAGTGTACCTTGTATAGTAAGCCTCTGTCCATGTGTAAATTTCTAGTGGGGTGCACGTGATGTGACATCAGGCATAGCAGTGGCAGTGGCCAGAGTGGCTGATAACTCCTTAGCATGGCATTGATCAACACGTCACTGTTCTAGACAGACTTAATGCAACAAAAGTTCCCATGATGGTCTTGGTGCAACCTAATGATTCAAAAGCTCAAGATAAACAGATGAATTTCACTGGACAGATTTTGTTTCAAGTTGGGTTGCTTCCCAAATTACAATGTGCAAACAGAGCCTGCTGCAGCCTGTACAACAAAACAGGTTGATGATCCAGTTGTATGACTGGGTAAAAATAGATGGGCAGATATCTCACTCACAATTTTATACCTTGAAACAAGGAAAGCAGAAAAGGCCGGAAATAGAGGAAAGAGATTTATTTAAAAATCAAATGCTCAAAATGTGGAGGACATTGTCATAATAAATGCCATGACTTTTTTATGCGTGTGCCATGAAGCTGCATGGTTAATGTAAGAGAACAGATGGCAGGGTATTCAGGCATTCATGGTTGATGTAAGAGAACAGATGACAGGGTATTCAGGCTTTTATGGTTAATGTAAGAGAACAGATGGCAGGGTATATAGGCATTCATGGTTAATGTAAGAGCACAGATGGCAGGGTATTTAGGCATTCATGGTTAATGTAAGAGAACAGATGGCAGGGTATTTAGGCATTCATGGTTAATGTAAGAGCACAGATGGCAGGGTATTTAGGCATTCATGGTTAATGTAAGAAAACAGATGACAGGGTATTTAGGCATTCATGGTTAATGTAAGAGAACAGATGGCAGGATATTCAGGCATTCGTTGTTAATGTAAGAGAAAAGATGGTAGGGTATTCAGGCATTCATTGTTAATGTAAGAGAAAAGATGGTAGGTATTCCAGCAGTCATGGTTAATGTAAGAGAACAGATGGCAGGGTATTTAGGCATATATGGTTAATGTAAGAGAACAGATGACAGGTTATTCAGGCATTCATGGTGAATATAAGAAAACAGATGACAGGGTATTCAGGCCTTTATGGTTGATGTAAGAGAAAAGATGGCAAGATATTCAGGCATTTATGGTTAATGTAAAAGAAAAGATGGTAGGGTATTCAGGCATTTATGGTTAATGTAAGAGAACAGATGGTAGGGTATTCCAGCAGTCATGGTTAATGTAAGAGAACAGATGGCAGGCTATTCTGGCATTCATGGTTAATGTAAGAACAGATGGCAGGCTATTCAGGTATTTATGGTTAATGTAAGAGAACAGATGGCAGGCTATTCAGGTATTCATGGTTAATGTAAGAGAACAGATGGCAGGGTATTCAGGCAATCATGGAGACATTGTCTTCAAAATCTTGGCCATTGACAACTGTTACATACATTTATTTTGTTTAGAATTTAGTTCCCCTCTTTCCTTCCTCCCTTCCTTAGTCATTTTATTGTATTTGGAGAAATGGGTTTAAGTGTCATATCATGATGTAGTTAGTATACGCAGTGATTGTTGCGGGACTGCTTCCCTCTGAGCATGATATAGCTTTTATTTCATTTCTAGGCAAAGGACCAATGCATTCATTGAGTGGTCACATGATGACCTGTTGCATTCATGGTGTAATGGGTACATACTGCATTCCACTGCTTGTTATCTTATGGTAAAAACTGAACATAGTATAATATATAGATTTGTTGAAAAGTGAATAACTCAAGAACTTATTATTGTTTTATTACTATATGTATACAAATCAGAAAGTGTCCAAATTAAATGCTGAAAGAGGCTCCTAAAAAGATTACAAGATGAACTGTTCTGGCATTTTCAACATTAGAAATGTGCGATAAAGCAGGGACGTGCTATAGATGGACTGCCGACGGGAGCACTGATCCCTTTAGTGGTCAACTGGGCGCGACGACTACAAAGCGTGTTCAGTAGCGCCGCTCAAGTTAATCTCCCATGCTCAGTCCGATTGTTGTTCCATCTATGTTTCCACGTTCGGTTGTATCGGGTTACTCACATCAGGCTTACATCGGGTGTGCTATTGTACCAAGTTCAAAAACGGAGAGTTTTATGCGTGTCAACCAGTCTCATCGTTCGACTCAGAACCGTGCGAGTCCACCGATGTGTTTTTCATTGAAATCGACCGATAAAAGGGCAAGTGTTTGCATTTTTTCTGTCCAAAATGATGCAAAGTTAGACAACTTGCGTGCATAATAACTCCTTACGCCGTAATCAGCAATAAAAAATGTAGTTTTAGATGGATAGTGTATGCCGGTAGGATTATGATGGTGGTTTCATTTCTTGTAGCTGAGTCCGGCGTAACGCTAAATTTTGACTTTAAAATGTGGAACATGGTGAAAAATTTTGCACATTTCAGTCAGTGATGCGATTATTCTCGCCTTTCAACGCGTGACCTGGCCGCGTTTATATCATGGTCGCCAAGTACAAGTAACGTGTAAACAGCGCGCACCGTGGAGTTCACTGAAGGTGCTCACTCAAACACCCGATCACTTGAGCAGCGGCAACATAGATGGTACAAAGGGGCCCCGCCGTTGGTAGTCCATCTATAGCACGTCCCTGAATAAAGATATAATTTTCTTCCTAGTCCACAATACAGGGTATCAGAATAGTGCTGTCAGTGCTGCCATCTGTTGGGAAATTAACAATACATTTAATAGATGCTATTTTTTTTAGTGCAGAATTTTTTTTTGAAAGATACATCTGTTTCATTGTGGATTTTTCACCAAAAAAGAACATGTGGCCACATTCAATGTCAATGCTGTCATTGTTTTTTTGTTTTTTTTGTTTTTGAAAGCAAAAGGAGTTTGTAAGTCTGAAGGTTGTCAGCAAAAGAAATAAGACATGAAAGACATTTGTGAAAGTCTTCAACACTGTGTTGTCTTTTTGATTAAAGGCCTTTAAAGTTAAGTCTGTCATCTGATGGCTTCTGGCATTCACACATACCTATGCTTGTAAACAGACCAGTTGGCTCATGATCAGTTGGTTGACCAGATGAAGGCTATTGTTTGAAAAATTATGTTCTTATGGCACTCTTGAAGTTTGTTGGGGTATACTAAGGGGTATACTTATAGTGTATAAATTGTGTATAAATGAAAATAATGGGTGTTTTTAATTACTTGCAGAAATATTTGATTTTCAGATATACACTCACACACAGGGACTTGTGTCAACAACTTTTCATGGATGAGGAAAGAGCACTTTCGCAGTATAGAACCTGAGCCAAAGAAAGACATTGACTCAGTCTTAATCGAAAAGGGGGGGGGGGGAGACATACAGAATTCATTCCAATAGTAGCACGCTGTGCTAATGCAAATATTTGCTGGAGCAGACATGATTTTGTGGAGTATTGTGATAATGATATGTCTGAATTTACAGTACCACAAGCAATTTCACTTATCATAGAATCCATATAGCATGCAATAACAGCAATGAAACTTCTTAGACATAGACATAGACATAGACAAATTTTATTTATACTCGATTTTGACAATATACAACGCTAGCCAGAGGCTAATAAGACCGAGTTGTGATTAAGACTATAACATGATATGGATGAGCAAAAAACGAACTCAATGGGAGATGAAACATGTAGAGTAAAAAAAAAAAAAAAAAAAAATCTTTGATCTTTGATCAGCAGCAGTTAATTGTGAAAAATATTGAAAAACACTGAATTTTTAATAAAACCCCCAAGATTAAGAAGTAGGGGATGTGCTACAATTGGAATGAATACAGTTATACTTTGCTCAACAATATGAAATGTCGATGAATGTTTGTGTCATTAAACGACTAACATATGCTGATCAGCTTTGCACATTGAAGTAGTTAAATATTTCTCTGTTCATTGTTACACTTGTAGAATGGAACAGGAGATGCCAATGACATCTTCAGACTTGATGTAGAGGGCGCCACCAGCAAGGTCCCAGTACACACTGTATTGTCTGTGTTCCGCCTGGTTCATCTGACAACTGGCTGTGCCGTTCACTCCCACAGCAGGCAGCTGCCAAAGTGGTATGTTGATTTTGATGGAACAATCATATGCATGTAAATTAGCAAAGATCAAAATGGGAAATTGCTGCCAATCAGTAAAAGGTCTTGGACATGGTTTTAGCGTTTGGCTATTCATTGACATATTTTTAAGCAGATGAATAAGGATGGCAGCTGTCAATTGACAGATTCCTGCATTCAGTGCTTCTGAGAGACACAGTAAATTGAATACAATGGTCCCCTTTCATAAGATCCCCTCAAGACAGGCCACCCACCGACAAAGGCCACTCTTCCTAGCTACAAATACAGTGTTTTCATTTATTCCCACCCCCACCCCCTCGAGGTCGCCATCCCCTTCTAGGGCCACATTTGGGGTAGTTTTATGAGACAGGGACCCCTGAATTCAAGCATTTTGTCTTGTTTCAGAGGGACTCATGAGACAGGTTCCTGTGTTAATACAACACATAATAATCATTAATTCTGATGAATATAATACCTGTGAACAATTTCATGGTAAAACAGTTGACAACAGTTAAAAGTTCATATTTTTTATATCTAATACAGTAGTATTTGCTGTATATGACACCCCCCCCCCCTCCCCACGCACACACACACACCCCGGCCAGGAAAAGGTTGTCAGGTGGTTTTTCACAGGCAAATGTACAAAAAAGTTGACTCCGACAGCCCCAGAAATGTGACCACAGTGTGCAGGTAGTCTCTCCTGGCATTGGTCACATACAGCCAGGCTCACTGTACTATGCAATTGTGCACTCCCACAATGTCATTTTAACTTTTTCAGTGCCAATCACGTCTAAAGTCGATCTACTAAAGTAAAACTAGTCTCAATTATCATTAGGGTCTCAGATTCATTGTGCATTTGGATTTGAATCATTTCAAGAAGGACAATGTGAAGTATCATGAGTGCTAGCGATCAAGTTCCCATCACAAATAAATTTTTGACGATCATTATGAAGTTTAGTTCAGAAAACAATCCATTATATCCCATCATACAGAGAAAAAAAATATAGTGGTTGTAATCCTCTTAGATTGGCTATGGAGAGGCCGGCTACATGCAGAGTATGACACATTCACTGCCATTGTAAAAATGTAAATAAATGGAAAGATCCTACACTCGTGAGAATTTGAAAAAAGGAGGAATAGATACTGATTGATCAAATTAAAAACTTGTTTCAGGAAATTTACTGTAGAAAGAAATCCTTTATTGTTTGCACTAATTAAATACGACAAGAATCATGTCAATTTTATAACAATGGGTGAGTTGCTTGCATGTATTTTGTTGGCTGACTTGAGGTGTAATGGTCACTGGTCACGTTTAACAGGTGGTGGTACATAAGAGGTAAATTATTAAAGAAAAACAACTTTGGCGACCAAGTGTGATCGTTCAAAGCAGGTGGTCGCTCAAAGGAGGGGTCATTCAACTTCAAGACAGGGACTACTGTATTTACCTTCAGTCCAAAGTTTAACATTAGGGAGATAGGATTTTTCTTGTGCGTCATTCCCTCATGAAGGCAAGGTCATGAACTGCAATGACAAATCACATTGCACACAATATCCATTGGTGCGGCATTACTTTTGTCAACATGACATGACCCTATAACCACATTGCCGCTCCCAGCCCAGTAACTTTGAACTTGTGGCTCCGGCCCCTCCAACAATATCTCAGTTGCTTTCATCTTCTCCTGAATTCATGCCTCATGCAATCCGTTGTCTGTATCAAATCAAACGATGTCAGCTGGTACAATTTGTAATTCCATTTTTCACAATTGCACATTTCACTTTGTCACTGGTAACGGCTGACTCTTTATAATACTGGAGCCTGGAACCTAGAACCGCATCACTGCTATCATTAATACTGGGCACATCCGCCAGTTCAGTGACATGAACTTTTCTAACTTTGCATATAGCGATGACCTTTTCATCCTTTAACGTTAATTGTTACAATAAGTTCCTCATTCTATGCTTACTTAAATCAAGAAACAAAGAATGGATTGAACAAAATGTTTCTCTCAAGAACTCTATTTTTTGTGTTAGTGTCTTTGATTACCGTTAGACGTCATTATCTGTTATTGTTGTTCTGTCTAACATGTTTACTCCTACTACAAAAAAGTTGTGAGTGAATTTAGAAACATTTTAACAGCTTTTGGCAGATTTTAAACTGATGTTTATTCAGCTAAATGTAAATATAAGTATTGAACACCCACATTTTGATTCACATGGACAAAATGACTGACTGTGCTGTTGAGGCCATTCTGTGTGAGCCACTGACGTGGCAGTAACAGCTTCTACAGTCATTTCGTCCATGTGCCTCACAATGTGGGAGTTCAATTCTTAAATAATAACAACATGAAAGATGTACAATGTTGCTACAGAATATCTCTTGTCAATACAGCACAGTAGCGTACAATAAGCTTTTACAATGTCACCAAGTTATAAGGATAGGTTTGCCTTATGCCATTGTCTGGAAAAGTCTGAATTTTTTCTGTGATACCTATAAACGGAGATGTTAATGGTTTAGCATGAGCATCAATGGCATAGGGTACATGCTGCCTTCTTGTAAACAATCAGTAATCTATATCAACTGCAGATTTGCAAAATTCTGTTATAAGATTTGTATGTCTGTCGAGAAAGGGCATGCATTGGAATAGCTGGTGGACAGCCTAATCAGCCAGTCACTGTGCAGTGGTCAATAGCCCTGCAAGATGATGCATTTCGTGAGATGGTGGAGTTTTGCATCTATATTGTAATAGCAATAGGCAGACAGCCAGTCAATTGTTGGAGTGCATCTGCTGAAAGCTGTGAGATGAGGATATGCCAGGGAAGTCAAATGGGAAGCTATAAAGTGGTGTGAGTTATTACAGGACAGTATCATTTAGAGGGACTCAGTATTAGATTTCATCATCTGAGCTGGTTGCATACCATTGAAGAGCTTAGCCCTCCTTTGGAAATTGTTGCATAGAGCCATTGTATGTCCAGCATGAGCTGGACTGTGATGGATGAGATAACAATGTAATACTGCAGGTCTCATACCAACTTGGGCAGCTGGCAGAAAGCCAAAAACCTGGCTCCGTCACAGTGTGTCAGATAAGCTATATAGCCATATGCATAATAACCGAAGGTAAGATATTTCAAACACAAAAAGTTCAAAGGGTAATTTCTATGAAATAATAGTAGTAAAAACAAAAGCAACTAGAAAAGAAATATTTGCTTGAAAGCAAGTCTGTCTGTGTGTGTGAAAAATTTGCACAATTACAAAAATATGCAGTGTTGCAACACTTACAATTTGAGTCCAACATGAATAAAATTGGATGGAAAGTGACCAAATTATGGCTACATGAAACATTCAAAAGGCAAAATGACCTTGACCTTTACAGGTCAAATGTAAATGAAAAAAATTCAAAGGTCCGAATGATCTTCACCTTTGACCTTTAGAGGTGACGTGAATTACAAAAATGTGCAATGTTACAATATCTATAATTTCAGCCCAACATGATCAAAATTGGATTAAAAGTGACCGAGTTATGGCTAGATGAATATTTCAAAGGTCCAAATGACCTTGATCCTTGACCTCTAGAGGTCACATGTAAATTATAAAAATGTGCAGGGTTACAGTAGCTACAATTTGTGTCCAACATGATCAAAATTGGATGATAATTGACCGAGTTATAGCTACATGAATATTTCAAATGGCAAAATGACCTTGACCTTTGACCTCTAGAGGTCACATGTAAATTGCAAAAATGTGCAGTGTTACAGTAGCTACAATTTGTGTCCAATATGATCAAAATTGGATGGGAATTGACTGAGTTATGGCTGGATGAATATTTCAAATGTACAAATGACCTTGACCTTTGACCTTTAGAGGTCACATGTAAATTACAAAAATGTGCAGTGTTACAATATCTACAATTTGGGTCCAACATCATCAAAATCGGATGATAATTGACCGAGTTATAGCTACATGAATATTTCAAATGGCAAAATGACCTTGACCTTTGACCTCTAGAGGTCACATGTAAATTGCAAAAATGTGCAGTGTTACTGTAGCTACAATTTGTGTCCAATATGATCAAAATTGGATGGGAATTGACTGAGTTATGGCTGGATGAATATTTCAAACGTACAAATGACCTTGACCTTTGACCTTTAGAGGTCACATGTAAATTACAAAAATGTGCAGTGTTACAGTATCTACAATTTAGGTCCAACATCATCAAAATTGGATGAATACTTTGGAAGCCAGAAGCAATTGAATTTTTTTAATTGCCTTAATTCGTATAATTAGGGATACCAATCGTTACAAGTGCATTACTTTTACTTATCATTCTAGGTAGGTCAAAGAGTGTATGAAGACAGTTATTATATGCAATTTTAATTTTTATGCATCTGGGAGCTTTTACAATTGGCCCAGAAAGAGCCTCCAAGTCTCCCGCCTTGGCGGGACATCTCCCACTTCTTAGTACTTTTTACAAAGTCTCACCCTTTTTATAAAATGTCCTGTGCTTTTTATAAAAATTATTTAAAAAGTAGCATTATTCCATCAGTGGCCATAAAGTTGTGCTGTTTTGCTGTGTTGTTGTACTATATACACATGGAATATCTCTATGATGGTGCCTGAAAAAGTTCAAAATGCAGGAAATGAACGTGCAAATTTCAAATTTTTATGTGGGGGAGCATGCCCCCAGACCTCTCTAGCTATGCTTCACCCCTTCGATGCTTGCCCTCCCACTTTTCAGTATCTGCAGGAGGGGGATGTCCCCACTTTTAACATAGACCAGCTTCAAGGCTCTGCCTGCAGCTGACTGCAGTATGAATTACCCAAATATGATCTCAACAATTCATTTATCAATCAGATTTGAATAACAGCTTTGAGCATGCACAGGTTTTCATGCACTTAATGACCTACCCATAGGTCCTCTTGCAGGTTCTAATGCACCTACTGACTCCACAGGTCCCTGGTCACATGACCTGAACAATTGCAGTGGAGTGTCCAATTGGAAGCCATATCAAGAATAGTTTTGAAAGTGCTCAGTTTTTGAATAGATGCACAGACACAGACTTGGCTGTTTACATGGTATCTAAACCCTCTGGATATTGTAATGAATAAATGAATAAAACTTAATAGCTTCTACTGAGCATACGTCTATTAATCTCTGAAGACCCTTCTAAGGATGCTAATAGAAATGTATCCTCTGGATACGCTAAATTGTTAACTATCAAATTCCAGCGTCACAACCAATTTTAACATCATGTAGTTTCTGATTACATAAATATAAGCATTAAGTAGATCTGGGGACAGAGCATTGCCTTGTTGCACTCCATTAGGTACATTAAAGAATGTAGATTGACAGGACCCCACTGGACAGCCATAGACTACCATGTATGTCAGATTGCCAGCATTCTTACAACATATATAGGTATACCCCTATGAAGCAGAATTCTGAATAAAGGGAAATGACTTACACATTTCTATGCTTTGGGAGCATCAAAAAAAGCAGATAAAAACTGGACTGGACCTTGTACTATACCTATGCTGTAAAAATACACAAGTCAGTACACAAGTCTGTAGAGTGACAACTCTGAACTCTTTCACCATGAGAAGCAACTATAGTTGAATTGTCTGCAGGCCAAGGGATGCGAGGGTACTCAAATTCCAAGATGGCTGCCAAATTATGTAACATTTGACCTTTAAAATGACCTTCTGACTTCTGACCCTGAAAGTGACATCACTACATAGTGCATGATGTACATAAGTAGTTTATAGTAAGATTTCAAATTAAGTTGTTTTCAAACTTTTTTTTACATGAAGTGTTCGTTTGTATAAGAAGAAAGGGTTTGTAACCTGCAGCTTGTCTGTATAAACTGTCAAGGTTGGCATAAAGTCCTATGTAACGTAAACGAATGAGAAAAAGAATGTTTACATATTATTGTTTAACTTTATTGATTGTATTTACAGTAAATACTTGTAATTGATTCAACAGAAAAAAATGGATCAATTTTAGATGGAACATCTCTTGCTTTTTGTGTTTTGAGTCTTCAAATGCATGATAGCTGCCAAATGTTATGACTTTTGACCTTGAAAGTGACCTTGTGACATTGAAGCTGACCTTACAAAATAAACACCATAATATATATTACTAGTGCTGACAAAATAAATACGAACTTTTTTAAACAAGAAATGTATCAATTTAGTAAAAATAGTTGAAAAATATGCTTAGAAATTTAGCAGTCAGAGGTTAACCTTGGTAGAAATGCAGCAGTGAATGAGTTAAAGCCAGACTGGGTACATGTGGTAAACAGTTTTGATATGCATCTTATTAATGTAATTTATGTGATTTAAAAAAAAAAATACTACCAGGGCAATCGGTCTATAGTTGCTCATATCCTGAAAGTCTCCTGGTTTTATTCTTAATGAGTGGAATGATGACGGTCGTCATCAAATTAGACGGAACGTAGCCATGCAAAAAAAAAACACAGAGAGACACACTGCCAGTATTACTGCAAGCCTCTTGCCTGCATATCTCTGGTGGTCCGTACAGATACCATCATGACCACCAGCTTTATCAAGTGTAAGATCTTGTATACAGGTATGTCTTTCAACTTCAGATACATCGACACAAATATTTTCATAAGTATCTGTACTTTTAGCATTGATAAACTTATATATAATTAGCATACCTTGTTTTTTCCCTTGTCAAAATTTAGTAACTTGTAAAAATGGTCATGCCATACTTGGGTAATTTGCACTTCACCTTCAGCGTCACCGATCACTTCGGGCTTTTCCACCCATGTGTTATTTATCTGAGACACTTTCTTCCAAAAACCAACAAATCCTTGTTACAGAGCTCTCACGCAGGGGCATTATATCTATGATGCTGCTCTTGAGCTTGACACCTACAAAATTCATATTTAAAGCTTTCTGGATCCCAAAATATAATTTTCTTTTGGGCCACTCTGTGAAGCTTAAGTTCACAGAGTGGCCCAAGAAAACTATATTACTACATGACAAGGGAGTACTTAAAAGTAAACATGCTTCACAATACTTTAAGTGAACTCTAAAATACAACCATTATACACAATAAAAATAATAAATAATGAACAAAGGATACCAGTTAATTTTCATCAATATGTGAGCATCTTCACAGATATAATGATTGAAGCACTGTGATTTTCTTTCCTTGTCAACTAAAGCCAAGCACTTTACAAACTGCCACCTCCCACCCACCTCAAAAACAGAGAAGAGAAATACCTCAAATGTTGAGGAACATCAAATATGCTGCAAGACAAGTCAGGGTTCGTGCAAAAAGTTGAAAAACGTCAAAGATATGTGTGTGGATAGCTTTTCACTTGTGGTAAGTTATGGCTGCACATGCTTTGACTGAAGTTGACATGGCCAGCATGATAAATATTTAAAAGAATGAAAATGTTTTAATGAAAAAATTTTTCATATAATATTCTACAAGCTCCAAGGTCTGCAGTCCTGGGATGGATTACCATGGATCCATTCAAATATGCATTCATGATAGATACTTTGCTTCACCTAAGTGGAATTGTGATATATATTGTTAACAAAAGACCACTATCTGTGACCTCTGGTGGTGTCATTATCTTGCATACTGTTATGTGTCCATTAATGTACTGTCCTGTGGTTTGTGTCATTACCTTTTACACCATACTCTGTATTTTATTCCTTTTTTTCGCAAGAGGAATTTGTATAGGCTATTCCTGTTTTCCAATTGCCTTAATAAAATATGTTTAAACCAACAAAAAGTTTGAAGAATTAAGGCACTAGTGTACAGTGCTCTATATTAGTCATGGACTGATCCTCATGCAACTTTTTGCTGTCAATCAGGGATACCTTTGGATCTGGAAAAGGTGTATATAACAGTCAGAGACCATACCTACCAAAACTGTTGCTGGTTTACTATTAAACATAGCCTAATTGGGAGCATTGCTCAACAAGAGAATTACAATGGTGCCTCTCTTGAGAAACCACTTCAATCAGGGATCTCCTTCCTTCAAAGATTACCTTTTCTGGGTACTTGCTCAGTATTTTTCATATTATTTATACCTTCTTTAGATGTCCACCTGTCTTCAGAGACCACAACTTGGTCATCCCTGGGGGTGGTCTTTCAAGAGAGGTTACACTGTAATTACCCCTGATACGTGACTGAAAGATATGAAAGTTTTATATGTATACATCACAGTCACAGCTAATGTGTGCATATACATGTAAGTGATTGTCACTATGAGCTGAAATCAGTAGTCTAGGACAAAAAACTTGAAACTAATGAGGCTGACCCTGGAAATTTTCCATGAAATTTGTCTTATTTGGGTCAGTTGTTATGATCCAGCTGCTTGCCAGCAGAGCACAGGACCATCTTGGTTGCCTTGTTCTGACTGGGAAAGGGTCCAACAGATTACAAATGATTAAAAGACAGTGGTCAGCTAAAGACTATATCAACAAAACAAATTTGGGTCAGTAAAAGCACAGAGGCTTCAATAAAAAGCAAGACTGAATTATTTCATCGGGTTAATGGTTGCTGCCCACCCACTAGCATTAATAAACAAGCAGAAGTATCATGGCAGGATGCCTTCTTCATTGACTGAGGCACGTCTTAGAGGTGGCTGTCCACAGACGCCTTGCCAGCTCAACCTTGACCTTGCAAGACCTGGTGCTGATGTATCTGTGTGCAACTTTTACCCATTGAAAATTAGCAGCAACTGTCTGATGTCAGAAATTGCATCACTTTATTTTTGTCATTAAAGAACAATATGACAACAGCAGTTTTCCACAGGGCACTCTTGGAGCAGTGAGTCTAGTTAACCCAGTTTGCAGCAGGAAAAGCCATTAAATCAGTCTTCAGAAGGTTGCACCCAAGGTTGCACATTTGCATGGAAAGGAAATTTTGTGGAAGTATATCACCTGCTAATATACTAATAGTCTTAAGTTGACAAGTTTATGTACAATCCTAATTCAGTGGTATACTGTTGTGGTTTGGACCATAAGCAATAAACTATAAATATGTGTGTCAAATAAAATAAATTATTCAGACAGAAAGACTATACAGACATTGTAATTTTGTTATAGTCACTGCACATAAAATATGGCAGCATAAAAAATTACTTTCATGTACATGTATCATTGTAGTAAAGCAATCATGTAGGGGACTGTTAGTAGTGGAGTGCTTGTAGATACATTGGTATTAGTGGAATGCTCATAGATACATTGGTATTAGTGGAATGCTCATAGATACATTGGTATTTGTGGAATGCTCACAGATACATTGTTATAAGCAGAGTGCTTTAGATACCTTGTTAGAGAAGTGCTCTTAAATTGTTATTAGTAGAGTGCTTGTCAATCTATTCTAATGGAGGAGTGCTCATAGATCTATTGTTATGAATAATAGAGTGCTTGCAGATACATTGTTATTGCTGGAGTGCTAGTACATATATTGTAATTAGTGAAGTGCTTGTTGATAGTAGTAGTAGTAGTAGTAGTAGTTTATTGACCTTGATCCAAAGCAATACATATAGGTTCATAATAATACATGATACATTGTTATTAGTGGAGTGCTCATTGATAAATTGTTATTAATGAACTGCTTGTAGATACTTTACGGGGCATTTCAAATATTAAATGTTGGCTTCTCCGTATAAGGCCTGTCATTGACAAAAGGGATGTTTCTATTGATTTGAACTGACTGATCATTTACATATAGTCAAACCTCCTTGCTATGATGCTCAGGGATTCACAATAAGAACACTAGATTGGTGGAATGTAAAGTAAGGTTCCATTTTAATTGAATAGATCATGTGGCATTTTCAGAAGCCTGGGCTTATATGTCAAGATGTGAGTTTTAGATTGACTACAGTTTGTCGCTACATGTATATGCATCTTATCATGAACTGTCAAAAGATTGCTTGGCCTAGGTTCATGCAGTTGTTGGTTGGCTAAAATTTCTTGCTGTCTAAAACACTCACACACCGGCACACATACACATGTACACAGTGTCTGACATACTAAAGGAAAGAGGATGTTGAGTGAGTATGAATAGGCCATTGTCTCTACAGTATCTAACACAGGGCATTAATGGTTAAAGTCTCCATACAAATGAAAAGCATGGGCTACAAACAATATCTGTATCCTAAACTATAGATTTTAACACATAAAGCCTATACACACATCTTCTGTTTCTTTGATATGGATGGTATTCAGATTTGTATGGACTGCATGTATCAGTGTCACTGTGTGACATAAAGTATGGTATTTGTGTCCATACAGTGACCTTTGTAGTGTTCAGGTTTCGAGGGTTAATTCCTACTATTAGGTGACAATGACAATATTGCCTGCTAACAGGCCTTCTTTATATGTTGTGTGTTTACAGGGGCTGGGAGCAGCTGGAGGTTACCTGTAACCCTAACCTGCGTGACAAGGCTAACCGCTGGAATGTGGAGGAGGTCATGGATGCCAGACGTAAGTAGTAGTAGATTATTCATTTTATTACACTTGTCCTTTTGGTCCATTGCCCGAACTTACTGGATTTTCAATGATTTTCTCATTCTCTGCTCATTTTTAGCTCAGCTGACTTGTCAGTAGCTGAGCTTATCTTATGGTCCTTCCTCCATCGTCACCAATCAACTTCTTTTCCAAAACCGTAAGCCAGATTTACTTCAAACTTGGTGGCAATGTACCTTGGGTGGGTCTCGACCAAGTTTGTACAAATGGTTATGCTCCAGGTATATTTAGATTTTTCATGAATTGGGGTTTTTTTTGGGGGGGGGGGGCAAATCTTAAAAAATCTTCTTCTCTGAAACTGCTCACCCAATTACTTTGATATCAGACAGGTACATTCCTAGGGACTAATTCTTAATTTGTTTACTAGGTGGCACTGGGATTTTTTCTATTTTTTTTTAATGCTTTTTGTGTGTTTTTGCTATTTTTGACTTCTTCTCCAGAACCATCACTCAGATTAAGCTGAAACTTGTGGATATGTTCCTTGTTGATATTGTTGGACTTTTAGCCAAGCTTTTCACTTGATAACTTGAAAACTATATGACGTAGGACTACGATATTGAACTTGGTGGTGATCCATTCTGTTGGCTAGAGCAAGCTGGTTTATAAGTAACATTGACCTCATTACGAAGGTCACAGAGTTATTTTTAAAAATGTTGTTCACTTGATAGCTTCAAATTTATTTCAGGTAGGACTGATAATACACATGATCATTGAAGGTCAGAAGGTCAAAGTTGGACAGTATATGCATGACCTTGATATCATTCTCGAGGTCACAGATCATATCATCATTATCAGCTGAGCACAGAACCATCATGGTCCTCTTGTTTGTGTAAAGTATACTACTTATACAGTGATGAAATTGTATGCCGAATTTCTATGTATGTTTTTATCTTTGCTTCTTTTTTCAAATTCAGGGCAAATTGTAAGCATAATCACAAGAGTCACCTAACTGGACTTGTTTTTAAAAGACTTCTCTACTTGGAAATATATTAAAAGTTATCTGTGTGGCAATTTACTTGTGCTTTTATTTCAGGGTGGCATATGTGATAGTAGTTGTACATGACATTATTACAACTCCCTCAATCAATATATATTGTGTTTGTATCTTCAAAACAATTGTAGAAGGCTGAATTTGGTGTACTTGTATAATGATTGAATAAAATTGAATTCTAAACCCTGATGGCCAATTCCAGATATATGCCATAAAGACAGGTGTATGTGTACATGATAGGGTGCATGGTGGAAAATGGTTTATTCTTTATGAGACATGAGTTGGGACAATTACATGTACATTATATTAAGTCCCCTGTACATACACAATACAGTCTCTGCTGATGCATGATGGTTACAGCATGCTTCAAAATTGTACATGTCTCATCCTGGGTGCTTCAAATCCAACTAGGGTGTAGGTATCATCTAAACCCTTAAAGGGCTGATTTAAGATTGAGTCAACAGCTTTCCTCAGGACAATTTCAGCTAATTTCAAGGACTGTCCCTGATGATGAGGGACAGTTGGCATCTCTGGGATTCTGGCATGCCGGAGTAGTTTCACTCCTTCTTGGCAATATGCAGGTCCCACAGGAAATTGAATATAGTATATATATATGTATATAAATATATATGTAATACAGGTCTTGGTCTGAGTTTAAGCCTGCAGACCTATTGTTGTATCAGTCAGGAAAGTCACCCCATCTTCCCAGCTGTACAGACACATCAGCTGTGCTCTATTCTTGTAAGGAGGTGATACAGCATGCCTTCAACATGTATACATTTGGGTTTTCAAACTTTTCAGCTTGTCATGCCAAATTTGACTTGAAGTCATTACTGCTGATAGGTTATGGCCTGAGCTTTGATGGTAGGTCCTCAGGCCAAATCCCCAGCTTTCATTTTGCTGTACGATCAGATTTTAACTGTTTAAAAGCTTTGTGGAGCATCTCAGGTCAGCTGTGACTGATTATGTCTGTGGTAAGGATGGAAGTGTGAGTTTCCATGTTCCATAGCAATTTGCCATCAGAAGGTTGCTGAATATTTGATGTGTGTCTGGGACCTGGTGAAGGTCATTGCTAGTGTAGTAGGTTACCTGAAAGTTCACCCTGTCTTCAGTGCTCAGTCTTGACCAGCTGCTGCTAAAGTTAAATGAAGGCTTTTTTCTACGAGATTTTCACTTTGAATCTGCTGGTCACATGAGTGAACTCAGGATCACATGCCTGGAGACGTGTTCTGATAGGTCTCCCTGCACATGTATGCAGCCTGCGTTGTGGCGCTTCATAAGTGCTGTTAATAAGTGATCCATTGAAAGTACCTGTTTATCTTAATATTGGCCATTAAGCCCCAGTAAAAGTGCTTTGTACAAAAAAATCTCCAGCCCTTGGCTTGGGGGACCCTGTACCAGATGGCTCTGTGATCATCTGTGCATGGTCCAGTGACTCTTCACACACTCAGGTAGAGATGTTCAATGTGATGGATTTTAGGCAAGTTTGTAGCACAAAACAGAATAAAGTAGACTCTGGAAAAAAACTGACTAAAAGCAGAATCAGACCCTAAGAAATTGTAAGGATTAAAGGCTCATATTGATGTAGCCCTGTGCTGTATAACAGGTAAAGGATGTCAGCTGTAAAACCTGGGGCAAAAGTACTTAGGGCCACCATTTTACCCTTAAAGCTCTGATTTAAGACCAAGTCAACAGCTTTCCTTGGGACACTTTGCACAAATGCGCGCAAAGTGCCCCAAGAAGACCTGTTGACTAAGACTACTTTTTGCTTTAGACTAGGCTTGTTGGTATTTGAATGAAAGCTATCTTCATGAGGAATTTGAATCTTTTAACCATTATATGTTTGATGGTAATCAGAAAATGACTATAGCTGTGATTAGCACTTTAAAGGTTAACCCTTTCCCCATAAACAGGCCAAAACCGGCTTATGGTCACATGTCATCTGCTTCGATGCTTCTAACAGATTTCAACAGCAATGAAAAACAATTCTAATCAATGTAGATGAGACCTATCAAGTCAACATGTCCCATATTGATAGCTTTTCTTAGTATTGATTGTGCATTTAACGTCTAACCCACACCAAGGAACAGTTGCCACATGATCTTAATTGACCCTCTATCCAGATTTGAGTACCTTAGAATGAGTTACCAGTTGCCAATTACATGTATGTATGTAAGGTCATGACCCAATATGGCTCACATGAAGGTATTTCAAAATTTCCCCTGTATTACACATTTAATAGGTCATAGCCTGTTGTATTAATAAAAAAATTGTCCGTTCTGATCTTGCATCCAACTTATAGAACCTGCTGGCAAGTTGAATACATAAGTATAGCTTAGAAGGGTTGAGATTAGACCATTAGTAGCCACAACAAAAAGATACCCCCAGGATGGTACAGCAATTACTCTGTAAACAGGTTAAAATGTAGTTACTGTTCTGAGCTCCCGGCTGCTGTAAGTCCCTACATCGGAAGTTCATTTATGAGAAATGAACCAGTAGTAAGAATGTCCACATTGTCATGTTTGGTGTAATCCACAGGTGACACATGGAGCATTATATGTCCATGCTGTGTCTGCCCTTGACCATGTGACCAATGCCACCATTGGGAATCATGGTTACACCCTATTTATTCAATGGAAGTTTCCCAAATTTACATTATATGTAGTTTGCCCAGACTGTCCACGTGGCAGTAACAGGACTTTTGTAATAAAGTCACTTTATTTGCTTCTCAGTCAAGCCACCCCCTCCTATTTCGCAAGGAATATGACCAAGTAGGCCAAACATTATCTTCCCAAATGATTTTTACCCAAAAACCCATAAATCTGGTGTCAAGTGGTGGGTAATTAAGTACTCTAGGCTGTCATCCAAGGGGATAACCACAGTATGACCTGTTGCAATGAAAGACTAGAATAAAGATAAGAGAAAGAAGAAAGAGAAACTAAGTCTGTGTTCGAGTTTAAAAGGTTGTTTACAAAGTTTATCCTAGAGTCAAGAAAATAATTTAGACAATTCAGGTATGGCACCACAGCTTACTGGTTTTATGTATTATTTCTTGCACATTTTATTTACTTTCATCTTGAAATATGAGTGTTCACTCTGTTATACCTTCTAAAGAGGGCCCTGGGGTAGATTAGTACTTATTAGTGCTAACTGGGTCACCCTCTCAAAATAAAGATCCCCCAATAGGGATCATGGCAAAAATTATCAATCTTATATATACATACATATAATATATATATATATATATATATATGTATGTATGTATGTATGTATGTATGTATGTATGTATGTATGTATGTATGTATGTATGTATGTATGTATGTATGTTTGTATGTATGTATGTATGTATGTATGTATGTATGTATGTATGTATGTATGTATGTATGTGTGTATGTGTATATACATATATATATACATACATACATATGTATGTATGTATGTGTGTATATATATATATATATATATATATATATATATATATATATATATATATATATATATATATATATACACACACACACACACACACATACATACATACATACATATGTATGTATGTATGTATGTATGTATGTTCGTATGTATATATAAGATTGATAATTTTTGCCATGATCCCTATTGGGGTCCAAGCCAGGCCCAATGTACCAGGTCCTGTGTAATCATGTCCCCATGCATTGCCTGGTCATTGGGAACTTGGGACTTCTGCAAGATGTGTAATGATTACCATGTGTGATTGGCATATTGTCCCACTTGAATGAACCATCTTTATTTACTATGTCCATAAACACCCAGGTTTGCTTTGAACTGGTGCCATGGATACAACATTTATACCCAAATATCAACATATCATTTACAGGCAGATCATGATTTTGATCTGAAAAGGCTGATTTTAGCATTTGGCACGACTTCCAATCAATTTACATGCATTTTCAATGGAGAATATTATCAAAAACCCTAGAAACTTGGTTGTTTACATGTTGACAAGACAACTACATGTACTTTGAGCTATCTGATTGGTTCTTGGCGCAAAATGGCTGCCATTCAGGACACCTGATCGACACTGCAGGTTATACTGCCTGGGCTAAATTGGCCTAGAATCTTATTGTGCAGCTGACTGGAAAGCTGTTGACTTGGTCATTATTTAGGGGGGAAATGGTAAAATAAACCTTCTAGAAAATGTCACTGACTGTAACCCTCTTTGTCCCATGGCCAAAAGACATACACATGTACTTTTAACTGTGAACCAACAGCACTATGCAAATTGCAAATGCTTAGGTGCACTGTTTTGCTGAAATGTTCAGTATATAAGTGTACTAATGACTTTTTAGGAGGCTATGTTCACAGTAGTAATTGGATAAGTGTCCTGTTACTGAGCCCTGTTATATATCTTGTCACTGATTAGAGAAAATGACCATGTGCTGCAACAACTCTTCTCCTGTGGACCCTTTTTGGTGAGTGCAATTTGCAATGCATGGCACAGAGCATCCCATAATTGCGAACATCTGGTAAAGCTAACAAAATTGTCGTGCAGAGATGATGTTTTGTGATAAAAGGAGGAGTCCGACTGCAGTATACATTATAAGGTGAACCAAGAAAATTACAATACTGTTAGTAGACCGAAGTTAGGCCTGAGCAAACAGAATTCTGTATATAGTATCATTATTCTATATTAGCTTTTGTTTGAGACAGTAGGGGAATTCCAGCTCACTAAGTTTTGTTCAAGGCATTAGGGAAATTCTAAAAATGGCTGGAGCTGTTGGATACAAAATTATAGACTGGAAATCTCTGAAGACTGTCACCTGCACCATTTACTGGTATTGATTGTATGCAATATAATGGCAGTTTATGGAAAAAGCCAGGATGTAAGGATAATAGCAAAAGGAAGGGTAAAAATAAATGACCTGAGCAGACCAGCTAAATTTGTTATCCAATTTCCTCCAAGGCAGTTAATTAAGAAGAGGAACTTCCTTTCCACATGTAAGAAGCTTTTTGCATGACTAATCTGCCTGCGGCAAGTAAGTCATTGTCAAGTTGACGTGGCTTTGTTTATTGGTTGACTGATCTTCATGCAGCGTTTGTGTAGTAGTGATATTAAAAAAATACAATCACAGATGGGAAATAATAGTTGGATAGATAATTGGAGGGACTCCAAGGGGATATTATTTTTACGTGACTTCATTTCATCTTTAGTTAGAAACATTGTCCATGTATCAGTGCCCTGTTTATGGGACTGTGCACAAGAGAAGCCACTGCCTGTGTGTTGTTTTCATGTCCACGGCACAACATTGTCAATATCTACCCCCCCCACACCCACACACAAAAAAAAAAAAACAGGAGAGAATACATCCTTTAACTTATGGGGCCTTACTTGTGGTGCAGATGAGGTAGCCCAGTGAGGAGGGGTTCATAAAATAATAACAGCAAGCGTAATACAATTTCATTTGAGAAAGATAATGATGTGACCATATGCCAAGCCCGCTTTCATCTGTACTACACATAAAAGGACAGAAAAGAAGCTAAGGGAGGACCCTAGACAGCAGTCTACTGTCATCAGGTAGACCTTAGGATGTATCACAGTCTACTGTCATCAGGTAGACCTTAGGATGTATCACAGTCTACTGTCATCAGGTAGACCTTAGGATGTATCATAGTCTACTGTCATCAGGTAGACCTTAGGATGTATCACAGTCTACTGTCATCAGGTAGACCTTAGGATGTATCACAGTCTACTGTCATCAGGTAGACCTTAGGATGTATCATGGGCAGCTGTCATCAAGCATGTATATGGAGGCATACTGTAACCGCATTGATCATACATGCAAATCACCTCTGTGTGTGTGTGTGTGTGTGTGTGTGTATGTGTGTGTGTGTGTGTGTATATATATATATATATATATATATATATATATATATATATATATATATATATATATATATATATATATATATATATATATATATATACATATGCAAAATATGAGCATATTCAGAGGTTATCATATGCCCAATCTAGTGTCCTTTGCTGTGTGGAGCCCACGAGAGTGTGTATCCTCCCAAGACCCAAAGGGACGAGGGAGGATGTATACAGTCGAGGGGGATCTATGCAGGCAAGAACACTGATGGATTGGGCATAGTATGATTGGTGTATCCTCACCACCAGTGTCCATATTGTCTCTTTTTCAGTAACAATGACAAATCTCCTGTTTTTATAGTGCTATATTGTGGAGAATTTTGTCAGCCAGAATGTCCATCTGTTCTTCCCCTCCATTAGCGATTGCTGGTCTGTGAAGGCTAGTGTGGCTGGTTGTCGAGGTAATGAAAAAAATGAGCATTCTCATTGACTAATGAAAAAATGAGGGATTAACTGACTTTCAATGCTATTTCAATAGGAGATATGCATATTAATTTCCTGCCACAACTGCATACCTAATTGCCTGGTCTCGCTTGGCAGGATATGGCGAGATACGGGCTGGTACCTGTTGGGACAAGCGGGATATTACTAATATTTTGAAAATAAAGAATATTTATTAAAGGCAGATTGAATTTTTTCTTTATGTATGGCTCGGGAAGTACTAGATGAATAACAGTGTGGCATTTGTGAACTTAAATTTCTCAAAAAACGCTAATTATGTGAGAAATGAACATATGGCCGCGTCTGTGACAGTGATGTGACCCGTACGTCCCCCGTGATTGCCTGGCGTCAAACCTGTGCTTTGTGGCGGGAAATTAATATGCATAAGGCGTATTAGGGGGCTGTATCTTCCCTTGAGAAATACTGACTGTGGCCAGGGTAACATTTCTCCAGCATTCTAATTGGACAGTTTTAGTATGCTCCCTGGTTTTGGTGTGGTTACATCCCTTTGAACACACCATATGCTAGAGGACTAAAAATTAAATATGAAAGCAATCTTTATACTATATTTAGGATGCTTAGAGGTTATCCTATGCCCAATTCAGTATCCATGCAGGCAATGATACTGAATTGGGCATAGGATGATATATGTATCCTAAGTACCACTAGCCATAATGTGGTTCTACAAGAAAAATTTAAATGAGAACAAAAGAAAAGGCATCTCATATTCATCAACAGTTAATGGGTTGAAGCATATGCAGTCTATTAACAGTGAAAGCAATTAGGCCAGTAACATTTTAATAGGCCTAAATTTTGACCCTGTTTAGCAAGTACAAAACAGTGAAAGCATTTAGGCCCCTAACATTTTAATAGGCCTAAATTTTGACCATTTTATCAGAATGTCCAGCTGCCTTTCTCCTCTAGTAGCTGTAACTGGTCTGTGAAGGCCAGTGTAGCTGGTTGTTAGGGCAACAAAAAAGTAACATTTTCATTGGCTAATAAAATTAAAAAAAAAAAAATGAAAGATATACTGACTGTCAATGCTGTTTCAATTTGGATGCAGTATCTTCCCTTGAAAAACACTGAATGTTTTCTTCAGCATTTCAATTGGACAGTTGCAGTATGTTCCCTAGTTTTAATGTGGTTATGTCCCTCTGAACATTCTGTATGCTAAAGGACTGAAAATGCAGAATGAAGGCAATTTTAATAGTATATTTAGGATAATGGAATATATATTATACCTTGTCAATAATGAAATAGACATTTGACTTGCATATAACTGTATCATTGTGTTAATATTATGGGAGAACGGTGACAGTGTGGGCTGTGGCCATGTCCTCATCTCAACCATCCTTGACTGTGCAAACAGCTGGTCAGCATCACAGGATGGTCAGATATTGCCTGCTTGCAGAGTGCTACTGTTTTCCTAACTACACATGGCTCATTAGGAAAGCAAGGTTAAAATAATTAAAACCTTGCATGATAATTGATATTCTTTAAAATCATAATTTTGTTGTTCAATGTGTTTTGATACAGTGCCAAATGCCAGCTTTGAAGTTTATGCTCCCAGTTTTGTGGAGAAGTTTGTTGAATCTCATGCAGTGATGTTACAGGTAAGACACCCCTATACATGTAGCCACACCATTAGAAGTAGTGGTCTCAGTATAATACCAGCTCCAAAACACATTCTGCTAGTTTCTCACACTGATACAGCCCTTTGAAAATTTGTTGCTGGTTAAGGAGATCATGTAGATTTACTGATCACAGTCAAGCATAACTGTCACAGTATTCAAGTAGTGGATTAGTTGATGGTTTACGACATCATGTAGACTTACTTCTTTTATTGAAGCATAAAAGATACAGCTCTAAATGTCCACATCTGTTGATAGTTTATGAGTTCCTCTAGATTCAATAGTTATCTTCAAGCATTCATGGACCACAATGAGAGGATATGCTGTATAAAGTTTCAAGCGAAAATATTAATTTTGTGCTTCTCTGATAAAAGTTGAACTGAACGGACTGAATAGTTTCTTTGGTGAATTAAAGAAGCCTATTTGTCAGGCTGATAGCAGATAACCTTGACATTGTATTCAAGACTCTGTACAGTGTATACTGTGTATATACATCATGATACTTCATAATCATTTCATTGTCTACACATAGGGATCAAAATAGCATTTTCATCATCAATCGGCCAACATGACCAAAGTTACAACGTATTTTTAGGAAAAGTGACACAAAAATTTGATCTTCTCAAATGTTAAAAGAAAATGACACAGTTACGCTGGCTGGTGGTGACACATAAAGATTGTTTTACATGTACCCAGCATAATATTTTTGCTGGTTTGAGCTCCTGCAGGTCCTAATGTTTGTTCCTGTAGAAAACTAATTACAGCTCAGACTTCATGTTTTCTCGTCTCTACTCAGTGGAATTCAAAACCACACTTGGTCTGTTTGGCATATTGCACCCAGAGTGTGCCAAGGAAAGCTGTTGACCATGGACATATAATTTGTAATGATCTTCCATGCAAGTTTCATCCAAAATTTTGAAAAAATAATCCGTAAATTAGTAAAATACAATTAGCAGACATGTAGATATTGGCGGGAAAAAGTGTCATTAGGGTGGAGCGAGTTAAAGAAAAATGAACCAAAAGCTTAAAAACAGAATTAATAGTGCTTAAATATATAAGGACTAGTCAAATTCCATCATGGTGATTTTGTTGAACGGAAAATAAATGAACTCTGTTGATATTAAAGTACAGAAAAAGGGCAACTTTCTGCGTGTATACTTTTTTTGTGAATGGAAGCCAACCTATGCAGATGTTTAAACTGAATCATATCGTTGCCTTCGCTGTTGCTATTCTGTGTCCTATTTATATTAGATGTGGCATAAATCATGTTCATGTTGATATTTGTGCATATGTTTTGTCCTTTAGGGGAACAGTGGCCTGAAGCCCAAGGAGGGGGAGGTGACGTCCCAGCCCTGGCAGTGGCCCATTAACTACAGGGTAAGTACAGCGCCCTCTTGTTACCTAGTACAGCAAGCAGAACTCCCAGACCAAAAGAAGCATGGTCAGTCCAATATGGGGCATGCATATTATTCCCTGTCCAAATATTTGATTGATTGATTGATTTTATTTGGAAGTCAGCAGCTCATACAAGTACATATACAGGTAAAAATGAATAAAAGTAGCACAAATTGACAATACACAATGTGTTGACCTCCCGGGATAACCCCCAAAGTCAATACAAGACTTATTTCCAGGGGGGTCCCTGTTAACCATGCATAAATTAAATTATAAATAATTTTCAATAATACAATAATCAGGTCGTAAACATATACATCTGGAAAACAAAGGTATATAAAAAGCCAGTGCAAAAAGGCACTGAAAAAGGATATTAACTAAATTGTTGTTGTCTCTTAACTTATAAAAAATCTGTTGTGCCCATTTTGGAAAATAAAAAAGCCTTTGTCTTAGTCGTATAATTGGCCTTGCCCGTCAACAATTTTATTTCTTGGGGCAGGTTGTTCCAATCTTTAATAGCATTATAGTAAAAAGTAGTTTGGCCAACAGAATTTGTCCTGGGAATCGAGAAATTTACAGAACTGTTCCTGGTGAAGTGATTATGAATAGTTTGAGGCTTTTCAAAGTTGTTCTTTAAATAAGAGGGACACTCACTATGAAAGATATTAAAAGAGTGATTCAACCTCAACTGACTGACTCGGAGTTGAGTATTTAAAAGACCAGCTTTTTGCAACTCAACAGAGCCAATGTGGGCTCTGGGGCCTAAATTAAGTATGAAGCGAGCCAGTTTGTTCTGGGCTACCTGAAGTTTACATTTAAGGGTCTGAGTTAGGGAAGAGTGCCAACTTGAAGCAGAATAATCGAAGAAGGGCTGAATTAAAGCATGACCCAACAATTTACGGGTTTCAAACTTGAAAAAATGACCCTGTCTATATAAGAATTTCAGACGTGAACCAGTTATTTGACTGTTGTTAGGTAACAGTGACAGTCAGTCCCCGTGATACTGGCATACTGATGGATATCCAAGTTTGTTGCTGATATTTGGTGGAATTCAGAATGCATGTTCCAAATATATGACAACACCTTATATAACTACACAAAGCTCAATGTGTCTTGGTATAACATGGATATGACTTTTTGAACAATAAATTTTACTCTAGTGACTAGTTTGGGAAGATCAATGTATTTTGCCATATTTGATACCGGGATCTGCCGATAGATACAGGAGCTTCCTTGTTGAATGATATGGACCAAAGATTGAAAGATGGACCTTGATTCAGTTCCCAAGGTCAACATCCAACTTCAGTGAACTGACTTTAAATATGAAATCATTGTCCCCTTTAATGTGAACCAGACTACAAAGAGTTCAGTTCACCTTGTAGCATGTTGTGGGCTGTTGGGGTTTTGCAAATGTTAGCTGCTCTTCAAAGATGAAGATTCATGTAGGCTTGCTTGAAGTGAGAACTTGATATTAAATGGAAATATTTTGTTGTTTTTCCTCAAAGCATGACATTGACAGCAGGCTGCTATACATTGCAGGGTCAGCCCTTCTCTGGTCCTGACTTTCGGGTGTACCTGCTGGGGAACCCTGTGATCTGGTGGTGTAACCTTACATCCCTCGTCCTGTATGCTGTCATGTACCTCTACCACATGGTCAAGATACAGCGTGGTATTCATGACCCTAAACACATACATGGTAAGTCATTTTTCATGACCCAAAACACATGGTAAGTCAGTTTTCATGACCCTAAACACATACATGGTAAGTCAGTTTTCATGACCCTAAACACATACATGGTAAGTCAGTATTCATGACTTTAAACACATACATGGTGAGTCAGTACTCATGACTTTGAACACATGCAAGGTAAGTCAGCCCCTCTAGTTACAGTATATCCCGCACAGGTATCAAGAAAAAGTGCTGCGTAGTCATGGTTGTGGCTCTTTTAAATGTATGATTCTAGTTCCACTTACATACCGTCAGTCCTGGGATTCTCCAGTGCAGTTCTCCTTTCCACTCTTAACTTCCGTGTTTTTAAAAGCAATCAGTGTACCAGGTTTTTAATCCAGGATGGTTTTAATTATTGGACTCGTACTACATGTATGCATTCTTTACAGTCATGGGACTCACACCAGGGACTCAGGCTTACATAGTCAATGTACTCTTACAATGAACTTAACTTTATTAGTCCCCCGCCCACTTGGTGGGGGACTATAGGTTTGCACCTCCTCCGTCCGTCCTTCCGTCCGTCCGTCCTTCCGTCCGTCCGTTCGAAGCTTCTCTGGGCCATATTTCCAACACCATAACACCCACAGCTACCAAATTTAATGTGTTTGTACTTCCTAGGATAGAGGTGTATGGTGTGCCAAAAGTAGGTCACTAGGTCAAATATCTGGGTCACAAAATACATATGTATGAAAAATCTTGTCCGGGCCAAAACTTTTTTGTCCTTTTACTTAGAGTCATGAAATGTTACACAAATGTGAAGCTTAGTCTAAGAAAGTGTCATAAAGCAAAACTAGGTCACTAGGTCAAATATTTGGGTCACCACGATATGTAATTATACAGAAACAAATTTTGTCCGGCACATATCTTCCCTATATTAATGCTACCTCTTCAATTTTTTTTATGGTGGGTAGACCTTAGGTAGTAGCTGTGCATAGGCATTGTTTTGTGTGGCTAATTACTTGCATTAATTAATTATTTAACAAAGTTCGTTAAGCAAGACAAATTTTGTAAGGGCCATATCTTCTAAACTATTAATGCTAGCCCTTTGAATTTTTTGTGGTGGATAGACCATAGGTAGTAGGTGTGCATAGGCATTGTTTTGTGTGGCTAATTACTTGCATTAATTAATTATTTAACAAAGTTCGTTAAGCAAGACAAATTTTGTCCGGGCCATATCTTCTAAACTATTAATGCTAGCCCTTTGAATTTTTTATGGTGTGTAGACCTTAGGTAGTAGGTGTGCATACGCATTGTTTTCTGTGGCTAATTACTTCCATTAATTAATTAATTAACGAAGTTCATTAAGCAAGCTCAAGATACAATACAAATTTTGTCCGGGCCATATCTTCTAAATTATTGATGCCAGCCCTTTGATTTTTTTTATGGTGGGTAGACCTTAGAGGGGATATGGTAATGGGCACCGTCCGTGTATCCGTCCGTCCGTCAAATATTTGGGTCACAGTAATACATAAATGTACAGTATTTTCATGTCCTTACTGTAATTCTTAAAAAATTTTGACTTCTTGTTATAAAAGTTTACTGATAATGTATTGTGACCTAAAAGTGTGTCACGACGCAAAACTAGGTCACTAGGTCAAATATCTAGGTCACAGTGTAAACTCCATGTAAAACCTTGTCCATGCCATATTTCCCTTACTATAATACCTACAGCTACCAAATTCATTATTTTAATACTACCTGGGGAGTTGTTGTGTCACATGGCAAAAGTAGGTCACTATGTCAAATATCTAGGTCACTGTGAAATCCATTCAAAATCTTGTCCGGGCCATAACTTTTTTGTCCTTTTACTTAGATTAATGAAATTTTACACAAATGTGAAGCTTAATCTAAGAATGTGCCATACTTTTAATTTTTTTTTTCATCTAGGTCACACCCCTATATAGTAGTCCATTCAACCTTGTGGGCGACGAGCGGGGGACTATGTATTGCTCTGCAATACTCATTAACTTGTTAAAATAAGAAATACAGGTTACAAGGCAGCAACAATAACTTAACGAAAGTACTTGTGAAAACAGACATTTTCATTACAGTAACAGTAAACATACAGGTGGTATGATGTTCTACGTATGACGTCATGATGATTTGTAATGTGTATAAGTGAAATGTGCCTTTGTTTTCAGCGTACAAGGAGCGTGTGTTCAGTGGCTGTAGCTGGCTGATGCTGGGCTGGTGTCTTCATTATGTGCCTTTCTGGGCCATGGGCCGTATCCTCTACTTCCATCATTATTTTCCTGCATTCCTCTTCAGCTGTATGCTTACAGGTCAGTCACATCTCACTTCTGCCTGAGGCAGTCAGTCTCAACTTCACTGCCAGGCACTCTCTTTGCTGCAGTTTGTTGCTGAAGATTGTGAGCAGAAATGAGCTATTTATTACACTAGTCTTGTAATAAACATTTTGTGCAAACCCAAGGTTCAAGAGAAAAATTGTGACAGTAGTGTAATTGGAAATTGAATAAATATATAGAGGAACTTGGACTGATTGATGTGGTCCAGTGGTTCTTGCTTTATATTTGGTATGGAAGTTTGAACAGAAATCTTCCATGAGTGGTGCCATCTATTGGTTCAGAGGGGTATTATCCTTGCTCCTTTTCCTCTGTTTACTGCTGTCCACCCATCTTTTAGACATATGTTTTGCCAATACATTTAAGTACCTGGGCATTACAATCAAAGAGTACGTGCAGTGTCTGATAATAAATAAACATGTTGTATTGTTTCTCGTCAACCAACCAATTGGTGATTTTTGCTCAGCTCGTGCAAATTTTATGGCATAGGAAAAATCAAAGTTAGGGTGACTCATGAATTTAACTCCTTTTTAAAAAGATTGAAAGATCCTTTAAAAAGCAATGAAATGGCTGAATTTCACAATCATGATAAGTGATAAAATGTAACATACAGGAAAAATATTTCAATATTTCTGTACAATGTTCCCATCTTTTTACTGCAGCAACAAAAAATATTTCCTGCTGATTACTTAATTTTGCTCTACTTTTTTTCTTTTCATTATGCCTCTCAATCCAAAGGAAAGGGGGGGGGCATATAGCAATTACTTTGTCCATGTGTGCCTGCGTTTGTGTGTCTGTCCTGACAGTTTTTACACAATAACTTAAAGTTAAAGGCATAGAGCTTACATATCGCATATACATGTATTGACAGTCCTGCATAAGGTTTCAGTCAAGTTTGAAGATGAGTGACCTTGACCCTATTCCCAAGGTCACAGAGCTATTTTAATGACTTGGTTTTTCATGCAATAAGTTGAAAAGTTGTTGACAGGGCTTTCATACAGCACATGCTTATAGTCCTGCACAAGGTCTTGGACTGGTTCGGAGATGGGTGACCTTCACCCAATTCCCAAGGTCACAGAGCCATTTTAGTGAATTTGGTTTTCACACAATAAATTGAAAAGTGTTTTAAATAAGCCTTTTATATTGCACATGATTTTAGTCCTGCACAAGTTCGCAAACAAGTTGTAGCATAAGGGGGGGGGGGATAGGTTTAGCATGTAAGTTACATGTACATCATTAATTTATCTTTGACTCTTCACAGTTAAAGATACAAATTCTTGCTCTGTTTTTAGCTCTGCTGACCAAAGGTCGCAGAGCTTATGTGATCACTTATGTCTGTATGTCTGTCCCACCATGAACTTTTTGCTTGTGAGCACGATACAGTCCATAGTTTTTAAGATGGCCCCATATAACTTTCAGGACTTATCAAGTGTATGAAAATCTAGGTTGAGTTTGATATTGTGGCACCACCTGCAGTATTATGTAATACATGGGTCAAAATGTGAAACGCTTGTGACCATTCTGTCATCCTTAATGTTTGATAGATCTTCATGAAATTTAGTGGGATTTTGGAGGAGGTCAAAGTCTAAATTGCTTGTGATACTAGTGGCACCACCTATAATGTGATGGAAATTATGAGCCAAAATGTGTTTTAAGATATAAAATTCCATATCTCAAAAAGTCATTGGATTAGCCTTGTCAAATTTGTTGGATGTAAAGACTATATCCAATACTAGCTCGTTATATTATATCAGTGACCTTGACTTATTTTTGTGAGGGTACAAGGCATGTAAAGTTGAAACCGGGGATTTTGTAATGGCAGGGTGTAGCTTGGACATCAGTGGCAGAGAGATTGAGCTTCCAGATCAAAATTGCACTTGATTACATTGTACATGAAACTGTACTTGGTGACCCACTTTTTGGGTCAGCCTTACACAAATTCTGTATCTGGAAAGACAATTAAATTAGATATGCCAAATGTATAGGATATATAGATGATGTCCAATGCTAATATGTTATAAAGATCAGTGTCCTTGACTTATTTTTGTAAGATAACCAGACCTGCTAAGTTGGAAGAGGTGATTTTGTAAAGGTAGGGTGTAGCTTGGACATCAATGGCAAAGAGAATTAAGCCTCCAGATAAAAATTGCACCTGAATACATTGTACATAAAAGTTTACTTGGTGGTTTGAAGATACGTACACTAATTCAACCAATTGAGATTAAGTTAATCCAGATTAGTTGTGTATGACGAAAAAGCTGCTCATCCAGTGGATCATATTTTGATGACAATTGTAACAAAAATTGTGATTCAGTAATTTTCATAAAGCATATTTTGCTGGAAGAAAAATAAAAATTTTGGTGGATAACATCATTAAAACTTTGATCTTCAACATGGGGTTGAGATTTTTAATTTCCAAACATGTAAAATGGCACACATACGCATGTAGGCCTTGGCCAGGTACACTTGGCAAGGAACGTGTCTGAGCCTTGCCAGGGGCGGACCATAAAAGCCAGATGTGAAAAAAATCAGCACACTGCATTTGTGGTCATATTTAGATACTGTGAACCTAAGATATTTCTGAAACTAAGCACAGAGAAAATAGCTTTGACATTTTACAAAGTTTTAAGATTAGCCATAGGCTATACTTAAGGTCTATGGATAAATAATTGAATGAGTGGGAGCAAGAAGTCGCCAAGTGAATTTAACACCAAAGCATGAACATACCAACTGAAATCTGGGGAAAAAGGGGGTTGTGTTGTTTTTGTCTCATTTCACAATAATTAAACACGCAAGGAAAACAAATCTCATCTTTGCAGATGAAGTAGATCATAACAAACCTTTGAAAGTCAGAAGAAAGTATGTTTTGTTAAGTAAAGGTTGACCACTGTAGTCTTTGTGTCTGCTTACCTTGAAATTTCAGTTTGTATGTTCATATGCTGGGATTAAAGTCGTTTGGGTATTTCTTGCTCCCACCCTTTCAATTTGATGTTCCGTGACAGAGTCCTCTGTGTGACTGAGTTGATCCTTCATGTACTGAACCAGGGATCCTATATTTTGTTACACATCTGTGAGAATTTACCAACTTTGACAATTTGGAGGCTTCAGAGCTGGCCCAGTAGGACAAGAGTTAAACCTAATGTTTGTAGGATGTGTAGGAGTGGATGCTACTGGCACATAGAAAAGAGCCCAGGGCCGTGATCAATAGTGGATACAGCATCACACTGAAAATAGACCTACAAGTTTTATCCATTCTTCAGAGTGTGAAAGTTTAGTACTCAGAATATCATAAACTCATCACAATTTTTGCCAAATCTGTCAAAGGGCTTACATGATTAGGAACTAACTGAAAAAAAAAATTTTGCTAATCAGCAAATCAGTCTGTGTGCGTACAAAATTTTTAAAGGTTGCCTGTTTAGTGTATATCAAACTCTGGCAAGAATAACCCATAAATTGAAGTTGGAATGGCGCCTCTATCTATAATAGTTTTGGAGTTATTCACAATTTAAATTTTGTGTATTTGCCTAATTTGCATAAATCAAACAGGTAAAATTTTGATGCATGGTTCATTGGATGTAGCTATCTCACAAACCTATCAATTGAAGTTATAATGGCGCATTCATCTATTATTCTTTTTAAGTTATTCAAGATTTAGATTTATTTGATTCATCTAATTGGCATAAATTTGGTTCACATTTCATTGGGTGCAGCAATGCCACTAACATATCAATTGATGTAGGAATGGCACCTGTTTCTGCAATCGTTACTCGAGGTTTAATTATTTTGTATTTGCCTAATCTGCATAAGTTAAAACGCTAAAACTTGGGTTCATGTTTCATTGGTTGCAGCTTTATCACAAACCCACCATTACAGGAGGAATGCCACCACTATCTATAATAGTTTTGAAGTTATTCAGGATTTAAATTTTGTGTATTTGCCTAATTTGCTTGAATAAGAATGCAACAACTTTCATTAATGTTTTATTGGATGTGTCTATGTCCAAAAAACCCCCAAAACAATCTATCAATTGAAATGGAAATGGCACCTCTATCTGTAAAAGTTATGAAGTTATTCCAGATTCACATTTTGTGTATTTGCCCCAGTTGGGGTGGTGGTGGAAGGGTTGAGAAAGAGGAAATTGTCATTTTCCAATAGGAAAGGTCAGAATTAAGTCTGAGTGTATATTCGCCCCAATACACAACTGAATACACAAACTTTTGGAGGGCTAGGGCTGTGTATTCCCATTACTTTGTTTGTTAAAGCAACCTAAAATGAACCAGTCACTTATGTAGCTGTGGCTATATGATTTTTGTGAGGACTAAGTTATGCATCTAGATTTACTGTCTGAAATTTGGTGTTTCTATGTGCAGTAGTTTTCAAGTTATTAAATTGCAAGTTACAATGTAAAGTAATAGGAATACACAACCCTATCCCTCCACTGACTGCAGTGCCCTCTTTTAGGCAGTTCTTGAACCTTTTGTTCTGGTCCTTGCCTATTCTATGTGTGGCCTACAGGGGTCTGTCTTGTACCTATTGGGTGCTAGGTCTGTTTAGCAATCACATCCATACACACGCGTGTCAACTTGGAATGCCTTACTGTCATTGTCTTGAACCTTCTGTTCTTGCCCTTGCTTATTCTTAATGACCTGCTGTGGTCTAGTTCAAAGCACCTGTGATGTTTGTTCTTAAATCCCATGTCATCCTAATTCATGAGGTGGTGGCCTTCACTACAGACAACCCTGCATCACCCTCATTTGAACATGTCAAACACTCAATGTGTATGCACTGTAGCCTGCAATTCAATCCCTGAGTATACACTTCCCCTGCTTTATTGTCACTTTCTCTTACTACAGTGGTACCTGCTGTATGTGGCCACACCTTCTGCCAAGAAAAAGTGGCCACATACGGCAGGTGGCCTGTCACCACAGGTAAACTTTACAAAGAAATTGACTCCTATGTCCAGGCCTGGTGACCACAAAAAGTAATGCGGCTGCTCATGGCAGTGGTTGCGTACAGCAGGTACCACTGTATATTAATTAACAAAACACCTGCCTGCACCCACTCTGTGCTCAGGTCTCAAGACTAGAGACATGCATAAATACATTTTTCACTGGCCAATTTTGATGATTAACATGTTGCTTTGATATAGTTTATTCTCAAAATGAACACGAAGAACTTATTTTCTCGGCTAAGACGGACAGAAGTTACACACAGAGATCCAGACAGCAATGCTAACCCAAGTGTTGTCTCAGTGATTGTTAACGATAATCAGACTGGATAGATGAATGATTGCTAATGATAATCAGACTGGATAGATGGGCACTCTTTGAAGTCTTGGTCATTATGGCTCCCCATTACCAAGTCTTGGCAGGAGAAATGGGGGTCAGACCCACCCTACGAAATGGCTCTCGGATGGGTATCCTTGGCACGGGTGTTCATGGCTGCATGTCTAAATCATATAAAACATCTTGTGTAAGGCACTGACATATGAGGAGAGCCTGTGCACTGAAGTCACGAGTCCAAGTGGTTCATACCCTGTCTCTCTGTCATCATAACTTAAGGTGGCAAGAAGGCTAGCTCTTTGAAAAGGAATGGCTTTTAAAAACAACTCAATATGATGTTAGCATTCCTAACTAGCGACGAAGTGATGTGCATGTCATATGTACTACTCAGTAAACAGAGTCCATCTCAGCCAATCAAGTCGTGCTGCATGAATTATGGTTGCGTAAACAGAGATAATATAAAGAACCTCCAAATGTACATTTATGGTTATTTGTAGGAAATGGCCAGGACAAGGATGAAGACTTTTGTGGTATTTTAATCTGTAGACTAAATACTACAAAAGCATATCAGCGATTCTTTGTTCAGAGGTTCATGCTGGATACTTAGTTTGTCTTGTCAGAAACCAAGACAAACCTGTGAACTTTTATGGCTACTCTCTTTATGACTATCATCTCATGTGAACAATAAAGAATAAATGATAACTGATATAACTGTAAAAAAGAACTCCACTCTGCCATGACATCAGAGGCAATGACTTTTCATTTTCAGATACACACAAAGTTAACAGCATGTGCTACTGGTGCCCAATGTTCCTCTTTATATCAGATTAATCATCACCAATAGACACATGGGAACACATCAAAGTCGATATATCAGATTAATCATCATCAATAAACATATGGGAATACATCAAAGGCTGTACTTAACCCTGGCATTCGCCTCAAACCTAAGGTTAGAAACCAATCCAGTTTTCTGGCAAACTGAATCTGTCATGTAAGTTCTCCTGCACTGGGTTAACAAAGCCATTGAAAGGCCTTGTCTTTGAATTTCTTCAAAGGCCCGGTCTCTTTGTGTCTTTGCTACCCCATTGCAGAAGAACTTATCCCTAAACAAAGAATAGCTAATGTGCTTTTGTAGTATTTAGTCTACAGACTGAAATATCTCAAATATCATCATCTTTGTCCAGACCATTTCCTAGAATTAACCATAAATGTACATTTGGGGGTTCCTTCCATTATGTCTAATGTTTATACAACCATTATGCACACAGCGTGACTTGACTTGCTCACATTGACCCTCCGTGTACCATGTGGTACGATGTGTTTATCACTTTGCCACTGATTGGGATTGTTTACATTGTGGGGTGTTTTTGAAAGCCACTCTTTTGAAGGAGCTATCCTTCCCCTTGCCTGTGAAACAGACTCTAATGTTCTTGTTTATGTATGTTACATTAGAGTCTGCTGCATCTTGCTATCATTCTTGTTCCACTCTATAGCCTCCATCATCCCAGTGGGACCCATTATCACAGTGGCTGATCTGGTAGCCAAGGCTAAACTGGCCAGTGCTGGCTCATGCTTAATTGCTCATGAATTATAATAGAGGTGCTCCTGGCCAGTCAAGAGGATCAACATGGCCTCCACGTGGGCCAGCAATGTCTACGCAGCTAATTGTGTGTAATCACGAAGTCACTGGCATCAGGGAGGGCTTTCCACAATCTAGTGTGGAAGTTGGCTCAACATACCACTGATACGGCAGGCCTTGTTGTGTAGCACTAGGCTGTTTCGCAGGCAACCCTTCCCCCTCACCTTAACCAGGCTGAACTCATCACCTGCTTTCTCTGTCCCTGGTGGCCTTCTCTACTGTCCCAAATTGATGGCAGTTCCTTACGACCAATTTTTATGTTTTGTGACCACAGAATGGACAGGTCTCAAACCAGCAACCTTCGGCACCAATCACCTGACCAAAAATTGGAAATGCACATACTGACTGCACCAAATGGGTGCATGGTTGGCTGAGTGGTAAGACGCTTGCCTTTCACCTCTGCGACCCGGGTTCAATTCTCGTCCTGGGCAGCATGTGGAAAAAGTTCCTACCATTTTAACCATGCACAGTGGTTTTCTCTGAGTTCTTCGGTTTCCTCCACTAGTCAAGATAGGAAGTATACGCCAACATCTGTGCCATGGAGAGTGACTCGATAAGTCAATGCTTGACTTCTTTCACAATCCATGTAAAACAAATGTGTCTATACTTTTTATACAAATCCCTATTCTTAAAAAGAATGGTTCAATGGAGGCCGGTGTGTGTGAATGTCATTATCGACATGGCCCAGCTCATTGTAATTTATTCAGTACAAGTACTGTATTCTGAGTTGTCCCAGAATGTGGACAGCATTTTTGTAAGTCCACCAGCATCAAAGGAGCACCTAAAATATATTATGTTTTGTGACCATGGAAATGGATGGGTCTATGTACTAATTTGCTGAAATTTAGATTGTTTTCCTTCAGACTTCCTCCCTGATGTGATATTGTGCTTGTATCAAAGTGATTAGCCTTCCAGGGGAGAAAAGATTATCGTGAAATTAAGAATCCAATAGCATGTCAAAGGAAATGCTTTCCTGTCAAAATTTTCTGGGACTCAAGTTCCTCATGACACTCTGCGAAATGTGTGCCACCATCTAATACTTGTACTGTCCTGTATTCGTGCTCTCACCCATTCACTGCCCTCTTCCAACTGTCACACTCTGACAAAGGTGAAAATGAAGCCTTCTATCTTCTATAATTTTGAGGGTATTAAAGCTCTAGCATCAAATATTCAAAAATCTTCTGCAGTTGACACTCTTTTTATACTGGCTTTTAAAATGTCTTGACTATTAAGGGCATGGTATACTTTGTGATTCTCATATATAAAAGTTTAATTTCTGTCTACGGTTATCTAATACCCTGAAAAGTATATATTTTTGAAAGAAAATATATAATCAAGTTTGATTCTGGCACTGAATATAAAATTTTAATTCTGCTATTAATGTAATTAAAATTTAATGGAAATTCTAAAATTTTGCATGAAATTTAAAATAACATTTAAAAAAAATCAGATTTAGTTTGTAGTGTCAAATGAAAGAACACTTACGGCCCTCCAAACAGCATTTTAAATTTTTGAAAAAAGGCTGACTTTTATTTTCATTGCTTTTTTTTTTTAATTTTAACTTTAATTTAAACATCCTGTAAAAATTGAATTGAAACTGTTTTCTGAAATTCAAAGTGGGGTTTTCTTGTTAGAAGTGTACTATTTCTTTTATTATTAGAAAATAATGTTTCCCATTTTGGATGACTCTGCTAATTTTTTCAGTAAAAACATGTAAAATTAAAGTTTTTTCAGTAAGCAATTAAAATTTGATTTCTTAACACTTACAGAGATTTCATTATTTTAAACAGCCTAATCCCAATATATATTTTTAGAAAATATATCATTTATATGATCTCAAATAAGAAGTCTTGTCTATATAAAGACATGTTTGGAGCAAAGTTGTGTTTTCTGTGTAGTGCTGTAAAAGTGTACCATGCCATTAATTTGGGTATATCAGGTGAATTCAAGTCAGTGTCCCCACCCAGAAAGCTGAAAGCTTGTTTACGCAGGTGTTGCAAAGTGTGACTACTGAGACTATAATCCACTTATTGCTGACATGACAACAGGACTCACCCAAGACATAAATGGCAACTGAAGGTCACTTTCTGGTCCACTTCAATAGGAAGGCAGGATTAACAGTTGATGCATCGTTCCTACAGAATTTAAACTCTCGTCAAAACATCAACATCTTCTGATAGAAGGTTGCCAAATGAGTGCTAGGTGCTGTACCTAAAAGAGTTTCTTGTGTGTATGCCATTTTTTGCCTTGCTGAAGGGTCATACAGTCCTGCCCAGTTGGTAGTACAAATGTACATATAATAGCAGACAGGAAGGGGTCACTGGAAACAAAATACTGAAGGTAGAATCAGTTAGTGTCATTGGTCTAACACTAACATCATGCAAGTCACTTTCACGTCAGTAACCAGAAAGTGGACCACCATGTGCTTGTCTTTTGTCTTGCTTTTGGTATTTTACTGGGTAGAATGCTTTAACTAAGATTCAGACAAACCCTGCCAGGACAGTGTTGCCAGGGTTAGTTCTGATGTAGCTTTGATACACACACTGTGAGCACCAAACTGCCTGCCTTGAGGCAAAGCCTTGATGCAGACTGAAAAAGGTGTCCAAAACTACCTTTTTTAAAGAAAGTTCGTAAAAGATTCCACCCTTAAACATCAGTCTTCAAGGCTCCCATGCCTCCATTCACAGACATGCATTTCATGCTCTGGGTCAGGTATGTCTTAAAGTTGGACACAATTTGCAGAGTGAAAAAGGCGTCCAAAACTACCTTCCTTAAAGAGAGTTTCTTAAAAAATTCCACCCTTCAAGATCATTCTTCAAGGATGTCATACCTCCACGCCCGGACGTACATTTCACGCTCTGGGCCATATGTGTCTTAAAGCCGGACACGATTTTCATGCTCTGGAGCGTCCACCTCCTTAAGGCGGCACCGGCCTGTCCAATGGTTGGGTGGATCTTGCGGGAACACCCTTCGCATTTGTTTCAACATAGCGGCCGTAACTACAGGTATATTATGATGGGCCTCATGGCCCGGCAAACTCTTGATGTGTGCTCCATACGATATGTAATTTGTACAATTTTTACACGCAAAATAAATGATTTATGAATTTTAATAATGTTTGACCGTGCTAGTGATGATGAACTCTCTTGAATTATCTATGATAATAATTCTATCCTTAAACTGCCCTCTTGTGGGCTTCATACGAAACATTAGAGGTACTTTTAGCGGGATTTTGTAGACGGACGCCTTTATCACAGGCCAGGAATATGTCTCCTTAAGGGAAATCAACAAACTAAAAAAATGTTTGGATCCTTAAAGACGCCTGTTTATGATTTTTGACTCTATAAAGGCAGCTTTTAAGTCTCTCAACCACTGATTTCACGCTCGCCCGAAGATTTCATGCAGCACAATTTTCATGCTCTGGGGCATCAATGTCTTAAAGGTGGCACTAGCCTGTCCAATGGCCAGGTGGATCTTGCAGGAATACCCATCTCATTTGTTTCAACATGGCAGCCATTATTACAGTAACATTAGAGGTACTTTTAGAGGGATTTTGTGGATGGAGCCATTGATCACAGGCCAGGAATATGCCTCATTAATGGAAATTAGCAAACTTAAAGGTGCAATATGTTGAAGACTCCTTAAGGATTCAGTCTTCTCTAAGACAGCCTTAAAGCTTTCGGACTCCTTAAAGATTGCCTCAAAGCTTTAGGATCTTTAAAGACAACATTAAAATGTTTGGATCCTTAAAGTCGCCTGTTCATGAATTTTGACTCCTTAAAGGCAACCTTTAAGTTACTCAACTCTTGATTTCACGCTCGCGCAAAGATTTCATTTAGTCATGGCCTGGCTAGACAGGGTTAACTTGGCAAGTCTTGTGGGGTTCATAAAAAAGAAAGACAAAGACATGTCTGGTGGACAACATGCAAGAAAAGTAGCATTGAATGGCCTTTGATGTGCAGTGGGCGGGTCTCAGGGAGCAGCAATGCAGTCTTTATGGACAATGGCTGGAGGTGCAGCTGTAAACAGAGATGAGTGGCTATAGCTCCGTCATGACCATCGCTGCAACAGTCGGCGCACACTAAAGTCACAGTAACCTGTAATTTACTGGCAGTGTACATTGTGGAAATAATTATGCCTGCTTCACCTGCAAACACCAATCAATCAACTAATGCAGCATGACTTGAACCTTCCTTCTTTCTGCTCACTAAATGAGGGTTTGTTCAGCAAAAAAGTCTTGAAAGGTATACTTTTATTGATTTTAGAGCTCTGACCTTTTCACTCTCTCACCTTATTTGGCCATAACCGGTACCCTGTAATGATGGCACACATTAGCCAAAGTGAAAAACCATGCTGTGGTGCAGGAACACACGCAACAAGTCAACTCAGAGAGAAGGTCATTTCAGGATTTTGATGGATAAGACGCGGAGGTGCAGCCCCTAATCAGTCAATAGTGGTGCTTGATTTGATGACATGTCAACATTGATCACCACTGGTGTGGCCACTCTCACATGCCAGCCACACTCTGGAGTGGATTTGAAGTAAATGTCATCCCAGACACATTGACAATTTCCATGAAAGCTGTAGAAATGTATGGAAACACTGTGATCTTAGAATTGGCTTCTGCCCTCATCAGACAGTAGCACTCACCCTCTGTACTGTCACATTGTGGCTTGACCCCAATGGCTTGCAAAGTGTATGTAATACAATATATCAATGTTACAGTGTTCAAAGGGTAAACCTGTTACTTTGTATTTCTCCAGACATGTGTTCTGAGAGCTAATAAGACAGTCTACAAGGGCAATGTGCTGAAAGGTTTCTCTTGATTTTGCCTGATTTTCACATGTGCTGTCCCTGAATATCTTGCATTGTTCCCTTTATTTATTTTTTTTTGTCTGCAAAGAATGTACTCCCTTCCTCACTCAAGTGGAAGCATAATTTGACCAGGTAGAAAAATACGAACACCTACTTAGTTCTAATCCATAAAAGTGTACACCCATTGCAGGAGTGGTGCTGGAGTATGTTGTGACATCAGTGAGTGGGCTGTTCCAGGATAGGTATGCATGGACCATCTACCATACCCTACTAGGTCTACTGGGTGGGGGCATCGTCTACAGGTAGGTGTCCTGTCACAGGCATGGATGGGGCTAGAGAAAGCCAATGCAAGGGAAGAACGCTATATAATGATGAAAACATAATAAAAGTTTTTTTCGCTTGCCAAATATGTCTCTTTTCCTATCATATCATAAATGTAGCACAAAAACCAGCAACAGAACTCCCTACCTGCACATACCACAATGGATTTTGTTTCTTTGTTTAACTCAGCATTTATCCAGAGTGTATGTGTAAAATAATGGTGAAAATGAATCATAATCAGCAGAGGACGCTTGTATGAACGTAAGCTGAATTTCAGCCAGAAGCACAGTATTCTTGCAGGGTAAAATTATGTTAGTAATATAAACATGGTAGAGCTGGGGTTAAAACTGATTAAAGTCTGTATAACATCAAATTATAATTAAAAGACCATAAATGCCAAAACCTGTAATATATTTTGACTTGCTTTTCCCAGCAGAATGAACAGTCTAATGAAGATCTTCAGAATGCCGGTAATATCTCAGCTTCAACATCTTAAGAGTACCTAAAATATCTCAGTTTCAGTGTCTTAGAACCACAAGGTGTTATTAGCTTTGTTAGTGTACATTGAAAGTTATTGATTTTATCCCTTCAGCTTCTACCTGTTCAGTCCGCTGTCATATGGTATGGAGGGGCCGTCAGCAAGCAATCAAACCAGTGTGATGTATGGACTCAAATGGCTGGACTCCTGGGACATCTAGTCACTTAATATGTCAGCATGATGTGCAGACTCAAGAGGCTGGACTCCTGAGATAGCTGGTTACCAAATATATTGGTACATTTATGTACGGACTGAAATGGCTGGACTCTCAGGACATCCAACCACCAACTATATTAGAATGATACATGGATTCAAGTGAGGAGACTTACATGTATGTGAAGTTGTCACCAATCTGGCAGTATGATATAGGGGCATAAGAGGACACCTAGCTTAACATCTAGTCACATGCAACCGTATGTTAACTTATAAAGTATGCAATTCAGTGACTGGACTCTTCTCCAAGAAATATGTCACTAATCAAACCAGTTTAGTATATGAACTAAAGTGACTGGATTCTTTGTACATCTAGTCACCAGCTCCCCATGTGACATATACACTGAGTGACTCGACTCCTGTCTGCAGTGTTTTCCATTAAAGATATGAGTGTGGTGTATGGAGTCAGTTGACTGGACTCCTGGGCCCTATAATCACCACCCATATCAGTATGATACACAAATACCAATCAGTTTTGATTTCATACAGGCATGTACACCATGTGGTATGAGGCTCAAGAAACTGGAATCCTGTGTCTCCCGCCGATCATTCATGTCGCGCGGTATTGTGCAGACTTGTGGTTAGCAGTTGTGTTTATATTCAAGTCAAGTGGTTGTGACTTGTTATGGTGCAAATGAATGGCACTGACATCTGATAAGACAGCAATACAATATGTGGTGTGGAAGTCTGGACTCCAGGCTTTTTGTGTGGGAACTTTGGCTCCCTGGGTACATGTGGACTTCAGTCAATGGAGCCACAGACTTGTGAATGGACTCCTTGTGGAGGGTCATTTCACCAGTAGTGGACACAGGCCCAAGAGAGTATCACAGCAGGTCAGGACTTTGGGCTGTTCAACACGACAGCTTGTTTGGTGGACTTACATTAATACAGTAGTCCCTCCTTTAAAAGACCACTCCTTTGGGAGACCACCTCCTTTGAGAGACCACAGTTGTCAGGTCTTTCTGTAGTACTTTTCATGTTATTTATACCTCCTTTGAGGGACCACCTGCTTTATGTGACCGCCTTTTGGATGGCAATAGGGGCGGTCTCTCAAAGGAGGGACTACTGTAGACTGATGGACTCTTTTTGAGTCTGTACATAGCGGCCATATCAGTAGAATCAGGGACATGAAGAAGGTTGCAGTAATCCTAGCCAATTACTATGACATTAATATGGTGCATGGAGCCCAATAGATGGACTTCCATATAAATTATAATCATAATTGCAATGATGTGTTGGTACCACTGAATTTACTCTAGTCAACGAGATTTAAAAGTCATGGAAAAAAATGAATGAGGGTGAAAGCATAAATTTGTTCAAGCATCAGTGTTCCCTAATATGATAAAAAGCAAATTTTATTTGCTTTATTTTCTAGATCTGGGTAAAGATATTTAAAAAAAAAATAAGATTGACAAAAAGTGTGGTTGATATTTTCATGATTGACACTGCTGGGAAAATTTGTAGAGCATAAATACTTTGCAAAAATGTGCTTGGTAGTAATCTAATTATTACCTCATTCAAAATCCAATCCAGGAATCGGATGTACTTTAGGATTATTGAAGCATATCAGATTTGACAAATTGAATCAAGCCATTATTTAAAGGTAATTATATTTGTTGAAGTGAAGGACTTTGATGATAGACAGTATGGCAATGATTGAGACTTGCTTTAAGCGTACATGTACATATGATCTGGCATTAACTGTAGTGTGAGCGTGTGATTATTGTCAGGTTGTCGCTCTGTGTGTCCTATACATGGGAGACATTGACCTCAGTCTGTTGCATTAGTAGAGTCTGTTGCATTAGTAGGTCTGATGAAAGCAAATCTATACACCAGACACCATCATCTGTTACCATGTACAATTACCTTCCTCCCGGGACTCCCAGTGCAGTAGAAAACTGACCAGACTAGAAAGGTTGGCATTCATTAAGGGATACAATGCAGTGGAAATGGACATTTTTGGAAGATTGCGACCTTCTAAGACATTTGACATCTGTGTTATTTGAGGGGGACCACTGTACAGATATCATATTTTCTGACAGACAGACAGTGGAACAAACAGAAAATCACTGTCAAGAATTGATACTCTCTAATATTTATGGAGTTGTCATTTTGTTCCCAATTATATGAATACCTGCCGGTAGTTTCAGACCTGTATCCACTATCTGGGCAACCTTCTCCACTAAGCTCCATCATTGACTCAGCAGGGGCTCTTGGCTCCTCTGCCCAGTGATACTACTTCATTCATAGCCTGGGGGCAACTTCAGTGCCTATTACAATATTACTATTCTAGGGCCCATTTATCATTCAATCATTAACTCCTTTGGTGTCAGTTTAATTTGTTACCTGGCTGGGCACAGCCGGACGCACTTGTATAATATGAATTAGTTTTCCACGTTGTAAATGTTTCAGCCATCTGAAAGTTCTCATTATTCAGAGGTAAAACGAGTGATGCTTTATTGTACAGGCCTTGCATTTATAAACAAGTGCCTACCTACATATACGTATACACACATATACATGTATGTATGTATGTATGTATGTATGTATGTATGTATGTATGTGTATGTGTATGTGTATATATATATATGTATATGTATGTATATGTATGTATATGTGTGTATATATATATATATATATATATATATATATATATATATATATATATATATATTTACATGCTATTTCAATGCTATTTTACAGTCATATATTCTTAAAATTTTATGTGCATTGTCTTGATTGACTATTAAGCTGAGGCAAAGAGTTGCTATCAGACTTCAAACTTACATGTATGGATATTCCAGCTCCAAAATATGTTCTGATAGTGACTGGCAGAGGACCCATTATTTTCTAACAAGCTGATATGAACTGCTTCAAAAATTATCTTTTCAACATATTTTGGTAAAAATAAGACTGTACAAGAAACATTCTTTAATGTTTTTTGTAGTTATATTTTAGAAGTAGGCAGTGACAGGAATGTACACGGAGACCAGAGAATTTGGTTAGTGGACTGTGGGTGTTGATAGTATGCAGGTGTGGCAGGACACTGGGCATTTTGAGATAAATCATTAGAAGGAGAGCAGTCATGTGACTGGAGGGATATGGCGGTGAACTGTTTGATCTTTGTTATCATACAGCTGTACTGCAAACAATGACAGGCAACACATCAAAATATTGATGTGACATTGACTTTGAATTATTTATAATGACATTGGCTTTATGAAACAAAAACAGTTATTCAGATTGAGAAAATCCTTGATGGAGAACTAATCTTTGGACTCCTTATAATGTAAGTAGCATAGCCTGATTCAGTCACACAGTGGTGAGTTATTTCAGTAGTTGATCATTCAATCATGAGATAAAGGTGGCTGTAGATCTAGATGTTATCAAATCTTATCCCACTTTCTGACACTGTTATTAGTCAGTCTCTTGCAGTGGCATTATCAGCTTTGGTGATGACCGGTTGTCCCAACATTTCAGCTACTGCAAACTATGACATAAGGCATGAACAGGGGTCACCCCTGTAAGGCCCTTCTTGCCAAGTACTACCCCTCTCACGTCGCCACTTTGCTTTGGCAATAGGGATAGGCTTATTGGAGAGGACCACTGCACAGACCTGAGAAGGATCACTGAAGATCCCTGAGGGGGGCTTACTGAACAGACCTGAGGGGGACCACTGTATGGGCCTGATGGGGAACCACTGAGCAGGCCGGAGGGAGACCACTGAACAGGCCTGAGGGGGATCACTGTATGGGCCTGAGGGGGACCACTGAACAGGCCTGAGAGGGACCACTATAGGGGGGGGGGGCACCTCTGTATGGGCCTGAGGGGGGCTACTGAACAGGCCTGAGAGGGACCACTGAACAGGGCTGAGGGGGGAACCACTGTATTAGCCTGAGGGGGACCACTGAATAGGCCTGAGGGTGACCATGGAACAGGCCTGAAGGGGACCATGGAAGAAGCCTGAGGAGACCACTGAACAGGCCTGAGATAGACCTCGAAACAGGCCTGAGAGGGACCACTGAACACGCCTGGGAAGACCACTGAGTATGCCTGAGAGGGACCACTATACAGGCCTGACAGGACCACTGATCAGGCCTGAGGGGACCACTGTATGGGCCTGAGGGGGACCACTGTACCCTCTTGAGGGGGACTACTGTTTGGGTGTGATGGTGCCTACTGTGTGGGCCTGAAGTTGTGGATGTTCTGTTGAAATGTTGGAGTGAGAATTCTACGCCTCTGTGTTAGTATAAGATTATTTTTTGAAGTAATCACAAGGTCTGGTGAAAGTTAAAGGGACAGCATGGAAAGCTGTCTCTGAAAATTCATGGCTAGGAAGTAGTTGAATAAACAGATCATGGAGTATCATTATGTGACCAGTAACATGTTTTAATGCATTCAGTGCTTCATTAAATTTACCAAATGTGCAGTATATCACAGTATGTATATATGTCTATGGTGGACCAACATGTCAGTGAAGTTGCTGTTTCATGCTAGATGTATTTGCTGTCAGTTTTAATGAATGGGTGATGTTTGCATGGTAGTTTATGTACTCTTGTGAGGATGGAAAAGCTGATGAGGTCACAGAATTAATTTATTTCATATTTGTGAAGCAGACAAGGTTTAATTTGACATTTTCCATCATTTGTGTATTGTGATTAAGCACAAAGGGAACTGAAAACAGATACCACCTTATGAAGTTACTGATTAATCTTGGGATTTAAATGTCATTTATACTCACAGATATATTAATTGCTGTATGTAAAGTGATACTCTATATGGAGTCCTCAACTTGGGTCAGTTTTAAGTGTCAATAATTAGAAGTGAGTCATGTATTTCATTTTTGTTTGTATCATGTGGTAAAGCACCAATTCTACAGAAATTGTGGTATTTTTTCTTCAGCCATTACATGCATGTGTTATCTTTTTAACAACTATGTACTCTGATTTTTATGTGTTCAATATGTTTTTATTGGATTTTCATTATTACATTACTGTGAATTAAGCCACAATTATTATAACTTGTAGTAATCATTGTCATCATTGCTTATGCCATCAGCATTTTATGTCATTTACTTTGTATACTGTTGCCTCATGGCAAGCATCATTGTTATTGTTCCAGCCATCAATATTATTGTCATTACTAATGCAGCAGATTGAACATTACAAGTAACAGAGCTTCTGCCAATGCCTGGCACCAATGTCAGCTGTGTATATACACTTGGGACTTGTTTTGTGCGGTAGGCTTGCCATATATGTCCTTGTATCCACAATTAGTTGCTTTTGCAGCTGGCGATTCTCATATGTCTCCTTTCTTAAGCAAAGCATGGCAGATTTTCTTTTTTCTTTTCTTTTTTTTTTTTTTATTGGATTGGATCAGATCAGTCCTTTAATTCAGTGATGGCTTTGTTGATAGATTGAACCAAAAAGTTTGGTAAAGTAGTACATGCATGTAAAATCTGAATGCAGCTTGATGATGATGATGATGATGATGATGATGATGATGATGATGATGATGATGATGATGATGATGATGATGATGATGATGATGATGATGATGATGATGATGATGATGATGTACCTTGTGCTGCTGAAGAAAGCTGACACACCTTATTTTTGACTGATCCATTGTACTTGCCCCATTATAAACAAAGTCACCCGGAAAGAAGTTTTTCCCCTGTATGGGGAAGGATAGAGTCTTCTTTATAAACATCACAAAGCTGGCCTTGATATTGCACCCAGATCTGGAATTTTTGTTCACTAGAAATAGTGGATGATTATCTGTCTGCTGTTAAGTGTGCTGTGCATGATACAAGTTTTGTCCAAAAAAACCCCCAACGTTTTGTCAAAAGATAGTTTTGTTATATAGTAGCTCATTTATAATTATGTATACGTTTGAAATTTGGACCTCTAGATTTGTTTTATTAGATGGTTCATCATTAATTTCGCACATGCAGCCATGCGTGTAATATAAAAGTGTTAAACTGACATTTACACAATACTCTACTGATAGTTTTGAATATCAAAATTAAGTTTTATGTCTCAAATAAACAGGATGTCACTATCTTTGACATTAAAACAAAAACACAGCTCAAGAGAGCATGCTGGGTAACACCAAAGACTGAGACAAACATCTGTGTAAATGTTATTTTAGCTGAAGCAACTGTTTCAATGTCATTTGTGCATGGATGTACCTGCTATTGGAAGCTGGGCTATGTATTTATTGTGAATAATAAAGGTCAGAATTAGTTCTAAGGTGTGTATTCCCCCAATACACAACTGAGTACACAAACATTTGGAAGGCTAGAGCTGTGCATTCCCATTAGTTTGTATGTTAAGGCAACCTTAAATAAACTTGTCACTTATGTAGCTGTGGTTATATGATTTTTTGTGAGGTATTTAGTTAAGCATCTAGATTTACTGTCTGAAATTTGGTGTTTCTATGTGCAGTAGTTATTAAGTTGCAAGTTACAATGTAAAGTAATAGGAATACACAACTCTAGCCCTCCACTGACTGCAGTGCCCTCTTTTAGGCAGTTCTTGAACCTTTTGTTCTGGTCCTTGCCTATTCTATGTGTGGCCTACAGGGTTCTGTCTAGTACCTATTAGGTGCTAGGTCTGTTTAGCAATCACATCCATACACACGCGTGTCAACTTGGAACGCCTTACTGTCATTGGACAGTTGTTCATGGCTCCATACGATGACAGATGCTTGAGTGATATTTATGCTTTACAGAGAGCTGATTACCAACAGTTTTCTGACATCATAATGCACATAGTCAATTGGGATGATTCAACTTCACTGTTGGAAGTACGGGTTCTTTGCTAAAATAAGATTTTTTTGTGATCTTGTGTTCTGATTTCTTATTCTTCTATTGAACTACAGGGAACCTTGTTTAAAAGAGAACCCCTTAGGGTAACCAAATTGTGGTCTCTTGAGAGAGGTCATCTCGTAGGAGGTATTAACATTGGAAGTACTAAGCCTAGTATCTTGAAAAAGTGTTTTCTAGGCAGGCAGTCTCCCATTGGAGTGGTCTCTCAAGACAGGGACCACTGCATTGAGTCAGCTGCCGTCCTTGTAGGAATTGGCTCTTTTGGGTAGATGCCATTCTTGCTTGTGGTGGCATGATATGTGTGTTGGTGACATCAAATGAACTTCAAATATGAAGAGTATTGTTATTGCATATGCATGCTTTTTCTGAATGAAATCAAACGGATAATGTGAATCGGAAATTAGAATTTCAGAGTATAGACAAGTCGGGAATGGGGAAGAGCACAAAATTCATAATTGGATAATCTTCATAGCAAATAATCAATTCCAATGAGAGAGCAGTTCTGTGGTAATTGCCACACAGTACACAGTTTATGTACTCAAGTGTTGGGATGTTCTCAGCCTAATGAACAAGTGTGGAAAACAAGCAGGTGCTGAATATAAATGACTCATGTCATTGATCAAGAGTGGTTCTTCATTGCATAAGAATATATCCAATATAATCATCATGTTCATTGAAATGACAAATTGGAATAAGTGGCAGTGAAACCAGGGACTCTCTCCATCAGATGGCAGGACCTTGATGAGGCAAAGGGAGAGTGAACCATAGGCCACGATGAAAGTGTGGCTGTGATAATTTCTGCTGGCAAGTTGCTGTCTGCAGGTGTCAACTTTAAGGAAACCATAAAGGTGCTGTCTCCAGCAGCTCATCCTGTGCCTCTGCAGGACCCCGCAAATATTGATTGTCACAAGAAAAGTTTGTTTTTTTTCCCTGGCTGCCTTCCTTTGTGGAATCCTCAGGAAATATTGATCCCTGGTTAGTGGTGCTGGTGCAGCCTGGGCAGCTGTACAGCTGCATCAAGAGTCCATGTGCACACTGGGGGATTGTGCAGTGCTTAAAATACCATACGCCCAGCTTACTGGTTAATCCTTTGTACATGTTGACATTTATATGTGACTCCCAACCTTTCTGTATTTCTCTCTGTGTTCTGCATTTACTGTCTGCTAAGACTAAGATGGCTTAAATATCAATTTGAGAAATTACTTGTATGCTCACATCATTAAGTTAATGACATATCATGCTAATAGGCATCCAGCGTGTGATCTTAAGTCAGCTACTCTATCTTCAGTTTTTCTTGACACTTCAAAACCAGCAAAATGATTACTCTGGGTCAGATATATATTACCTGCATTCAACAGACGTTTTCAGATGATATTTATTGTGAAATTTCTGGACACAGTCTTCCATATGTAAATTATAAAAAGTGAGCTGTTATATTTTCAGAAATAAGCGTACAGGTACTTTACATGATTGTGGGGTTTTGTATTGCTTATTATGACAGCAATATGCTGTCATTTGCATGCATCATTGTGTGAAAGGTATAGGGTGCAAACAGTGCACCCTGACGCTTTCACCTTTGCCACTTGGTCTGCAGGATGCAGCGCTATATAGAGATGAAGTGTACCATTCAGGTATCTGTGTAATGATGGAGAGTACCTGTCAGGTCTCTGGGTAGGGATGGAGAGTACCTGCCAGGTCTCTGTGTATGGATGGAGAGTACCTATCAGGTCTCTGTGTAGGGATGGAGAGTGCCTACCAGGTCTCTGTGTATGGATGGAGAGTACCTACCAGGTCTCTATGTATGAATGGAGAGTACCTGCCAGGTCTATATGTATGGATGGAGAGTACCTATCAGGTCTCTGTGTATGAATGGAGAGTACCCGTCAGGTCTTTGTGTATGGATGGATAGTACTTACCAGGTCTCTGTGTGTGGATGGCGAGTACCTACCAGGTCTCTGTGTATGGATGGAGAGTACCTGCCAGGTCTCTGTGTGCGGACGGAGAGTACCTGTCAGGTCTCTGCATGGATGGAGAGTACCTGCCAGGTCTCTGTTTAGGGATGGAAAGTAACTGCCAGGTCTCTGTGTATGGATGAACAGTACCTGTCAGGTCTCTGCATGGACAGAGAGTACCTGTCAGGTCTCTGCATGGATGGAGAGCACCAGTCTGGTCTCTGAGTATGGATGGAGAGTACCAGCCTGGTCTCTGTGTATGGATGGAGAGTACCTGTCAGGTCTCTGTGTATGGATGGAGAGTACCTGTCAGGTCTATATGTATGGATGGAGAGTACCTGCCAGGTCTCTGTGTAGGGATGGAGAGTACCTGTCAGTTCCCTGTAGGGATGAAGAGCACAGGTTAGGTTTGTGTAGGCATGGAGAGCACTCATTCAGGTCTGTGTTGGCATGGAGAGTACTTGTCAGCTCTCTGAATGTAGGGATAGGGAGTACCTGTAAGGTCTCTCTGTATAGGTAAAGAGAGCACTAATCAGGTCTCTGTATAGGGATGAAGAGCACTAGTCAGGTCTGTAGGGATTGAGTGCACTGGTCAGGTCTCTGTGTAGGCATGGAGAGTACTAGTCAGGTCTGTGCAGGGATTGAGAGTACTTGTCAGGTCTGTCTGTGTTAGGATGGACAGTACCCATCAGGTCTCTCTGCGTAGGGATGAACAGGGCTAATCAGGTTTCTTGATCCACTCCATGTCAGTCTAGCCCATGAAGAGCAATACAAACAAAAGAACATCAGCTCTTTATCGCTGATACAAACATATGTATCTGTCATTTTTTATACTTTATCGGATGTGAGAGTACCTGGCATGAAGTGATTATGCTGATAAAATTAGTTCCTCCACTGACCACAGAGGTCTCCATCAGCCTCATGGAGGGTGCAAGGCGAGGGTATTGATAAGCAGGCAACCTTTGTATCACCACTTGAAGTGTCAGAAATGACATACTGCAAGTATATGAAATGCAAAGATACTGACAGAATTGTTGTGCCTATATAACTCTGCCAATTGACCATGTCTCCTATATAACTCTGCCAATTGACCATGTCTCCTATATAACTCTGCCAATTGACCATGTCTCCTATATAACTCTGCCAGTTGACCATGTCTTCTATATAACTCTGCCACTTGACCATGTCTCCTATATAACTCTTCCAATTGACCATGTCTCCTATATAACTCTGTCAATTGACCATGTCTCCTATATAACTCTGCCAATTGACCATGTCTCCTATATAACTGACAACTGACCATGTCTCTCTGTAAATTTGGGAAAAACAAAGCAAAGACACAACAAAAATACATAATATATAGCTTACAAATTGTTATTGTGGGGTAAGTTATGTGATAGTGATCGTGTATGACCTCAATACAAGTCTACTAAATCATATTGTATTTGTACCTCCCTCAAAACAAGTTTTTGTTGAAAGCCACATTATGTATACGTATATTGATTAAATACATTAGTCCTGATTACTGGTTTAAAATGCTGAAAATAATGCTTCTTTTGATTTCCTGCCAGGGTCCAATCTGTCTACACTTTTCATCCACACTGTTGATTCATTTGATGATTGGAATTGTCCAACCAGGATCTACTGCTTGGGGTATCTATAGTGTACTCATTCAGAAGCTAGATATATGTGTTAAAACATTCAACATCGAAAAGCAAAAAGTGGGCATTGTCATTTTTGTCTTTTTTGTTATTTTTGCAGCACATAAACCCAGGACAAAGTTTGGTAATCAAGTTAATGTAGTGGACTTGGCCGGCTTTCACTTAGCTGAGAGCACTGAGACTAGGTCAGGTATTGATGGGAGTACAGATAGCGTAACTCACTGTTCACCTCCTAAGGCTTGGATGCATCTCTAGGGAAGTTGCAAGGGCTGCTTTCAGTGCAAATGCCCCCTCGTAGCGGTATTGTTGAATCACACATCACTCAACATATTTGTTGGACAAGAACTGCTTTTAAGAGATGTGATGACCTGCAGAGGGCACCCAACAGAAGGTTGCCTCTTTGTAAATTCTTCCTTGGTGACTTGCTTGATTGAGACAAGCGGTTGGTGCCATATCTCATTATGAATTGGCTTGTATTGGCAGATAGTTACAACACATGAACCCCACTTGATCCCATTAATAACTACATTTAGCATCTTAAAATGTGACCCTGTAGGTCACTAATCAGCAAAACATTTCAACCCTTGACCCCGAAAGAGGTGGACGACTAGAGCATTTTAACCACATGCCCCCCATATAGCTAATGGTCTAGCTGTTTAAATTATATTTGGTCCCAGCTATTTACCATATTTTGATACAAATCAAATATAGTTTGATGATGAAATACAACCATACAAGAGATGAGAATCATCAGATGGTTTCCATAGTTGCATTTTATGGTATGAAGCTGATGAAAGGTACAGAGTCCATGTTATGGGTGAAATAACCCTCGGAGTCCAGGATTTTTTTTTTTTTTTTTTTTTTTTTAATTTCATTTTTAATATAAAGAGGGCCTCGAGTGAGTTATCTAGATACTTCTGACTTTATAAGTCCTGCATCAACAACTGCCCCTGTGGTGTTAAAATTTGGAGGGGGGGGGGGGGAGTGTTCTATTGTTAATGAAAGAGGTGAGGTAGACCTACATGTACCTCCAGAGAGAAGACTGATGTTACGGTAGAAGTCGTTTGATGTTATGACCGTCACTAAGTGAGGCAGAGATGTTTTGTATCATGTTAAGTGGCTTGTTGTTCACACTTGTCTGTTCATGGAACCATTAAAAGCATAAAACCCACATCAGTGAGAATCTCTAGGGTCCCAGCATTCTGAATATTTTAACACGGATTTTATGATGTGTCTTCTAAATAGAGAAGCCTTAATTTAATAGAGATATGGGCTGAACCCATAGCTGATCTTTACTGAAGACATAGACCTTCTATACATGTGCAGGCGTTCTTGCCTTCTACCTGTCACTTGGATGTTCTAAGTCTTGATATTTAGTGGGCAACTTTCAAAAGTCCTTTAGTACATGTTTTTACTGTATTTATTTACCTTTTTCCACCAATGTTACATACAGTTGAACCACCCTATTAGGACCACCTAAAGGACTGAAAAACATGCTTATTATAGGGGAAGATCATAATAGGAATATATGTGTAATTTAATTAAGGATAAACAAAGATGGGGCCGTAAATTTGTGGTCTTAATATCGAAATGGTCTTTTTTGGAGGTGGTTTTAATTGGAGAATCTGCTGTGTTCCATTGCATTTGGTAGATGCTTTAGTCATGGGAACCAATACAAGGACATATTTCTGTGATCTTTGAAATGGCCTTATGCTATTGGGGGTTTTTCTGAAGGGGTCTTTGTGTTACTTTGTGTGCATACCATTCTGTAACTTTTTACTTTCATTCATATGAATAAAACTCACATTAAAAGATTCGTGACTTGTTCTGTATCACATTTCTGATTCAGCAGAACTGTTTATGCCTTTCTGGAGAAGTTTTCTCATTATCAGGTCAACCCTTTCCCCCTCAAACCAGCCAAAACCGGCTGGTGGTCAAATGTCGTCTGCTTCACTGTTTTCAACTAATTTCAACAGTTATGAAAAACAGTTTGACTGAGAAGGGTACATGAAACTTATCAAGATCACAGGCCCCAGGTCAACAGCTTTCCTTGGCATGGGTTGCCCAACCCATGCCAAGGAAAGCTGTTGACTCAGTCTTAATTCAAGGGGGAAAGGGTTAACCAATATAAATAATATTTCGAAGTCAACAAAGGACACTTACAAATTGAAAACTTATGATCCTGTCACTGGCATTTAAGGGCCCACCAATTTTGTTTAATTGTGCTAATGCATGATGGTGTTAAATGGGACTTGAGGACAACCCAATGTGTGTTCACCCAAGTCCTGCCTGTGCTGCTTTTGGTCATCATTTTATGTAGATGCCCCATAGGCTATAATTAACTCTAATTGCAACTAGACCTCTCACATCACAAGGCAAACATGAAGGAAACTTGGCTTTAGACAAAAAAAAGTTGACTCGTAGCTTTAATTTGTTCAACAGCTGACTGTATTTTTCCTGGAGTACATTTTTGTAATGAAATTTCAGATCATTCTAAAGCATGTGCTGGATTATCTTCAACATGGTGTAATTGACATCCTCCAACATTGGTCACTGGGTGGCACTTTTATGATTTTCTTGATTGATTGACTTCATTCATTCATTCATTCATTCATTCATTCATTCATTCATTCATTCATTCATTCATTCATTTTTAAACGATAGGGTAATGGGTGAGAGAGCATGATTACTATAAGAGTACCGGTGTGCATGAATGTATTTGTAGTTTTATAAGACAACTGTTCCAGCAAAAAAGAAAATAGTTTACCTGTAGGCCGCTCTTGATGTTCATACTAGACCAGTAAAACATCTTTAGATGCTTTATGGTCCTTTAAATTTGGATGATTCATGCATTTATTGTATATGTATTAAATGTTGATTTATCAATGTGACAGAAGATTCTTGTTATTATTCCAACTAGTGTGTTTAGATTCTTATTATTCCAACCAGTCTATTTATTTGCTGCATTTGAAATATTCTGGCAGTGTTTATTAAATAGGCAGTATTGATCAATGCTTACACCCACACCCAAGTCTTTTTCACACACAGTTTCCTCTAGTTGAACAGCATTTTCCTGTACAGTGGTACCTGCTATTTACGACCGCTTCTAATGCCAGACAAAAGTGGTCACATATTGCAGGTGGTCTTTAATTGCAGGTAGATTAACACAGAAACAAGTGTCTAGTGCCTGGTATGGGTGGTCTTAAAAACTAATGCGGTCTCTCATGAGAGGTGGTCTTTCGAGCAGGTACCACTGTATACTCATAATGTAGGTTTCATTTACCATTTTCCCAAGATGCAAAATGTGCCATTTTTCTGGATGGATGAGTAATTGCCAATCTCGAGACCACTTAAATGTTGCGATGATGTTCAGCTGAAGAAGTGAACAATCTGACTTTACTGTGCTCAGCCACAGATTTTTGTTTCATCTATCATATTTTAATCCCACAGTTTACAACTTTCGGGAAATCATTAATATGTGAAAAATACGATAAATTTATGTCGACCTGTATGGGATTCGAACCCACTACCTTCGGCACAGTCGCCTAGCCAAATGTAAAGTTGAACACGCTGACCTCTAGGCCATCGGGGCAACCCCAAAAAGGTTGACCGAGGACCCAGGGTGATGTTATAGCAGGTGTGACTTGTACATTGACACGGTAGGGCACTTCCACAGACCGACAATTTATGAAATACACCTCTAATATAATTTCGAAGTCGGAGCAATGGCCCACAGCACTTCGAAACCAATAGAGTATTAGCAAGTGAAAAATATATATCACAAACAACAAGGGTCCAAGTACCTTGCCTGGTAGAACACCACGACTCACTTTTGCCCAAGTTGAGAGGCTACCGTTCACACATGCTCTCTGTTTCCTGTTTGTTGAAAAGTCTTTAACCCACCCACTTGCTTCTTCAACAATGACATAACTTTCAATCTTTTTGAACAAATTGAGAAGTTGTATGTGAGGTACTTTATCAAATGCTTTCGCGAAGTCACAAAACTATCCACACACTCATCATTTTCTGTCCTTCTAACACTTAACTTAATGACTGGGTCATTGTAGATCTACCGGGTAGAGAGGCGTGTCCTAAATCTGTGCCATTTCATATGCTCCATTACTGCATCCTTAATTCTAAAATCTTGCAACAAAGTTTTGTTTATTTGTTTATGGGGTTCTTTATGCTGTCGTTTATGTAACTCTCTTCGCTGATCGTCCTTAGGCAAATAGAACTTAGAATTTTATCATTAGATGAAAGTTTTTCTACTTGACAAACAAACACAACTCTTTCATTAGCCGACATCTGCATGTACTCCAGGGCTCATCATTTATACCTGTAGCACCACACGCAATGCGTTGCTTCGTGGTCGTATGGGATCATTTTACTATAAAATAGTGTTTGTGGATATATACAATTTAAGAAATAAAAAAATTAGATATCTTCAATTCAATTTCAGATATCTCTAAATACATAGCATTTAAGATATCTTAAATTGAAGTGAAGACATCTTAATTTGAAATAAAGATATCTTAAATTGAAGTAAAGATATCTTAAATTGAATTAAAGATACCCTAAACTGTGTTTAGGATATCTTGTGTTATGTTTAAGAGACTTTAAAATATATCTGAGATACCTTAAAATCCCAATTGAAGATATTTTAAATTTCATTATGGATATGTTCTAAGATAGCCCCCCCCCCCCCATGAAAGAAACTATTATGTCAATTTGATGATAATGCTCCATTTGCGTGACCTCAAAAGGTTTGTCACATAAAATCACTTGATAATATTTTGTTTTCAAAAGAAAGAAAGCAAAAAAGATTTATAAGACCAGATTGCATTTGTGTTATTCTGTTCAGGAAAGATTTGGCAGCTGGCAAATTGATCGGTGGTAAACAAAAGATGACGAACACGCATTGCGCTGATGATGGCGAAGTTCAGGCGGTGGTTCACGCGTGCGGCATAATCTGGACGAGACTTTACGCTTCATAATTGAACACAGCACTTATATTTCTGCCGGACGCCGCCTCTATGATTGCAAAAACAATCTCCAGCATATTGCTCACATCATCGATGCTTCAGGAACTTGCAGCTATTGACCAGCTTGTCGATATTTATGAGGGACGTGAGATAGCGAGGCTCTTTGATTAGCTCAACAGTCAGGGAAGCAGTCGGTATTTAAAAACAAAAAAAAAATGTCGATGTCGCGTGTATTGTACAGTGCAGCAATTTGTCTGATTGAAAGATATCTTAAATTGATTTAATTGAATTCAAGATATCTTATATTGAGTTCAAGATATCTTTAACGGAATTCAAAAAGTCTAAAATCAATATATCTTGAATAAAATTAAAGATACATGTGTATTCAATATAATCAAAGATATGTTACATATAATTAAAGATATCAGATTTTTAAAAAGATATACTTAATAGAGTTGAACGTATCGTAAAATATATCCAAGATGTCTTTTAAAGCATGAAGGATATGTACATGTGCACAATTCAAATTTAAGATATTCATTTTCAGATATCTTGAATTATTGCCAGATATCTTCAAATACTTAATGTGTAGTAAAACGACCCGGTATGGCCGGACCTCTTGAGATGGCCAAGTGTCCTCTTACCGAAACAAATTTCCAAGTATTTTTACCAGCCTACAATATTTCCTGGAGTAAACGTAACAGAGGTTTAACCTTAGCATATTTTCATTGGTTTGAACATATTTTATGATTCATAAAGGGAAGAAGGGTAAGCTCTATATTATACCATGCCTCCTTTGTTTTCTCAAGGGATATATATGTCACCTGCTTACACATATATCCCTGCTTTAATTTCCGTGGCTAAATTTCAACAGAGGACTGATTTACTTTGGTGAATACATTTTAAAATGCATTTATATTCATGAAAGCAAAGGAGACATGGTATAAAAAGGATACATCCCTTGTTCTCGTGATTTATCTGGAATCCTGCATTTTTAAATCCCTACGCTTCGCTCCGGGATTAAAAAAAGCAGGATTCCAGAAAAATCCCTTGAACTTGGGATGTATCCTTTTCTTAATCCCTCTTGAGAAATTAGACAATATCACAGGACAAGACGAAGCAAGACACGTTCAGTGTAGTGTACGCTGCTGTTTAGGATTCTTACATAATGATACACACACACACACACATATATATATATATATGTATATATATATATATATACATAGATACGTACACACACACACACATATATACATGTATATATAGCTAAGCATAACAAAACGAGGACAGCGGACGCTACACTGAAGAACAATAAATGAAGGAATTGAACATAACAAGGACAAGACAAGACAGATAGTGGTGCACTCATGAAACGAATCTACAGAGCCGGTTATTTCCATCATGAACTTATGATTAGAACCTGTCATATGCTACAATTATATAATGACATCAAATTGAAGCCTTTTCGTGTCATCAATATAGTTTTGAACAGCGAGAAATATCAAGTTATTATTTTCCAGACTACAAGCACCAGAATCGAAAAGTGGAGTTTGAAGTGTCAAGGGAGCAAAGTTTATCGTAGCTAAATGTAATTTATTGGGAGGAATTAAATATCGAGAGCAAGAGAAAAAGAAATGCAAAACATCTTCGGCGCCAGTACCGCACACACAATCAGGCGAATCTTTAACACCGATTTGAAACAAATGTTTGTTAAGCTGGATGCGGCCCATACGTACTCGAGCATGTAATACAGCTGAATTTCTTTTATCACTATAGAAAGAGAAGCGTCTTTCACTGGGCGAAAAGGAGTAGTCTGTATTTTTCTTTTAATTGTGCTAGGGAAGCGACATTCCGATTATCTAAGGGAAGAGGGTTCCATATGCGTGTGGCAGAAGGATAAAGGGACTTATTAAACAGATCTGTACGAGCTCTAAAGTGTGGTAAATCGTGCCGCCTGCGATTGTTATAATTAAAAGTCATATCAGGCAACAGAATATTTGGAAAGATATGTCGTAGATTACGTGGTGTTAAATTGTGAACAATTTTGTACATCTGAATCAATTTGGATTTCCCACGCCTTTTGGGAAGTGTCTCCCATCCAGTTTCTTCAAAGAGTTTTACTCTTGGAGTAGTCTTCATTGCCCCAGTGATTAGCCGTACCGCAACGGGCTGAACGTTTTCCACACGGTTTTCATCCTCCTGTATACAGCCGTCCCACATCACACTGACATACTCTAGAATAGGTCGCACATAAGATATGTAGATAATTTCCAATGTCTTGTGGTCCAAAACGTACTGTGCAGATTTCATGATATTCAATTGCTTTGTTGCTTTTTAAACAATTTGGTTAGTATGTTCGTTCCATTTGAGTTCGGCTTTTATTGTCAAACCCAAATGCTTATGGCTGCTGACATTGTTCAATTGGTGTCCTTGGAATAAAAGTGTGGGTGGGGGTGATTTATTGGTTGTTGCTTCTTAGAAATGGTCATAGCATCTGTCTTTGACGCGTTAAAGGATACTAAGCAGTCATTTTACCATTCAAAAACTGCAGTAAGATCTGAATTTAACGATGTAGCGGCTGCGATGGGATGGTCAACTGTAGGGAACAGGGAGGTATCGTCGGCAAGAAGCTTGATTTCAGATTCGAATTTGTCTACAATGTCGTTTATGTATATTAAGAAAAGAAGTGGTCCAAGATCTGAACCTTTGGGAACGCCAGTATTAATTGATCCTGAATTAGATCTTTGGCCTTTGATTACTACACATTGTTTTCGGTTAGAAAGATAATCACTGAACCACGAAAGAACATTTCCAGTTGCACCGCTTTTGGCAAACTTATGCAGTAAGCCCTGATGCCAAACTTTGTCGAATGTCTTGCTTATATCTAAAAAACAAACAAACAAACAAACAAACAAACAAAAAGACCCCCCACGAGTCTAACCTCTTTCTGTAAATCAACAGCTGAACATAATTCATGATAGAGACAAAGTAACTGATTAACAGTAAAGTCACCAGGCATAAACCCAGATTGATTTGCGCTTATAATCATGTTGTCTCTAAAGAATTTAAAAACGTGTTTAAATATAATTTTCTCTATGACTCTTCCTGCACAGCTAAGCAAAGATATAGAGCTGTAATTGTTACATGAACCTGTTTCGCCTTTTTTGTATAGACGACAAACATTGGCCTTTTCCCACCCAGAAGGGAAAACGTTTTTCTGCAGAGATAGATTGAACAATAAAGTGAGAGATATATAAATTAAAGGTGCGGATTCACGGAGCAGCTTGGGGCCAATATTGTCTGGACCAGTGGCCTCCGTGACATCCAGTGATTTTAGAATATGAAGTACTTCACTTTCAGCTATCACTGTATCATTTAAAGTATTGTAAGGTAACTAGGGCTGTGGCAGATTAGGTGGGGTTGAAGTGTCAATGTTGCATTGACCCAGAAAAAAATTGTTGAAGGACTCCGCTTTAGACAGGCTATCGGTTACATGGTTATCGTTAATCAGTAGTGATGGTATTGTAGCAGATTGATTGCCTTTCATATAATGTTTAACTGTCCGCCATCATGTTTTTTTGTTTTTGTTTTTGTCCCTGGGACTATTAGCCAGGGATTCACAAAGATTTTTTTTATCAAATTCACACTCAGCGAGCTTGAATTTTTCTTGATAGTTATTACGAAGTTCATTGCATTTAGCCCATGCAGAAACACTTTCGGGATTCGACAGCTTTTGTCCACGTGATTTAGATTTGGCCTTGGTATATGCCCTAATAACTTTGCGTTCAAAGCAGCGAAGAGCAGAATTGTACCACGGGAGATCGTGACGTCGAATTGTCACATCATTATTTGGGATACAGTGCCGTGCCGCTTGTATAAAGCGTTCCGTCCAGGCCAGAGAGCATCTATCTGCATCATTCGACTAGAAACAACTTTCCCAAGTGACACTATCCAGGTAATTTCTAAATTGGTTAAAATCTGCTTTTTTTGAAGTCACAAATGTGTCTCACGTATACGAGTTCTTTTTTACATTGAAATTTAATGTTGATTGAAATAATACAATGGTCACAGTTAGCTAGTGGAGGGATAACTCTATATTCAGATACGAAGTTGGAAATATTTGAAATAAATTGGTCCAAACAAGTAGTCGTATTTTTGGTAATTCGTGTAGGCTCGTCAATATGCAGGGAGAGTATTTTAGCGGTACAAAAGTCTTTTAATTTACGACCAGAAGGAGCACTGGAGTCGGAATTGAGAACACTGGTTATAATATAATATTCCGGACACTGGATTTCTTTACTAGATCAATACTATCTTGAAAATGTTCCCAAAAAGAGCTAGTTGCATTTGGGGGTCTGTGCACCACACGTAGAATAAATTTATTTTTAAGCACCCTTACCGTGAAAGCCCGGCAAAAAAGTGGATGGTCCGCTGTAGAGTCAGTCAGAAATGTTTCGGACAATGCTGTTATGTCAAATTCATCAGCGATATCTGCACGAATGTGCCTTAATTTATCTTGGTTTAGACTTCTTATGTTTGAGTGACATAATTTAATGTCACGAAGGCCGCTTTTCGGACCAGGATTACGATGAATATCACCTGCGAGCAGAATTAGAAGAAGATCGATTAGTAACAAGTCAAACTTCAAGCAAGTGCGTTTCCTGTTCTCATATGAATAATTAATTTTATTACCATATTTTAATTCAGAGTTGTGGGTACTTTGGTGAGAAAAGGCATATTATACAAGTACTCTGAGAGTACGTTTTGTTGGGTGCCATTTGCCATTAAGAAAATGATGACAGTATTCCATGAAGTATAACTGTGTTCATCACAAATTATCAAGAGCCATACAACATATTCACAATTTTGATCAGAAAATACACATTAAGTCGACACAAATTGAGTGGTTTGATGGGTGTGTCGAGTGAATGGGTGTTTTCGCTGTGTCAATCTTGGTTTGATGTAGTGGTAAGGTGCAACACTTTATAAGTACATGGATTAACAATTTTGATGGCCATGCTGGCTAGAGCTTAGTGGCCATACACACGTACGACCTGTTATGTCTGCCGTACATTTAATCTATGTATATCATCATGATGTATGAAGTTAAGGAGCCCACTTATTGGATGATACACATGTATGGGTAACATGTGTGAACAGGTACTGGGGGCTGTAATAGCTTAGGATAGTTTTTATCAGTACAACTTGATCTATACATGGGCCTACTCGAAATGAAACTTACAGACGCATGAATTGGTTCTCTTTCAGTGACCCCACAGTTTATGCTTATGGCTTGTATATAGTACTTCTTAATTATGCATATTTTGAACGACATAAACAACCAAATCTGAAAGCAGATTTTAATGACTACAAGTGCCGGACACTGTTTGAGATCACGGTACGGTAAATGGCGACTACATCAATTACTTGTGTGCAACTTTTACAAGAAATATTGCAGTTTTCGTCAACAATATAGCAACAGTAGGAACTACTTGTCTCTTACCATCACTTGCTTTATCAACTTGGAAGTGTAGATTTATTAAGACTATATTTATATTTACACTGACATACAGCAAAACTCTCCGTCTATTAAGTATTTCAGAATTGAATGGACCATTGCTAGTATACGTAACGATATGTTTATGCCTTGTAATAGTTACTGCCTTTACTGTATGCATTATTCTTGTAAGTATTCTGCACAAAATGGAAAACTTTCATGGTACGTGTGTCACGCAAATATACAAATGCTCTCGTAAGACAAACTCTTGGCATCAAATCTTCTTCAACTCAGTGCTTTGACTTGATAGCACTATCAGAGACTTTCTTTCGCCACATAATGTCTCAATCACAACATTCCAGGTGTCCATCCAGTAATACGACGGGATCGCACTACTGGTTACGGTGGTGGTGTCGCGTTGTATGCGTCCCGAGTCTTTGTCGTGAAAAGACGAGTCGACCTTGAGAGTTCAGAGCTCGACATTATGTGGGTTGAAGTAGAGCTTCATAATAATGTGTTTTACTTGCAGTTGTCTACAGGCCTCCTGACAGTGGCTTGTCTTTTTGGGATAATCTTCAGGTTAACGTCGATCATGCCTGTAATTCAGGCATTGGGAATATTGATATGATGGGAGACGTCAATGAAGATCCTAGAACCTCTCATGGACGACGTCTTTTAAATTTTGGCCTGTATAGCAATTTAACAATTCATGTTACCGAGGCGAAAAGGATTACGGAACATTTGTCAACTCGTTTGGATCAAATGCTAAATAATGTCCCCCAATATGCGTCACGTGTCTCTGTTCTATCTCCAGTTGCTGAAAATGAACACTGACAGTTTCCGCAAGTTTACTTTTTCTGCAAACCATATGAAAGATTTATCTGGCAGTACTCTAAGGCCCATGTTGATTTCTTCAGAGAAAAACTAATGAGGTCGACTGGGATGCCTGCTTTGATGTACCGAATGTCGACCTGGCCTGTCTTACCTCGACCAATAAGTTTTTGGATGTAACTCGGCTTTGCATCCCGAGTAAAAATGTTTGTATTAGGCAAAATGATTCCCCTTGGTATGCAATAATATTAAGGGCACAAAAGCGCAAAGGTCATAAAACTCATGATGAAACAAAGGCATATAATGAAAACCCATATATCTGGGGTTATTTACGTGACATGCGCAACAGATATATTAGCGACTTCAGGAAAGCTGAAGAGGAGTATCATGCAAAGCAGTGCGATGCTGTGAATACTGGACAGTTTGAAAGCAAAAAGTGGTGTAAAATGGTAAAGTTCTTTATTTATTTGTTTGTTTATTTGTTTCTTTCTTTCTTTCTTTCTTTCTTTCTTTCTTTCTTTCTTTCTTTCTTTCTTTCTTTCTTTAAGAATATGTTTACCCTGGGTGACCCTTTCAGAGCACAGCTCTGTTCTTCCAAAGGGTCCAACATACATCTAGATGAGTAACTTGATAACTTAAAATTAAATGTAAAAGGAAACAAAATTAAAACTTACTAAAAGCTTATAAGGGTAAATATGACAAGGCGAAATTAATAAACAAATCTACAAGACTAGAAAACTAAAAGGAGTTGAGAAACACAGGTACTAAGATACATCATTTAAAAAAGTGAGCCTTATACTGACATTTAAAATCACACACATTTTTTACAGTCCTTTAAAAATTCCGGCAAGCTATTAAAAATGTAAGCACCTGCATACACAAGGGAACGTTTGAATATACTTTTTTTTAGGAAAAGGAACATGGATATTATTTCCCGTTGCGTATCGTGTTGAATGGTGATTCATTTCATTTAGAAGGCAGATTTGGTCGCAAAGATAGTTAGGTGCTAGACTATGCGTGCATTTGAACAGTAGAATAGCCATATGAAACTGCCTCCTCTCTTTAATTGTCTGCCATTTCAAACTTCTAACAATGTCTTCACCCCCAAAGTTTACATAATCATAATTACTCGAGACTATTCTGACTGCAGCGTTTTGCAGTCTCTCTGCTATTTTAAGTCCCTTCTCCGTTCATGTACCCCACACAGTGTCGGCGTAATCAATACAAGGTAAGATTGTTGACTTAAATATTAATTCTAATGTTTGTCTTTGCAAAATGTTACTTAATCGTCTTAGTACGGCTAATTTCCCCATGGCTTTTGTGTGCAGTTTCTCCACGTGCGTATTCCAAGAAAGATCCGCATCCACATGTACACTTAAATATTTAATGCAATCTACTTGTTTTATTTCATGGCTATCTAAATTAATTACCAAGTAATTTTTAGCGTTTCTTTTACCGTCGGTAACCATTGTATTTGACTTGCTTGCATTTATTGATAGTTTGTTACGCTTATACCAGTGGGCTACTTCATTAAGAGTGCGTTGCAGGTTGTCAGAAGAAAATTGAATCGTCAGCAAATAAATTGCTTGAACTATTCCCTTTGTCTGGTAATTCAAATGTGTCCGTACCTTCTTTAGTAACTCATGACGATGAGGTCAAATCGAAAATGAAGCTCTAGATGAAGAAAGCATACAAGATATCTTGAAGTCATTGAACACCGACGAATTATGCAGTAACTATAGGACCATTTCATTATTAAGCTGTATGGTTAAGGTCTTTGAGCGTGCTGTTTTTAAGCACATCTTTAACTTTTTATGGGAAAATTATGCACTATCCGAAAAGCGATCTGGTTTTATGCCTGGAGACGGAACAGTAAGCCAATTAGTAGTTCTCTATCACGAATTTCCAAAAGCTGTGGATTTGCAGAAGGAAGTATGTTTGGTTTTCTGTGACATTACAAAAGCATTTGATAGAGTACACCACCCAGGTCTGATACATAAGTTAAAAAATGCAAGAATCCAAGGTCCGCTCAACCATTGCATCGAGGACTATTTGTATGCAAAAAACGCAAAGAGTAGTCATTCAAGGCCAGGTTTTGTCTTGGGGGGACACCAGAGCAGGCGTCCCACAAGGTTCAATTTTGGGACCATTGTTGTTTCTTGTCTATGTAAATGATATTGTGGAAATTTTTAACACCTGAAATTCGACTTTGTGCAGACGATACAACATTATATATTGTACTAAATGATCCTATCCAAACAGCAGAGACACTAAATCAGGACCTATCATCATTACCATAATGGTCTGATCAATGGCGTATCTCGTTTAATCCTCACAAAACCAAGTCAGTGGCAGTAAGTAGGAAAACTAACATTGGAGATCACCCTACTTTGATTTTTAAATGGAATGAGAAGTGCTGCTACCATCTGGTGGCGAATTGCATGTTGATTACGTGAATTGGACTTGACAGTAAACATTATCTCTTGTCAGCTCAACAATTGGGTAACACCTCTACAAATGGTACTCTGGGTGGCAGACCGAGCTCGCTAAGATGAAAGAAAATTTTTTATCGCATGACCACTTTAGAATGACATCAAGCTAAAGTATCCACCCTGGAAGTAAAAAGTGACCCACCTTTTCTGCCCGTTTCGTACTACCTTTAACAATAGTAGTCTTAAAAATATTTCTGTACATTAATATACTTGGGTGTCTGGTTCTCTAGTGATCTCCCCTGGTCAACTCACATTGATCATACTATTGCTAGATTTATAAAAAAAATTACTGGAATCCTTAAACGTTTAGAAAACAAACTAAACAGGCGACCGTTAGAATCCCTCTATTTTTCATTCGTACACTGTACTTCCGTGTTTGGAATATGCCAGTGTAGTTTGTGATGGACGCACACTAGGGGATCAAGACAGGTTGGAATCTGTTCAGCTGGCGGCAGCCCGTGTGGTAACAGGTGCACTTGCACATACAAGCCTTGAAAATTTTTTATTCCGAGATAGGTTGGGAAACGCTTACTGAACATAGAGGAATACAAAAAAATGGGTGCTTATGTTTAAAATTGTAAATAAATTTGCCCCTAAATATCTCTGTAATCTACTGCCTGGAAAAACTTCGATGCAAACTAATCAAATACATGCCATTGATGCCAAGAAAATTACATATTGCAATTCATATTTTCCATCAGCTATACGTGAATGGAATCTATTGTCTCGGTCCGTTTGAAATTTGGAACATCTGGATGAATTCAAAAGAGAGTTAAACAACACCTAACCTAAACAAAACGATCTTTACTGGGATAAAAGGAAAATTGCTGTTATTCATTCTAGAATGAGGATGGGCTGTATCCAGTTGAACAGTGACCTCTTCAAAATAGGTGTTGTTGACTCCCCATTATGGTCATGTTGTGTTAATGTAGAATGCACTTACCACTTTTTTGAGTGTAATGAATATGTTGTTTTGAGAAATAACTTACAGTCAGAGATGATATTGCATGGACACCTAATTTGAGAAAAGTATTAATTGGTATCCAAGGTAAAGGAAATATAAAGAAGCAAAAATTATGAAGCTGTGCATAAATTTATTGAGGACTCTAACAGGTTTAAAACATGATGTCGAAATAGCTTGTATTATCTATTGTGCTTCAAAGATTTACTTGTAATCATTAGCTCACACATTACTTCCTTTCTCTCTCCTCTCTTTATCTTAGCTGTGGTTCTGTTTGTACACTATCTGTGTACTGGTGCTTTGTAACTTCATGGTTGTGCTGTCTTACATGTACAAAAGGCGCTAATATAGGCTGGTGAGCTTGTCGGCCAATTGTTTTTGAATAAAATTCGTTTATATATATATATATATATATATATTTGTATAAGTATTAGTATGTGCACCAACACCTGTAATGTTTTGTATAGAATCCGTATTTTTATATCATTTTAATATATTGTGGGATTTTTTCCATCATGTGCAATGGTATTTAAAATTGATACAATATGGTTCGTGATCTAAAACATTTTGTAATTGAAAATTACATGATAATTTACACAAGACATTATTGATTTAGTGAAAATGTGTTCTCTAAATCTGGTAGGCAGTGTAAGTTTGTGGAAAAGGCTGCAAGATGTTACAGTGTTAAAGTATTCCTGTCTTATTTGTCTCCTTGAATCACTAAATTCTGAATCAACCAATATTGAAATCTCCACATATCGCTTTTTTTTCTAATGAAGAGTATCAAGTACAGGTTTGACAAAACAGTGCTGAACCTAAATCTGACTCTAAATCCCCCAAATGTCCGCGTTGGCATCCAGCCAGTGATTGATTGTACGTGACTGACACGCAAGGTATACCACCAAGGTCCACCTTCAAGCCACAGCGGGAAATTGAGCGAATTCTTTCAATTGCTTCTGTTTACGTGGGAGTGCTTTCTGAAAGCTTTCAAGATGGAGGTTTTACTTGGAATTCAAATCGAATTTGCGTGATGGCTTTCTCGCCTGTTGAAATAGCCACCTGCCCCTGCATATAGAGTGAGTACGATTCATTAAGTTGGAGGAATAGGGAGTTTTCACAAGAAGTACAATGTACATACACTGGTTTTATTGATCAATTGTGCTCTTTTTCAAGGTGACTTATTGCGGTGAGAAAGGAAGTTCTTATTTCACAAGTATTAACTCCACACTGATCTGATGGAGCTAGGTCGACACTTTCATTGCCCCTTTGTGCGCTGCGGAGCGTTTTGATCAGGACATTTTTCCTGTTCATTTGGAGCTTTTCCGTCATATTGTTTTCTTTGCAAGCTTAAGAACAAAAATAGAAACAGACGACATTTTATTATTGCTGATCACAGTCGACAGATTTGAGCGGGAAATACATGCGGACATTATCGCACGGGAGTGTTGTGCTGCGACCATGTTTGCGATCCAATAACAACATCCAGGGTGAAGCAAACTAAGAGGCTTCACGCCTTTCTCCATGTAAGTGGCACTCCGGGTCCTACCCCACTGCCCCAGGAGAGCAGTTCTCTATCACAGTCGTATAATTTCATTCAAAGCAGAGCCACACAGATGCCTTCTTGTCGTTTTGAGAGCTTGGCAATGTACAGTGTCAGCACTTTCCTCAATTGCAGCTGCGTTTCTCAGCTATATTTATTCACGTGCCAACAAATTGCGCAGTGCTGATTTAACACAATTTCCTACGCACTGTATGTAAAAAGAAATGAATAAATGAATGAATGAATGAATGTATGAATGAATAAAAGAATGAATGAATGAATGAATGAATGAATGAATGAATGAATGAATGAATGAAAACTCGCTGCTCAGGTTAGCAATTTTTCTGTAGCTGTTTAAACGATCTCAACATGCCAACTCTACTACTACTACTACTACTACTACTACTACTACAGCTACTACAACTACAACGCAAAAGAAGAAAAAATGATGATTCTAATAAAATTCTATTTATAGTAGGTTTCCTTTTTTAATATATCCTGAATTATTCGGTAAAAAATTGCGCACGTGACACAACTGTCTATTCCTACGTAACTGAAAGTTGTATGGATGAACAGATACAGGTTACAAAATATACACTTAGTTAACAGACATTGGTTTATATCACATCAAACAAGATGTGTGCTTTGATAAGTTGAATGCTCAATTCTGAGGGCACTGTCGAATCTCAATGCACTGACAATTAACAAGGTTACACGGTAAAACAAATGCTTATTCATATCTTTAAACCTTGAGACTGATTGAGAGTCTGTCAATTCGTTGTCTTCGTCCTGCCGGACTCTAACCCCTTAAAAATTGAAGTGGCCAGCATTTTCTTGGAATGCAACTTAAAGACGCAACTTTGGACGCTAAATTCCAAAACAAAATGTGGACAGAAAAAGTATGGTTCATCTTGATAGTAAATTTTGAGGCACCAACTGCTATCTAAATGCGCCAGATTTGTCACTTGCTGATATGGATGGATCTAAGAGCTAGCATTTCCACTAGATATAGTCTGCAGTTTGAATGATAATTTCAGCAATACACATGATGATGGGCAAAGCTTTTAAGCAGTATTCAGTATGGCATGGTGCTGTCGTAGAGTGGCGTAGCGTTGTTGTAGAATGACGTGGTGTTATCGTAGAGTGGGTGGCTATCTTCAATTTGAATTGAGAAAATTAAAAACAATTTCAGAAAGGCAACGTTTTTGAGTGCAGAGTTATGGATACCAATAAAAGACATTTTAGCAACTGCGTTATTATGTACTATAGACGAAGTCCATGACTGGTGATACAGGTAACTGTACCAATCCTATTTTGTCACTTCTTGTTCAATTGATTTTAAAGTTCCATATATTTTCATGCAGGAAATATTGTAATATAATGCAAGCATTTTAACCGTTATAAACTTGGAATAATACTCACAAAACATACTGACACCTTTGTTCACTCAGATTGCAGGGCAAGGTGTGGTAAACAAGATCATGTCCACTGGTGGGTATAGCATGACATACCTGAAAGTAATATGATGCTATTGTATGGTATAACTGCGACTCAACAATCCATCAACTTGTCTAACTACCTTCTATTATTTACAACGATCTAGAGTTATCAAAAGAAGCCAGAATGGTATTTCTTGACGTCTCTCAGGCGTTCGACAAAGTATGGCATCCTGGACTCCTTTTTAAACTTAAAAGGGGTACTGCGGTGATAATTTACAATTTTTGAGTTGTTTTGTATAATAAATGTCGACCCATATCAGAAAATACAAACTTTTTTCCCAACTGGATAAGCAGATATCAAGTTTTCTTAGATATGTAATGAGGGGTTGTGATGTTACCTTGACTAACTGCTACAGCTAATGCAATGACAGCAAAGTAAAACATTGACAAAAACATGGAGACCTGACCAAGTACACATATTCCACTTTTACTATAGATGAAGCTGTGTGTACAGATATAATTAACTGAGATATTTACTCATTTAATGACGATAAATAAGAAAAGAAAAATGCAGAAATCAATACAGACAAGCTAACGGCTCCTGTGGTTGTGTATTCAATTACTGAAGCAGGCATCAACTAATATACCACACTGGTAAGATCAAAGAGGGTGATAAACAGAGTACATAAGTCATTGTGATATGTGATAAGGTAATGATGTTGTGTATCTCAGCTTGTTGCCCCCTCAAGGCTTGTGTATTATATATGGAGGGTATCCCAGGTGACATTATACATCATAAAAACCTAGTGGAAATGTAAAATAGCTCTACCTAAATACCTGTTTGAGAATAAATATGTTGAAAATGTGTCAAATTGACACCTAAAATGACCATTAATGACAAAAAAAGGTAAAAACTATCACTGCTGTTCCCCTTTAAGCAGATTGGCATATCCGATCATCTTGTCACCTTGTCGAAAGCTTTCTCTCTAAATCGACTCCAAAGAGCTACAATTCATAGTTAATTTTCTGTCTGATTTCACATGATGCTATTGCATGACATAACTGTAAGTCACATGATGGTATTGTATGATATAACTGTAAGTCACATGATGGTATTGTATGATATAACTGTAGGTCACATGATGCTATTGCATGACATAACTGTAAGTCATAAGATGGTATTGCATGAAATAACTGTACGTCACATGATGCTATTGTTTAAAGTCAGTTATTTTAAGTTCCTGTATCCTTTGACATCAGTGGCCTCTAGCTGTAAGACAATAGTGATTTTTTTCAAACAATCACTAATACCTCTGTACACAACAGAAAGTCTAAGAACGTCAACTCGGATATGTAAGAGCGAAGAAGGGTTTATAATTAGCAAACAGGCGAGTGTCACAAAGTAATGCATTTATTTGTTCACTGTGTTTTAATTTGATGTGGCTTACTTCTTTGTACCTAGTCCTCCCAGAAACCAAGCAAGTTAAAACTGTGTGAATGAACTCAACCGGTGAAGAAAAAAAAGGCAAAGAAGAGAAAAAAGAGCGAGAGAGAGCGAGAGAGAGCGAGAGAGAGAGAGAGAGAGAGAGAGAGAGAGAAATAGAAAAATAAAGTTGTGGAAACTGTGAAAGAGTGTCCTGGTTATGCCTGCACACCCATTCCAATACACACCAGTGTTGCTTTATAATACTATTGCACAGCGCCATAAATAAAGTGTGGCCTACAAATCGTTGATGCCTGAGCATTATGGGGCAGTCGCATTCACGACATCAGTATATATACATGTATATATATATATATATATATATATATATATATATATATATATATATACATATACATATATATATGTATATATATGTATATATATATGTATATATATATGTATATATGTATATATATATATATATACATGTATATATACTGATGTCGTGAATGCGACTGCCCCATAATGCTCAGGCATCAACGATTTGTAGGCCACAGTTTATTTATGGCGCTGTATATATATATATATATATATATATATATATATATATATATATATATATATATATGTGTGTGTGTGTGTATGTATGTATGTTTGTATGTATGTGTGTGTGTGTGTGTGTGTGTGTGTGTGTGTGTGTGTGTGTGTGTATATATTGAATTTTTGAATTTGTTATATGTCCGTAGAATTATTCGAATCTTGGAAAATATTACAAGTATTAGAAAATGTTAGAGTTGCTGGTGTTGGTTTCCAACATTTAATTGAGAAGAATCAGTTGTAAATGTAATATTGGCAGTAGTACATCAATACCTCCAATGATGTTTAAAAAAACACGAAAATAAATAATGTATGGTGCAGAACCTGGGTCGATGCTCAATCTACAAGGAATAGGGTTTCGTCTTGTATCTTATTTCTGTTCTAATTTCACCTAATTTTTGTGAACAGGGACTCTAAAATTCGGACTGTAAAAATATTTTTTTCTTGCTTACTTTTACTGTGATATAATGTTGTTACTATAAGTTTTGCATGTAAATCCATGGGTGGCTTTGACCTAGTGCTATGTGTGTTATGATCTGTTTGACCCAGTGCTATGTGGGTAATGACTTGTTTGACCTAGTAGTATGTGTGTTATGATCTGTGTGACCCAGTGCTGTGTAAGTGATGACTTGTTTGGCCTATTAGTATGTGGGTGATGATCTGTTTGACCCAGTATTATGTGGGTCATAGTTCAGCAGCCATGGGTAAGAACCTTGCAAAAATACCCCCCAACCAAGTTATCGGTGATTTTGGTGGGTGAAGTACTGTAGAATCAGACTGAATGATGCCCAGCTGGCATCCTTGTCACTTGGAGCATTTTAAAATATTCAAGATGGCGTCCAAGAGGGCCGGCAAACAAAATTAAAAGGCAAGAAGCTGTGTAGAATGATGCTTGAAGTTGATTTTTTGCTTGTAAAACATCACCAAAATGGTGCACAATAACCAGACGACATCACCTGGTAGTTCTAATTATTCAAGATGGCGTCCAAGAAGAAAAAAAAACTGTGATGAATAGTCATTTAACTGTACTTGTTTTCCATGATACCAATACCAGATTCTGACTAATGCCCAGTTGATATCGATTGGTAGTTCTATCATTCGGGATGGTAGCTCCAATTATTCAAAATGACGTCACTGACCACTGCCATGAACCAAAAGACAAAATTGTGTGGAGAATGAATATGCACATTTGTGTGTAGCTCTATGAAAAGTGTGAATAATTAAGGTTCTGCTATCACCAATGAAAGTCTGTCCAAGGTTACCACAAATTATTCGTATTTGATTTCTTTTGAATTCTTCAAAAAGCCAAGAAAAGAAAACAAGCAAATTTGCTGCCCAAGTGAAGTCGAGGGTCTTCAACCAGTGCACACAGCACAATTCAAAAGATGTAGTCCTCTGCTGACATAAATCGGAAGTGTCAAGGGCACTGATATGCAGGTGAGTGAGTCCCAGTGCTCGCTGATATCACAAAGCTCATCACGGCATTGGCTCGCACTTAATCCTGTATAGTCTGAGTTAGTTTAATTGCTTGAAAAATTTCAGAGACGGCGCCATGTGAATATTATTGTATCCTGTAGTAAACAGTATTTACGTTCTCTGATTGGTAACCAACAAGCGATAATTCTTTGTATCCCGTGTTTAGTAGCCTGCTTAGACACAGGACAGGTATATTTCTTCATATCCCTTTGCTGCTCTTAGGCTCATAAATATTAGTGAGCACCATCATGGTATACATATATCAGCTTCGTTTTCGATACACTGTGATCATCTGCTCAGTGCAGCAAAAATGGCAAAGAAAATGCTTGCCCACCTTACGGAGAAAGAAATCGAAGAGAAACGGAGCACAATTATCCCGAAAAAGCACTGTGAAACAAACCTAAAAGCAGTCAGAGCATTGTTGTTTTTCACGTTCAAGTTTAAAATCTATTACAGGATAAAATCTTCACTACCTGCCTATATAACGGATACAAGAAAATGTCCACCTGAAAAGATTTGTATCCCATTGAGCCTGCGGCTTCATGGGATACTACTCTTTTCAGGTGGGTATTTTCTTGTATCCCGTGAACAGACAGGTAGTAACTGATAATATTCTTTTAATATTACAACGCCACAGAAGGATCCGAAGTTCAAAGGTTTTCTGGTTCAGATCTAGAAGCCTATCATTGTTATAATGATCAACAAGAGTTCTTACTGCCGTATTTTTGCTTGTGCTTACATTATGTTTATGTTTTGAAATCTGAGTGTAGTCGGATTTGAACCCGTACAAACAGCCACGTATTTAAAAATCGAAGATAGTAGTACACTGTGAGTGTTTCTAGTGATTTTATATACAGAAATCTACTGGTTTAGGTCGTGCGATTAAAATTTACGTCACTCCAGTTCCAGAATAAGCCCGCAATGGAGAATCATGCAAAGACACACGCACAATGTTTGAAACAACTGATGACAAGAAGAAAAAAAAATTGCCAAACCAATGGCGCCAAAACATCAATTTGCGATAAAAAAATTAATTACCTTTTTTAGGTGGGGAGGAGGACGCCTATTTAGTTTTTCATCACACAAAATAGATGTTTGTAAAAGAAAACCAATGAAAAATGTATAAAGCTCATTTGAACACAGTGTTAAAATAACTTTGATAATTTTATAATTGAAACACAGTCATGCACAAAAGGTACTCTGATCGAAAATTTACACTGAGTTTAAGACACTCTTTCAATATACAGCCCACTTTAGATTTTGGGGGAAGGAGGGGGGGGGGTCTGTCCCACAATTTAGCTACTTAAGTTTTTCATCTTACATTGAACTATTGATAGGAACGCTAAACCATCAGCAAATCAACTTCTGAATTAAAATTATTTCAAGACCTTTCGAGTCATCCGGTTTGATGGATTTGGACCCATAAGATGATCAAGATATATAAATTGATCAAACTTCTCCACTGCAATATTATATTTGCATGAAAATAGCTGTATCATCGGTATTCTTCAGAAGATATTTATTATGTTTACTGGATGATAACATTTAATTCTCTCGCAAATTCACTGCATGCATCAAGGAATTTGTCCAATGAGAAAATTGCGAAAGCCATCAGCAGTAAATCGTCAGTGTAAATTAAACTTGTCATAAAAATGTGGTGAATGTGGCACCTAAGACGTCACGCTAATCTGTGTAGATTCCGGAAAGAAAAAACGTGGTGAATGTGGCACCCAAAACGTCAGGCTAATCTGTGTAGATTCCCGAAAGAAAAACGTGGCAAATGGGGCACCCAAAACGTCACGCTAATCTGTGTAGATTCCGGAAAGAAAAAACGTGGTGAATGGGGCACCCAAAACGTCACGCTAATCTGTGTAGATTCCCGAAAGAAAAACGTGGCAAATGGGGCACTCAAAACGTCACGCTAATCTGTGTAGATTCCGGAAAGAAAAACGTGGTGAATGGGGCCCCCAAAACGTCAGGCTAATCTGTTTAGATTCCGGAAAGAATAACTGAAAGATTTCCACCTTGTTTGATCCCATCCAAACATGTAAATAGTTCAATGGTAAAATTGTTCCAAACCACACTGACTTTTTGGTTGACATATGAATTAGCAATAAACGAATAAGAATATGTGAGATACCCCTTTGACAAGTAACTGAAATAATTCAATGTATTTTACTCCATTCAGAGCGATGGGATCGTTTCCCCTGGCCATTGTTCTGCGATGGCAAGCCTCTAGTTTCGATCAAAATGTCGCTATCATGAGGGCCATCTCCAAACAAATAGTAACAATTCTTCTGATATGGCTTAATCTTAAAATAAAAATACTTTGTTATAATTATTATGTTTATGTGTCTAAATTACAAATATTATTTATACATTTCAAAACTAGGATTCCTGGTGGGCACCTGTATAACAATTGGGAATGACACAAGTTTCTTTATAATTTTGAATATACATATTTTTGCGTATCTAGATAACCTTTGTAAGCTATGAGTATGAAATTTATTTTAAATATTGGCTAGTAAAGAATTAATTGTATCAGTTAGATCAAACCTAAGACATTATTTTTACGAAACTGTGATTATACTGATGTGTAAATAAATTTTCAGCAAGCCTGGTATCATCATATGTAGACCTGTACCTGGAAACAATGGTTCATTTTGGAAGCTGAGTGGAAGTGTTCGATTTAAATATCCATAGTAGAATTTGATTTTTCCTATTGTAAAAATATCCTCAACTTTCAATAATCTCTGCATGGAATTTAAAACTATGTATAGGTCATTTTGTCAATGAACTCTTTGCAGAGAATTAAAAACTTTCTGCACAGAACAATAAAAAACTATCTACATAGATTTTTGTGTATAGAACAGCCCGACAGAAAATTAAGAACTCTCTGATGAAATTAGGTATAAATATTGAAATAGCGTTTTCAGTTCTCTGCACGGGGTTTCTGCTCAAAACTCCCTGCAGAGGATTGCTAACTTATGCAGAGTTTTAACTCTATGCAGGGAACTTTTACTTCTGTGCAAGTAGTTTTTGCACCAAACCCCTTGCAGAGAATTGGGAACTCTTTGCAGGTGATTAAAAACTCTGTACATATAATCAAAACCTTACTGCAAAGAATAAAAAACTCTGCAAGTTGAAAGCTTAGACTCTGAGTGTTTTACGTCCACACTGGTCACACGTCAAGGACTCATTATCATGCATCTGACATCAATACTGTCTCATACTATGCCCTTTAATACACAGAAAGTAACTTCAGGCGGCCTTACTTACGATGTGGTTTCAATCTCCCTTGTTTTTGATCAATGTATTTTTAAGGGCAACCTGATCTTTACGCCATATTCAAGCCTGTCCAATTAACATGTGACATAAAAATCCACAAATGTCATGGTAAGGCAAAATATTTATCCGGGGTTTGCAGCGAGGAAAAGTCTCGAAAGCTTTAAGGACGTGAAATGAATAAAATGACAGTGCTGCGGTACATATGCGAGGTGCAACCCGTATTTGGCCGATGCAGCTTATCCTGAGCATCTCTCATAATACGGCCATGTTTTGAGGCTCTTACTCAGACACCTCCTCCCTCACACCTAAAGCATTCACCGCTCATACACCAGGCCCAGCTGTGCTGAATCCACCAGACAGCTGAAAAAATGACAGAATTGCCACTTTTTGCCGCTCAGGACCGGAAATTGGAACGTGAGTTGTAAAGGCAGGTGGTGCTTATAAAGATATAAATGGATACTATTTTCGACCATATAAAGCTTTGATTCAATTACCATAAGACGTGTCTGGGGGACGTGTAAATGAACAACAATTAGAGAGTGAGAGGAAAAGCGAAACTATGAAGGTAAAATGACAAAAGCACAAAGTAGGCAACACAATTGTACTTGCAACGTGCGCACTGTGCGGGGATTTGAAGTCACTGAGTAGCCCAAATGGGGCGATCAGGTCAAATGAGAAGCGACACCGTCAGTGAGTAGCACAAGCAGCATGAACCAAGATCAGAACGATAGAATAGAAGGATCTAAAAAGAGGCAAATAAACGAACAGGTCGAATGCAAAGCAAAACGTCAGTGGGTAGCACAATGTCATTGGTTTGGAACAAATGAGTGAAACGTGCCAGACGCGAAGTAAGGGAATTACCAGGTCAAATTTAGAAATAGTGAAACCAGACTGCACAATCAGTGTAAAGAAATGGGAGATTAAACAAAACTAGGTATGATGGCCTTCAAGTTTTACCAGGGTTACACCAACAAGAAGCCAAAACAGACCTCACTAAATGAACCCATGACGAGTCGAAAATACTAATTTAGAAAAATCGGATATCAAAGAGCTATCCTAATCCTGTATTTCGCAACTTCAATTTAAAATATTTAAATTAAAATAAATATTTAGAGTTAATTATTCGAAGTGATTTTACATCGAACATCCACATTCACCATTATTGTAAAAGACACAGAATCAGTAAATATCATGAAGAATATAAAAAACCCGACAGGTCTGCCATTGAAATATATTTCCAAATCCTTTAAGAGACCTAGATTAGCATATAGCAATCTTCTGTTAACAAATTGTTCTGAATCTGAAGAATCTTTACCAGACGGTGTTCAACTGGATGTTGGTCGAGATATAACAGAAAGCATGAAGGGGACGCCTTCTTCAAAATTGCATGATGATGCAGGCTGGGAAACTCTACTTCCGAAATGCTAAAAAATAGTAAGCTAGTATTAATGTACAAAATTAAAAACAAGTAAGCCCCCCCCCCCGTATCTTTAAAATTATTTACCCTAAACTGAAGGCAAAAGAACATCCCGCAATCCACATGCCGCACTTGACAGAGTATGTGGTCAGCACTATTTATGGATGTAGTTGATAGACTTGCCTCCTTTAGAAATAAAAGAGTAAACCTGACCGGCAACCAGAATGGATGACAACAGAAATACAAGAGGCAATGGACAAAAGATACACTTTTTGCACAATCTGGAGACAAGGAAAACTCAAACATTTGGCGAAATAAAGTGACAAGACTGATTGAACTTGCTAAGCTGGGCTATTGCCAGCGAATTTTGGGTGGAAATAAAAACACACCCTAGAAACTAAGAGATATATCAGAGATATCCTAAATTAAAAATTGTCAGTATCTCAAACCTATCATCAAATGGGGAAATAATCACCGACTGGAAGGACTTGACGGATTTAGATAACTTTTTCACTACTGTGTCAGATGTGTATCTCACAAATTGTGATGAATATGTTGAATCTTTGATATTAAATGTTTTCATTTCCGAAAGAGTCTCGACTGGTACTGAGTTTAACATAGCTGCAGTCAGAACTGACTCTGTCAGGAAGGAACTTGAAACCTTGAAACACCACTAAATCAACCGGTAATGATAAAATTGGACCGAAAAGCTTGACACTGCCATCAAAAGTAATACATCAACCCCTCGCCTGGATATTTAATCAGAGCATTTCAGGAACTATATATTTCCATACGCATGGAAGCAGGCACGGGTCATCCCAGTTCATAAAGCTGGAAAACTGACTGAACCAAATAGCTACGGGTCTCTCTCAACATTATGCACTCCATCGAAAGTTCTGGAACGCCATATTCACTGCACCTTTTTGAGCCACATGGATAGTTTTAGCCGCGGAAAGTATTAGCTGTTTTAGAGGTCGATACAAAAGATGGTATTGGATGGTATTATCTATCTATCTATAGTAGTTCTTTGGCTTTTTATTTAGCCACCGATTGCTACTGACTATTATCCAAAGGTTTTATCTTTATATATATATATGTATTAATCTCAATGTATGCTTGATCAGAGATAAGCGCCGGCTTATCTATCTATCTATCTATCTATCTATCTATCTATCTATCTATCTATCTATCTATCTATCTATCTATCTATCTATCTATCTATCTATCTATCTGTCTGTCTGTCTGTCTGTCTGTCTGTCTGTCTGTCTGTCTGTCTGTCTGTCTGTCCGTCCGTCTGTCTGTCTGTCTGTCCGTCCATCTGTCTGCCTGCCTGTCTGTCTGCCTTCGTCATGAATACACTGTTAAGAACTTTCGAACAACAGGTGCAACCAGTAGAATGCTGGTCCAATATTCTGGTAGATACAAACCCAGAGATGCTGGCGACCAAAGCCACTGTCTGTCGAAGATACTGATTAGGGTTGGGGTCGCGGTAGATAGTACCTGGTGGTCAGTATCTGAATATTGGGACAGCCCTTCTGCTGGTTGCTCCTGAGTTTTGGACCACAACGATAAACCACAACAATTCTTTCTTCCCCTCTACTGTACGCGTATGGAAATAACTTCCTTTGAAAATAAGCAGAACATGTTTTGATATCATTAGGACGTGGTAAAAATACCACAAGGTAGCAGAGAAGAGCAAACTATTTAATCAGTAATTACCAAACAGCAGCTATCCATGCCAGACTACGCATGGGCAGCGTTCAGTTGAATGACAACCTACATCTAGCAGGAGATATTCATATTGATTGGGATCCTGTGTTTCCACCTAGGCTGGAGCAAGGAATTGGACAGGCAGGGCGTGACAGGCAGTAGGTCAGACTTATGTATCAAGCAGGCCCAAATGAGCTTCCATGATAACAGTAACAGCTTAGCAAAGCCGGAAGCTTAAGCAAAGCCATTCACTAAGTTTTAAACCATACAAGATGCTAAACATATTTAGAAAATATCATTTGTATGGTAGAAAAGCGTTATTTCCAAATGGTTAAATAACATGACTAATGCAAGTGCCCTAATCATACTGAAGGCATATTTCCGTTGCCTAGTAACTTTGGGGATCAGAGCAGGACAGCGGGTAATATACTGTGATACTAATACTTAATATTTTTTTGTGAAGGAGTCCAGTAGCTGCAGTTGTGGAGAAGCAATGGAGGACATATTTCGTTTGTCTTTGTCCTACCTAAGATGATTACGCACAAACATACATGACCCCGTTGTATGGTTTTCATAAATAGTTCAATAAAGAACTATATTGTATTGCTCTAAAGTGCACCTTCATTAATAATGTCAACATTTTTTCGAGCCTGTCCACAGCAACATAGAACAATTCAATGTTTTGAACCTCCATGAATTAACTTTCACGCCACCGCACCACGTAACATACCACCGTATCAGCACTTTTGGTACTATAGTAAAAGAACCTCTATTTGTGTTGTTGGTCATCCAGAATTATGATGCACGCAGCTTGTCATAATGACGAGGGCAACGACTACCAGACACACAAGAAAATACACAGGTAGGATAAGGTCTTATGAAAAGGGACACCAATGACAGTTAGCAGCACAACTCAGTTGAAAACGTCCACACTGTCTGAGGTAAAAGTTAGCAGCACAACTCAGTTGAAAAGGTCCACACTCTCTCAGGTAAAAGAGTCACAACGTGGAGATCCCTTTTGCATCAATTGGTTACAGTCACTCGTAGCAAGTGCTGACATACAAAGTATACAGTGAACATTGATGGCTACAAGATTGATAGCAATGAACTTTAAAAATAGAAGGAAGGATCTAGACATCGCTTTGTAGTAGTAGTAGTAGTAGTAGTAGTAGTAGTAGTAGTAGTAGTAGTAGTAGTATTTTAGTGACAACTTTGTATATGGGGTGAAAAATGGTGCAACATTTTCTTTGTACACACAAACTGTCCAACTTAATTTTTAAGACACAGGTTAACGTTGAATAATAACTAATAACCATTATACCGCTTCTTGCTCCTAATAATATAAGCTTAATGCATCATAGCAAATTTATATAGACTCACTGTACAGGCTAAACTTATTGATTTAAACATATATTAATTTTCACAAATACGAAGGATGGAAAGACAAAGTTTTATGCTCATTCGGCTTCCGATTACGTAGAAACTCGGGAATCACATCAAACAACAAACAGACAAAATTGATATCATCGGCATTGTTTGGAGCCAAGTGCATCTGCTGCGAACCCACACCAAGTTATGTTACTGACAGCAGTGTCTAGCTTGTTAATAACAATGAAAAAGTAGGCATTCATCAAAATCATTTTTATCACTTTTACAGAGTGTTTTGAGAACGATTACAAACTCTGGTAAGCTTTAGCGCAATGAGGTTCCAGAATTATCATCTTCAGTCTTGTGTGCTCAGCACGACCGTTGTGTGTTTGTGTCACATGGTTAGAGCTGTAAAACAAATTTGCACTGTCATGTATTTTCTTGGGAGATAGGGAAGGGGAAGCTGGTATGACCAAATGAGCTATGAGGTAGTCAGGACGGGTATTGCTGAAGATGATCATGCATCCTATGGCCATTGGTCTGAGGCAGCAATAGTTGGACGCTGTGCTCGTTTTTTTTCTCAGAGCGTTCCGTGTAGCGTTTGCGTGTGGTACCAAGTGCAGCCCTAAATTTCCGGCTGGAAAGTTGTCCCTTCCCGCCGTAACAAGTGCTGATCGTCCTGATTGATGAAATTGGCCTTTGCTCAAGGTGCATTTCTTTCTATTAGATGGAGGATATACTCACGAAGCCGGTTGCTACATGACCTTGTTTTGACCTTGTGATCGCACTGTGGCTCGCGGCGTGTTCCTTGGGCACACGCTAAGTACACTGGCCTGGGAGTTTTGCCATTATCACGTTATAGTATGATTATGACAGGAGGTCTTGGCTATATTTTGGAAAATATTTATAAGTAGAAATAAAATCTTGGGAAATATGATTCGGTTCATTCTATATTTTCAGATTTTGAAAATATCTTGAATTTCCTAAGTGCATAGTCCTTGGAATTTTTATTTCAATAGACGTGAAAACTGATAACAGGCAACCAAATGGGTTTGATTTTGTGTGATGAACTACAATATTGACAGCTGGCAAGCTTTGTAGTGGCAGTACTGTTTGGCTTGCTGCAAATGTGGATGGACTGATTTTTCAGCAATGCTCTAAAAATTTTCAACTGTAATTTGGTTTTATTAAAATTCCGAAAGAAAAACAAAACAAAACAAAAAAAAAAACAAAAAACAAAAAAAACAAAACCCCCCAAAAAACAAAACAAAACAACCCCCCCCAAAAAAAAAAAAAAAAAAAAAACAAAAAAAAAACAAAAAAAAAAACAAACAAACAAACCAAAAAAAGCATTAAACAGATACAAAACAATATTACGTAAATTTGACAAAATAGAGATATTTTTTAATTTAAATATAATTATTTAAACTGATCTGCCTAAGTAGTACATAGACTAATCTGGAGGCTCTTTAGATGAGCAAAACGCACATGGCATATAAATGACACACAGGATTAAACAGTACAATTTCTCAGAGAGACATAACGCAGCAACAGTCCAGGATACATGCTTATGGCACAAGAAAATAAAAAGCTTAGAATTCAAATCTCCTAGATAATGCAACACAATTTTTGCACAGTGTCAAAAATTTTGATATTATCGTGACTTAAATTGGCATTTCCTTGCTTAAAACATGTGATAAGGAGATCGCTGCACAGATGTACGATAAGTTTTGGGTTTACTCCCGGTGCCAAAGTATGACAAACTGTGTCCAACAGATGGTACCTATGGGCTGAAAAGAGAGGATAGGACAAGAAAAAGTGATGGACATCTTCGCTTTGGAAGGAGACCCACGGTGATGCACAATGCACAATTTGTGTCTGGCTTGTAGGGCAAATTACTGGTACTTATCAAAAGCCGCATAAAATCTGATCGCGTCTCTCCATTAATTGTGATCAAATCAGTAACAAGGCTAGCCCATCAAATAAATGATCAAAATGTAATACCCTTTTAGGGTATGAGCCACACAATTACTAACAAAGCATGCATGGCTTCAGTGCATCTCGTATCGTTAAGCAGAAATAAATCCCAGACTTCCCCTGACAAAGTCAGTGCCTGTGATCCCAGGGTTAATGTGTGCTGACTGGACAAAGCCTGGGAGAGGTCAATCCGCCGCATATCCAAGCATCCAATAAAGGCAATACTTAAGGAAGTGATTTGTGGGTTCGTTAACGCTGGTCTGTGATAGGTGGCCCTTACGTTGAATGAATGACTCTCCACTGACTTGTGTTAGATTAATGCTTTATCTACAAAGTTTGTTTTGTAATTTCATTTTCCTCATATACCTTTTAATCAATTGCAGACCGGTTGTTGCCTGGACTTGCTTTCATGATTTCCTTTAAAACACTTGATATTACTGCCTCGTCGTAAAAAATTATGATATGCCGGGGGGGGGGGGGCATTGATTTGATTTAAACATATTTATTTATACTGGAAAACCCTATATTACAAATAGCTGACTAATACAATGGGTTCTCCAGACAGAGAGACAAACAGAAAATATGTACAACACACACAGCACAAACTACGTAACCATAGAGTAGTAATATACTTTATTTGTTTATAGAGGATTAGACAGATAGTCAGGTAGACTAATAAACGTCAAAGTCTACCTGACTATCTGTCTAACCATATGTACCACTTATGGGTGTATCAGTACAGACCACGAGGAAGCACTACAGAGTATCAAGACAAAGCTGTGGCAAAAGTACAGACTAATAACATGAAAAATGAATGAAGATACTCACAATAAATCACCACATATGTGTAATAGATACCTTAAAATTATCGATTCAACCTAGATTATGAGTATGCATAATACCTTATCATGTCATATATGATACCTTATGGGACTGGCTACCCTGTTCCCGTCGTGCTGACTTGGAATCAACAACCAGTGAATGTTTGTGGGTGGAATTCCGGCTCAACTTAGGTTTAGTATTATTAGGGGTGTATTATCGACCACCTGGTCAGTGTGCCGCTGAAAGACACTTATTCCTCAGTGACCTTGATCACTCAATCACTAGTGCTCTTGAATGTAACCCTAAAACACTCATTATAGCAGGTGATTTTGACGACAGGTGTAGGTCTTGGGATTCTGACCACTCGGAAAGTGACCTGGGTCTGGATTTGGTAAATCTCGTATCTTACAATAACTTATTCCAATTAATATCGGGTCCCACCCGTATCAATGACCTGACAGAGAGTCTTCTCGATTTAATTATTACCGATTCACCCGGTTATATCTTGAATTGTGGAATTTTGCCCCCGATCTCTACGTCTGACCCTTCGGTTGTATTTTGCACGATTTCCACTTCTCATCGCATAGACCGCCCCTTCAAACGTAAAATCTGGGATAACAAGAGAGCCGATTTTGAAAACTTAAGTAATGCTGCCCTTAATGCCCCATTTGACACAGGTTTCGAAACTTTTGATGACATTAATGACATGGTGTTTTACTGGACAAATCTCTTCACTGATCTCTGCAATCAATTTATCCCTTCTCGTGATATTCTCTTCAGGCCGAAAGATAAGCCATGGGTCACATGTAAGATAAAAAAGTTACTCAGACAAAGGGATCGCGCATGGAGACGTTTCATGCGACACAGCAGCAAAATTCGCCCCTTTACGCTCTCTGAAACTCTTAACATTGAACGACTTTTCACCTTTTACAAGCGCAAACGTAACATAGCTGTCAATGCCCTCCATTCTTCAATGAAATCGTATTTTTCCAAAATTCGCACTGAACTCGACTCAAAAGATATTAATCCCAAGAAATGGTGGAACCTTAGTAAAAGTCTACTTGGCTCCAAGCTTCACCAATCGATACCTCCCCTTCTTGAAAATGATATAGTTATTTCTAGTAATGTGGACAAATGTGAAATCTTCAGTAAGTATTTTGCCAACCAATGTAAATTACCTCATGAAGATATTCCTATGCCATTGCCTGAGTTCTTCTACCGAACTGAGGCTCGTCTAAACTCTTTTCAAGTTGATGAGACTAGTGTGAAAAAAGTTTTACAATCATTAAGGACTAGCTCCGCAACTGGTCCTGATGGCATTGGAAACATGATTTTGAAGAATACCGCTTCCGGCATCAGCCCTTCTCTCACAAAACTATTTAACCATTCCCGGCGCACTTCCTCCTTTCCGGATTCTTGGAAAAAGTGTAATGTATGTCCAGTGTTCAAAAGGAACGACAAGCAAACAAAAAGCAATTACAGACCCATCTCTTTGCTCTGCAATGGCTCTAAAGTTTTCGAACGCCTCTAGCCCTCTTGTTTTCAGCTAAACACAACAAACCTGATCATCCACCTTTATTTCTTGGCGAATCTTTAATCCCGGAAGGTTTAAATCATACCCATCTGGGAATTACCCTTTCTCATAATTTGAAATGGAATGCTCACATAACTAGAATCATTGACAAAGCGAGGAAACGCCTAACTTTATTTTTTAGACTTAAATATAGATTATCGCGTAACACTTTAGTCAGACTATACAAAGCCATGATACGCCCTATTCTGGAATATGGATGCGTCCTATTTGATAATTGCACGATGGACCTGACAAATTCACTCGAATCTGTTCAGTATGAAGCGGCACGCATTTGTTTGGGTGCACTTAAACGTACTCCTCGACATTTACTTCCTAACGAATTAGGTTGGCCAACTTTAGCCAGAAGGCGCCAATACTACAAACTGATTCTGTTTTACAAAATGGTTAACAGGCTTACCCCTGCTTATCTTTCGGATCTGGTCCCACTTGATGCCGTTCATCCAACCTTCCATCATTGCAACCGCCGGAGTTTGAGACAAATAAAGTTTACATCAAATCGTTTTGGTAATTCTTTCATTCCCTCTGCTATTAAACTTTTTAACGACCTTCCGGACGATATAAAGCAATCTACTTCACTTGCTCAATTCAAATCTAAACTAAAAAGTACTCTTCTGTCCGTTGATCCTGTCCCAGGTCGCTACTCGCATAGCAAAAGATTTCCCAATATTATACATACACAACTACGTTTGGATTGTTGTCGTCTTAATTCTCATCTTCATAGACTAAATATTCTTCCGTCTGCTGTATGTACTTGCTCATATCCCAATGAAAGTACATACCATTTCTTTCTCGAATGCCCCCTGTTTTCATACCATGGAGTATCCTTGTTGCGAACGGTTTGCAATATTTTGGCACCAGGAGTCAATCCAAGCCTAGTTGTTCATTTAGCAGGTGATATAGTGCTTACTTATATGACACATGGTAATGACAATCTTTCGTCAAGCGACAACTTAGATATTTTGTATTCTGTCCAAAACTTTATTATAGATACAAGACGGTTTATACCTTGAGTTGGTACGAGATGAATATTATGTTAGTATACTGACCAATTTATTTGTCCTCGGATGTCGTTTTGTCCTGTGTGTTTTGTACATATGATTGTGTGTCTCTCTATGTCAGGAGAGCCATTGATTTAGTATTGTTGTACTACTTGGCAATCCAGGTGAAATAAATATGTTTAAAATAAATAAAATAATACCTTATGTTTAGTTATAGATAACCCTGCAGTGGAAAAAAAAAGAAAAACGAGAGTGGGAGAAAGAAGCAATGGGAGAATTAGAAGTATGAAAAGGAGAATAAGAAAGAAAAATCTTCCAGTTGCAGCTATATACTTCTGGACTGCCTCAAATTTTACGTATTTGCTGTATCAGATAGTTCTTTGCTGCCGAAAAGGAGAATGCGAATTAACCAGTTGCTGGCTTCACGGATAATGAGATTGGGGTGAACTCTGGGGGTTAATATAATTATGGTAGAATCTAACAGTTTTTTTCCTGGGCTATGAGAACTACGGGCAGAAAAGGAGGAAATGCTTGAGGCCTTTGGAGGGGTATAAGCATACGCTAGGAATGATGTTGACCTTGAAAAGATCATAGTTGAACCTAGATGACCCCAATCGCATATGAGTATGGCATATATTAGCGAAACGATCACCAAACGAATAGTAGTCATTGATACTTTAATACAACAGTTCCATTAGTGTAAATTATAATGTTGGGATTTGCCTTGCGAAGACCCTTATTCACACGGCAGATCAATAACTGCCAATTGTGTTATGATATGCCTTTGTGGAGATCCTAATACATACACCAGATCCATTAGGCAAAACTGCCAATTATGTTATGATATGCCTTTGTAAGGGCACTAATACATACGGCAGATCCATTACTGCCAATTATGTTATGATATGCCTTCGTGGAGACCGTATATAAACACATACGGCATATCCACTACTGCCAATTATGCTATGATACGCCTTTGTGGAGGCACTAATATGGCAGATCTCATTAAGGATTTGATTGCATTGAAAGTAATTCGCCAGAGTTTGCCCCAGGCATGGATCCTGTCGAGGTCTGTATTGATACGTTCAGCCGAAGTATTAGGATTATGGACAACTTCAATAATGCTGGTGTTGTCGGCAAAGAGTTTTTGATATCGCATTCTATGCCGTCTGTGATGTCATTTATAAAAACAAGAAAGAGCAGAAAGTCAAGAATGGAGCCTTGTGGTACACCGACTTCAACAGGTAGCCAAGAGGAAGTTTGACCACAGATGATGGTGCGTTGTGAACGATCTGACAGGTAACTGCTGATGAAGTCTGAGATGGTATCTGTTAAGCCAAGTTGTTGTAGCTTGAACAAGAGACCCTCATTACGGCCAATTATATTATGATGTGCCTTTGTGGAGACCCTAATACATACGTCAGGTCCATTGCTGCCAATTATGTTATGATATGCCTTTGCGGAGACCAAAATACATAAGGCAGATCCATTGCTGCCAATTATGTCATGATATGCCTTTGTGGAAGTAACAATACATACATCAGTGACATAACCAGTTATGTCATGTCATATATGATATGACTCATGAAGTCACTGATACATACGGCAGTGCCAATTATGCTATTTGCGGAGGTACCAACGCATATAGGAGTTCCATTAATGCCAATTATGTTATTTCTGTCGTTTATCTTTGGTTTGACAAAGTGTTTGTTTTTACATCCGATGAAAATCCTCTGCCCGTTTTACTTTCATACTTTATTCCTTCTTAAGATGTTTGGCAACTTTACAGTTGACTCACACTTATGACTGAAACATGTTGCGTTAACGTGTGTATTTCAGATGGTTAGCCTGTGTTGTTCTTGAGGCCGAGGTTTATAAAGTTAGGAAGAACACAAATTAATCCAGCCCACATTTTGCTGGCCTTGAAACGATTGGGGAGGGGATGAGAGTTTGAGAATGCTCATTTCAGACAAATATGTCCTGATTGAATAATTTGAATATGAATTTGTTTGAGACGATAACGACCACTCGTACAATGGAACAGGCGCATGGCCAAGTCAATTTCCACAATATAATGCATAAGTTTGTTTGCCAGTAGGTAACATAAGCTTCGTTATTATACAAGTCCGCGGTTCCATTAGAAATTAAGTTAATTGTAACCTGCCGCTTACCCTTTTTTATCCGCTGCCTAAGAAGTGTGTGTGTGTGGGGGGGGAGGGTATGGTAATGGGCTCCGTCCGTGTGTCCTTCCGCCCATCCTTCCATCCCTCCGTGCGTCGGAAATAAAGATTGTCCCGGCCGTATCTTCTAAACTGTAAAGCTAGCCCTTGGAAATTTATAGACTCTGGTAGATCATAGGTAGTAAAGGGGATGCATAGGTACTGTTTTGTGTGCCTAATTGCTTACATTAATGAATTAATCAAAGTTTATCAGGCAAGCTCCAGATCAGAAACGATTTTGTCAGTGCCATATCTTTGGAACTATAAATGCTTGCCCTTTGAAATTTTCAGGGTTGGTAGATATTAGGTAGGAAATGTGCAAAGGATTAAATTTATTTGGCTGATTAATTTCTTTTACTAATTAATTAATTAACAAAGATGGCGGAGCACCTCAAAATCACCTGCATCCAAAACAAATTTTGTCCGGGCCATATCATTGATAAACAAAGATCGCTAAAAAGCTCAAAATCACCTGCTGCATAGTTTGTTGACCCATTTTCTTGGACAGCATAATAAATGACCCTTCAAAATTTGCAATGTGGGTACTTCTTATGTGCATAAGCATAATAATACTTTAATAATAATAATACTTTATTAAAACCCCCGAAAACGAGGAAAAATATACATACATCAAAATACGTTTACCATATACATCAAGATCAAACATGTAATACACGCACCAAAATAATCAAACTACAGTACAAAGTCTTACATGGCTTATTTTCCGCCATGATTAATCAATCAACAAAGAATAAGCTTCAAGATCACATGGCCTTTCAAATAGAATTCTGTTCTGTGCAATATCTGTAAAAGGATTTAATAGAAGTTCATTAAACATGGTCACAACATGTTTCAAGGTAAGACCTCACTTTGGAATCCCTGTATGTGACCTTCAGGTTAAAAGTCAACGTCACAGAGCCACACAAAGAAAATATGTTTCTGTGCAATATCTCCAGCATTATTTCATAGAATTTCATAACACTTAGTAAATGTGTCCAACTCGCACTTTACTTGGCATTGCTCAAGAGTGACCTTGAGGTCAAATGTCAAGGTCAATATAAATAAAACATAGACTACCTACTTTGTAGCAACATTTCCACATTACCACCAACAGATACTCTTCACACTTTACCTACTATAATATATAAATGTACATCATGTGTATTTACCACCAAGATTATTGGAGGCGGGGGATATGTCAGCAGCTGCTTGTCACATTAAGATCTGTAAATCATGGTGGGATCATTGATCTACGTCGCAGGACTCTCTCTCTCTCTCTCTCTCTCTCTCTCTCTCTCTCTCTCTCATTTGCATATTCATTCCTCAGATCATTGGTTTATCCAACAGGTCTGTAAAAATACATGTATAATGCTCCCACATATGGGTCAACACTCCACAGGTGGGTCGACATTGACAAGGAGGGAAGGAACACCCGAGCTACTGGGCGCACTGGCGGCTCCACAGTGGCAGTGTGAGTTTGCAGCCAGGGTGCTTCGGCCGCGCCCAGCAAGCTATAACCTCCCCTTCAGTCGCTCCCTGTGCTGAGGACGCATTAGCTTGCTACTTAATATATTCGTGTATATATGCATGTTTTCTTAATTGGATTGGAATGTGAGATATTGTTTTTGTAATTTCATTGTATTACAGCATGTCTACCAGAGTACATAGTCACATGTTTGTACATTGTATTGTCCTATGCGTCTTGTATATATTATTTTGTGCGTCTCGGTGTCTGGAGAACCCGTTTTAGTGCTAGTTGCTTCAACATCACCAAGGGCACAGTTTAAAGCTCCAATACTCGTATAAATGGCAGGAATCACTTCTGGTCGAACGTCGGTTTTAGCCTTGCCATAATCCCATTTGCCGATAAACAGCGATATCTAATCTATGGGATGGCATTGCACGCCAAAGGAATCGCGGATAAATCCTTCGAGTTTCTCCATGAGCACGCCCAATGAAAAATAATTAGAGAATAATCAACTTGTTCCCTAGCCCAGGAAGACTGTGTGTATACTGCTGAGGTATAACCGGCGGCATGTCATCGATCTGTGGCCCGGTTCTCAATTAAAGTCTATTACTCTGTTTTAACAACTGGCCAGATCCTCTACTGATCCATAAATTGGCGATGTACAGTTGATCTGTGGAATTGATGACTTGTGAATTCAACACAGACCAGACAGTCTCGAAGGGGCTTCCACTTCAACTGTCGCAACAGCGTTGAGAATCTGAATCACGTTGTTTAATCTACTCGGCCAACCAAATACGGTAAAGATGAGCTTTTTCCCCGGACAAAAATATTCACTGGAGACCTGGAGACTAATATTTGATGAATATATCAGACAGAATGTGGAATGTGATAATCTGTTAGTTGAAGATGATGATAACCGTCCCTTCAAGGTAACGGGAGCGTCACGCTTGCTGCTATTGAATTAAGGCCCATATGGAACTCATTGATTTTGGCGAAGGAGAGGTGTTATGGAAATCCATAATACAAATCGAATACTTAACAACCTACTAAAAAGACAAGATGTATTACAAGTCCGTAATCATCTTCGTTCCAATATAATTGCAATTTTCTTTAGAAACTTGATTGCGCTCAATACTGACGGTGTCCAAGAATTTTATTTCGGACATTTATCCCCGAGCCAGGCCCTATCTGAATGTTTCTTTATGCATATATTGAGGAGATAAGCAATATTATTATCATCATCATCATCATCATCATCATCATCATCATCATCATCATCATCATCATCATCATCATCATCATCATCATCATCATCATCATCATCATCATCATCATTATTATTATTATCACCAATTTAAATCGTAACATGATCGACTTGATTGAACGGGCTCAATTGAAACACACCTCGAAGCACGTGCATGCTTTATTATAGCTTATTGCAGCTTTGAGATGAAAGCTCATTCAGTGATCTATTTTAAATAACTATACACTTTATTTTATGCATATCAAAAACGTATACTCTCTGTTAACATAAACTGCTAATCTGTACACCAGATTTCAATATATTCTACTCGTTCAAATGAACTGCTTTTGTAGATGACTGAAAATAAAGGTAATAATCCAAACACGTCGAAATTCACATTGAAATGAAACAGCGGTGTTTGGAAATAAAATGTCTTGTGCTGCATTTTGCATCTGCAAGTTATCATCGTGTTTTTTAAAAAACTGTTTTAGACAATAAGAAATATTTTTTCTATAAATTGGAAATTTGCCAGAATATTCCAATTCTTCTTTTTAAGCTTTGCTGGGAATGATTCTGCTTCTTTAAAGACAAGTGCCCAATATGTCTCATAAAGCAAACGTGTGTGCTTCCAGTTTTAAATGGCCAAGCAAAAAAAAAAACAAAAAGAAAAAACAAAAACAAAAAACAAAACAAACAAAACAAAACAAAAACAAAAAACAAAAAACAAAAAAAAACAAACAAAACAAAGCAAAGCAAAACAAAACAAAACAAAACAAAACAAAACAAAACAAAACAAAAACAAAACAAAACAAAACAACAAAACACCCCCCCGAAAAAAAAATCACTTTGAATACATGGAAATAATAGACGTTGTTGATGGTCAGAAGTAAAATATCATGTTGTCTCCTGAAAGTGAAATCTTAGAACATTAGAATGAGCTGATAGGTCTTTACTTAGCTGCAGGTATAGTATGGCTTCTTAGTCCTTGGACACCTTCATTTATGTTTTCAATGATCGAGGTTTCCCTTCTCTGATCACCCGTTGTTCCTGTCTTCGTGCAAGTTTCATCAAGCCAAGGGCTCCATTCAAAATGCGTTTTAATGTCAAAGGTTGTGAACAAGCCATGTAATTGTGCTGAAAAAAATCCTGTACTATAACACCCAGAAAATGCATGTGATGTTTGGTACATTGCCGTCCATGTTCAGGCTGCATTATTTTAACCTGCATTGCTGTAGTCACATCCCAGTCTTCGGCTGGCACGATAAGGTCAATATGCTACATAGAGTAGCGATGTACATTCAGATTGACATGACTCACAGGGACATTACTAACATTATAATAGTCCCAACCTGACTGCTTTTATCTATACGCACTTCTGCAAAACAGAATGGTCTTCATGAAACTTGATGCTACTTCTGGCTAAAACATCGGCATTGAAAGGATACATTTTTACACGTGGCCACCCTGCTTTGAAACTACCTTTTGTCGTGGGAAGATAATTTAAAGACTGATCAAGCCGCTTACCTGATCAGTGCACGTTACAAAGACGAAAAAAGAAAGATTCACTGATTTAGATTTTCTTGTTTCAAACAGTTTACCTAACACCTTTTCAACGTAGAGCCTGGTTTTCTTTCAAATGCTTGTTGACATGCTCTAAAATGCTTTGGCGTAGAATCTTGTGCCAAGCGGGACTTTTCAGTTGTAGTGGCTTCCTTTAAGAAGCCAATGGGTAGTTGTGGTTTTGCCAAGAATTCACTGTCAGAAGGCCACGAGTGTCAATATTTTTGCTATCAGTTCAACAGGAACAAGTAAAATAATTGTTGAAATTACTACAGTTTTGTTAACAAGTCACTTTCAGAAGCCCGTGAGTGACTGTACCTTCGAATGGTTTTCATTTTGAGAAGCCAACGAGGTCCATACTTTTCTGGTTTTGAGCAGTGAGCACCCATTTAGTTGACGATGGTTCACCGTAGTTTATTGGAACAAGCATGTCTGTTATTGCCGATTGGCTTAAATTAATTAAAGTTCATTTCCGAAATCCCGTACATTATTTTTTCCAACAGTAGCCATGTTTTTGTAGGTATTGGAACCGACAGGTGGCGTTGACCTCAGCCTTTTGTAATGTTGGCAGAAGGCACAGGTAAAGCTGAAAGACGAGGATCCAGACCAAACTGGAGAAAAGAGGAACAGGTGCAAAAGACAGAGGTTGTAGTCGTAAATCACCGGCGTGCTTTGTTAAATGTCAAACTTTTAAATGATAATAATAATAACAATAATAATAATAATAATAGTGACGACGACGACGATGATGATGATGATGATGATGGTAATAATAATAATAATAATAATAATAATAATAATAATAATAATAATAATAATAATAATAATAATAATAATAATAATAATAATAATAACGAGAATGCTACTAAATTATTAGTCGTGCAGGATCTTGTGGGACATATTGATGGGTCAAATAAAATCAAAAGTTATTTGGTGAAAACTGTTGATAATTCGGGGATTCAAAATGCAATAATACTTTACCCATTGAGTAACGTCATACAAGGAGCGTACAAAGCGTTCAAAATATCTTTATTGTTAGCTTAACATATAATAATGTTATAAGTCCCACACTCACTCCCACACATTTGCTTATCACTTTGAACAAATAGCTGATACCTGTTTAACGTGTGGAACACCTCGGTGACTGACCTCTTGTGAAATGATTGTCCTTTTTGTGAAGTCCCGCGTGACAACATCCATGAATTGCGACTGGTAACTAGTTGCCTTCCATGTGTGACTTGATTTCCGATGACAGATGTGAACAGCTTTTGCTTTTTTAACTTCGTCGCTATGTAGCTGTCCTGTAAATACTCAGGATAGAAGTATAAATGAATGAATGAATAGAAAAATAAAAAAATAAATGAATGAATGAATAAATAAATAAATAAATGAATAAATAAATAAATAAATGAATAAATAAATAAATGAATAAATGAATAAATAAATAAATAAATAAATAAATGAATGAATGAATGAATGAATGAATAAATAAATGAATGAATAAATAAATAAATAAATAAATAAATAAATAAATAAATAAATAAATAAATAAATAAATAAATGAATAAATGAAAATCCATCAAACATTCATTGCGGAAATGGCAATGCGTGCCATGCTTTGATATTTTTAATTTTTTAATTGCAGTTTTAGCTATGTCAAGACCTATACTAACGCAAAACTCCTGCTCTTCTGCATGTCACAATTTTTGCAGTATTTGTAATGTCCTGTGCTCCAAATGGTAATGATAAAAAATGAAGCATTGGCAATTGCTCTGTTAATGTTTCTGATAAATGATTCAGACAACAATTTACTGTGGGTAATCCTCATGTATATCAAGTGTCTGAGTTGTTGGTATTTAAACTCGAAAGTCAAATAATTTTATTCTCAAATTCATTCAGGTATGCTGTGGGGATTGCCTAGAATCGATAAGAGCATGACCATTCACTGGTGTGCAGCGATGGTAATTTGTACTTCATGTAAATCTGCCACACAGTAACAGACAGACAATCATTGTGACCGTATAACCTTTTAAACTCATTATGGCAACTGTAAGAATATTCGTGCTAGTCGCGTATTTCTGACCAGTGCATTGTTCCTCACCGTCCATTTTATTCATTTTCTGGGCACTAAGTCATTCTATACACTCTCCCAGGACTAGGTCTGGACATGTTAAATGTTAAGACTGAATGTTATGGTTCCGTGCCGATTTGCGATACACATATAGCAGGGACCAGTGTTACAACATAATACCATCCATTCATTCTACTTCAGTCACGTAACTCGTGTGTGTGTGTGTGTGTGCGTCTGTCTGTCCGTGTGTTTTGTTTTGTGCTTTTCAGAGAATACGTATTTTACATTTGTGGTATAAGGAATTAATGAAGTATTGTACACAGTAAATCAATGAATGATCATATTCCTTTGGTTTTAAACATGTAACAAAAACAGCATGAACAACAGTCTGCTGACCGTGACAGCTTCGCCTTTCGTTGTCTGGTAGCAATGTAATGTACAACAACCAGTTAATTCACCGTGCCCCACAAAGATCTGAACAAAATTTATTTCAATGTTGCGATCGGATGTTAATATGAACATTTTTTATCCATCATTGAACCAGCAAACCTGCTTTTAGTGTGTGGCTTTGTCGGCTATTCTGGTTACTGCAGTCCGACGAATTATTTCACAGCTTCGGGCTGTCAGTGTAGGTTTCATTTTACTCCAACAGGTTTATTACATATGTATGTGCATGGTGCATGAAACTTGAACGGCTGTATCAAAATACATTTAACTTTTTGCCAGAAAACATACTTACACATCTGAAACACTTACATACATAGTAGTAAGTTACAAAATGACAGCAGGACAACACCACAATCACATGACCGAATATACAATGGAAAAGAAAAGTGAAAAAAAACCCCTGTCCTCTGATGGTTATAATGGAACCACAAGATACAGCTTTGTGGTGCATCACATCAAAGTCTTATTTCAGGATAAATATGATTTGTCCATATCTGAAAAAGAAACCTGTCTACTTTGGACCGAAAATTTCTTGCAGTTAATTAAAATATGTATCCCATCTTCCGCATGTTTTACATTTTCTCTCTTCCAATTGAATTTTAATGGGTCTTTTATGACTTCCGGTTTCAATTTTTAGATTGTGGGCGTTAATTCTGAATCGAGTAATCACTTTCCTAACATTACAGTCATATGCAAGTACAAATATTGTTCCGGTCTAAAGTCGTATTTTAATTTCACATATGTTCTTATTTTTTTTCCACATTTACCATTTTCCAGCGTCTGATGCCATGGATTCAAATATATATTCTGGATCCGGTTTTTGAAACATTTTGTTGGGAATTCTACCTTAGTACCAGCAACGTTCTCCCACATATGTTGAAACCTAAACACCTTAAAAATGTTTTAAAGTTAAGCAGCTACAGAAATTGACCGGAATTCATGTTCTATGCATGGAAAGGGAAGCAGTCGTACGTGTCACAATGACTGAGTATCTGGCTTTACTATTCCGAAGCTGTATTTAGCCATATGTTAAACTATTTTCGATGATAAGGGGAACTGGCCCACTTCTCTTAATACAGCAAAGTTGCATGCTTTTTTTGTTTGCGCCTAAACAAAATTTCATAAAGGTAACATGTATTTTTTTCAAAATTTCGCATTTTGCAAAACCTTTAAAACAGCAAAGAGACCCAAACTTCACACGCATACAATAAGATTGAGGTAATGAGTCTCTCAAGTACCAAAAGTATTAACTCAAGTCGTTAATAACAATAATTACTAACAATTTCTGATATTTCGTTTCCTAAAGTGATCTTTTCTTTCATTTTTCGTATACTTTTATTGAATATGATAATCTTGACTTACTGTTATTAACATTAATATTCCATTTTTAGATATTTACTCTATCCAAGCAATTTTGTGGGCCTTGTAGGCTTTCTGTGGCTTCGTAGTATCACACCAGACACCAACACGCACGTTTGTATATAGAATACACAAAATGAAAACACTTTTCATTTGGATGTTCATGATTTTCCATCCGATCAGAAACATTCGAAATAATAGTACAGCTATATTGTGAGCTCACATTTGCGGTTGCCTGTCCGATTCTCTTTTGCTCGAGTCGAACCACCATAAATAATTGCAATTTTTTTGAACATTTATTTCTTCATATTGAACAGTTATTTCAATACTTTGTCAGTCAAACGTCATCCGGTCAACAGCGACCGGGTAATATCAACGTTTTTTTTTTGCTTCATCCATTTGATTAAATATTGTCCTTTCTCAAATTCCTTTCTTTGAAAATTTCCTGGAAGACTAACCAGGATAACACGCCCATAGTCAACCGCTTTCTTCGTGGTATCCAGGGCGCTAAGCACGATGCACCACCTGAAGCTGTTGACTCAATCCAATAATATGACCTTTTAAAAGGTTAAAATTTGCATGACAAAGCTCAAAATACATATCCAAGGCATACCTGAATATAGTGCCAATACTTTTTTTTATCACGTATAGAATAACAAATGTGTTAATATTTCGACTTTTTGTGGGTACAATACTCACAAGAACAATTGCACAACGTGCTGTTATTCAGACACGAGATTATTACCAATATTAGTTATAGCGATGGCAAACATCAAGAAAGTGCCACTTGTTAATGATTTTCTTTTCGTCGTAAATGCAGCTCCAGAAGCACGAACAAAAGGCGGACAGAACTGTTATCCATGTCTGTATCGTGCAAAGAGCAAGATCAATAACACCGTTGTGCTGTTTGACATCAACGTGCTGCCACTCCGTGCGGGCCAACACGCCACTTTTTTCAGTTTCTGGTTTCTTTCCACGCATTTGCGCCAATGTATACAATCTCTATACAAGGCTGCTTTTCTGTTGTTTGTGTTTCGACCTTAACACTGCAGGATCGGATTTCTCGAGTAAATGCTGGGCCGACCTTACCGTTCATCGGGCATTCCATGCAGATTTTGTCCCGGGGGTGGGGGTGGGGTGGGGGATTTGCCCAAATTTTGGATGAGGACGCACCGCTCGACCTTTCAAAAACCCACTCTTTGTTATGACACTTTTTCTCAAAAATGATACCTTTGTTAGGGAATTTTTTAACCGAAATAGTAGAAGATATGGTCCCAAATTGGCGTGAGGAGTGCTGCAGGAAGAAAATTTTGACCTTTCCCGAAATTAAAAAAAAAAAGAAAAATGTCACAGCAGGAGCTGCTCTTGTTTCTTCATTCCTGATAGTTTACATTGTTGTGATACAAGGGGTATTTTATGAATACATGGGCAGAGTGCCTTCAATTGTGAAGAACTGAGCATGTAAATTGGCGATACTACACTATTAGTTATTTACTGTTTTGGTGTGAAATACAGGAAGTATCTCCCCCAAAGACAGCTGTATTACCCGAGGCGAAGCCGAGGGTAATACAGCTGTCTTGGGGGAGATACTTCCCGTATTTCACACTAAAACAGTGAATGACGATTTTATCCCATTTTTGATGATGTAATGTTCGACCCGCTGCTGCTGCAGTTCACTTCACAGTCCGCCATCATGTTGTCGTCTGCAGCGCGTCAAGGCTTGTATCGCATGACAGAGACTCCTGGTGGGGTAATGGTAATATACGGAACGGAACCGCCCGGAACCACTCGTTCCGGCAGTTCCGGCATATTATACGCCGGAACGGGCCCCCTGCTTGTCCCTTGCGCTTTATTAGAGCGTATTTCGCCCTCCAAGACCTACCTCACACTTTTGTCTTTCTTGTCTGATAATTTAGAGTACTTGAAGTATATAATAAAAGACATATACAAGGTAAATGCACATCACTCAATCGCCGGAACGGGAGGTCGGCCATATTGGCAAACCTCGTTGGGCACTGGGCAGCCAGGGGTTCAGCATACAAGAAACTACAAAAGTAGTTCGTATTCACAAAAATGGTCGGGCTACATGTGTCTGTTTATCCCTCCATTATATTTAACAACAATTACTTACAAAAAAAATTTTGTTCATTTGATATGTCAAACTTTAACCGTAAAATTAACTACAACCTACAGATTCGGATGTCAATCAACATCCAAAATGGCGGACCTCTCGATCTTACGATGGAGCGATTTGTGGTTAACCGGTAGATTTTATTCAATACAAATTTAAAACTGACCATGATTTTCACAAAAGAAGGACGTAAGTGTAGGGAAGGTTTGACAGGACCAAAGAAGTGAAGAAAAAGCGCGAAGGACACAGTAACACCCGTTCCGTTCCGCATATTACCATGACCCCTCCTGGTGGCTGATCGATGCACTAACAGACAGGGAGATACAGCGAGAATACGCTGTATTCCCCGGCCAGTTACGAGAATGCGCTGTATTCCCCGGTCAGTTTCAGGAATCGCGCTGTATTTCACCTTTGCAGTAATTAATGCACAAATAAGGGTAATACAAAGAGTGTACCATAGCTATTAACCAATCAGAAGCCAAGGATTCTATCAAAAATGGGATAAATATAATATACCGGTACATAATGTGTGGTGTGTCGGGCCTTCCCGTATTGGGTGTTATGTCAGGTTGTACTCGGCCCTTGGGGCAATGCCGGCGGTGGGTCTGGGCAGATTGTACCTGTTTGTTTAGTTCACACACATTTATTTAAACTGGAATGCCCTATAATAATGATGATGATGATGATGATGATGATGATGATGATGATGATGATGATGATGATGATGATGATGATGATAATAATAATAATAATTTATTGGGAAAGCTTCCCTTTTACAGCGGGGGCACAGAGAAAAAATCCATGATGCGTCCAAAATATATACAAATAACCAGGCATCCTCATTATCAAATCAAATACAATGAGACTTATACATGGGTTCTCCAGACACGGAGAGACGCACGATATATATATATATATATATATATATATATATATATATATATATATATATATATATATATATATATATACATATATATATATATATATATATATATATATATATATATACATATATATATATATACATATATATATACATATATATACATAGAGAGAGAGAGAGAGAGAGAGAGAGAGAGAGAGAGAGAGAGAGAGAGAGAGAGAGAGAGAGAGAGAGAGAGAGAGAGAGAGAGAGAGAGAGAGAGAGAGAGAGAGAGAGAGAGAGAGAGAGAGAGAGAGAGAGAGAGAGAGAGAGAGAGAGAGAGAGAGAGAGAAGAGAGAGAGAAGAGAGAGAGAGAAGAGACAGAGAGAGAGAGGAGAGAGGGAGAGAGAGAGAGAGAGAGAGAGACACACACAGGACAATGGAAGGCTATGTTAAGTATCGCATATGAAGATATAACTACAATAAGATACAATATCTTTTTGACTGTACTATATATCAGCACTATAACAATAGATTCATGCTCGACACCCAGAAATATATATACACGAAATTTAGAGTTATGAGTCAGACAGACGAATGAACAATATGACTTGCTAATTTGTTTCTACAAATTAGGAACACAAAACATTTAGTACTGACAACATAAGTTTGTACTGCATAAAAAGTGAGGGTATTCATAGCATTAGGCAAGTCTTTCCTACCGAACAGAAGGATTTCAGGTAGCCTTATATGCGCAGTATCACGAAATGAATTAGTATGCGCGTGAGCACCAGGAGCTAAAACTGGGGTACCAGAGTCAAGCAAGATCTTTCTAAATCGACGGTAGAGTGAAAAGAACAGAAGACAGTATATAGGATCTTCGCAGGGATGAGTACAGAGGCAAGTTGGATCAGGTAACATGTTAACTTTATAAATATTATACTTCATCTTGCAGAAACCAAGGCGAAGTTGTGTGCAGCATATGTTAGGAAACCTATTTTCGTGTGAATAGAAGTGGGGAACAATATCTACCGCGCAAGGTTTGTTTCAGTTTCGATTCGCAGACTTTAAGAAAGATTGAGTCTCTGATCTCGGGCGGGAGATTGTTCCATTGCTTGATTGCATCAAGTGCAAAGGAACTTTCCATGCGTTGAGTTCTGCATTTAATAAGTCGAATATTTCCAGGTTGACGTTAACTACGGACAGAAGGGGTACGGGGTAGAAGGTCAGAAAGATAAGAGGGCGTCAATTTGTGATACATTTTATAAAAGACAATGAATTTAAAGTATAAACGTCTGTTTTCCGTTGACCACCCAATTTTTGTAACAGATTAACGCGTGATGTATGTCTTAGTGCTCCAGTACAAATTTTAGCGGCCTCAAATTTTATGGATTCAATGATGTGTGATAAGCCCTGGCCACCGTTAACAAAAAAGATCCAGCAATATTCGAGGATGGGTCGAACTAAAGCGAGATAGAGTCTAGCTAGAGTTTTATGTGGGGTTTTATATTTGAACTACGAAGGAGAGCAATTCTCAGACCAGCTTTATTGGTAACACGAATAACGTGGGTACGGCAAGACAGATTACTGCTCAAGGTAATACCAAGATGAGTATGAGTATTTTCTTCAGGTATTGCTGATTCACCGAGAAAAAGCGGGACTTAATTTGGTTTTTGCCGTTTTGCAGAGAACACAACAGGTCAAGATTTCAGGGCATTAAAGGTTACACGCCACAACTTCCCCATATTGAAGAGACATTTGTATTTAGGTGATGAGGAGACTCAGCCGGCGTGTTAATGAATTCAAGTAGAAATGTGTCATCGGCGAAGAGGCTGACGTCACATGTTAGGTTATCTACAAGGTCGTTCACCAAAAAAACTAGAAATAACAGTGGGCCCAAAATAGATCATTGGGGTACTCCGGCTTCAACAGGTAACCAGGTAGATGTCTGTCCATGAATAACCACACACTGAAAACGGTTGGATAGATAGCTTTGCACCCACGATACAAGATTGTCCGAGATGCCTAATTATCTGAGTTTGAAAAGGAGGTCAGGGTGCCAGACCTTATCAAATGCCTTAGACACGTCCAAGAATACCATTTTGGTTTCCTTGGAAGGTACCAGGCCATTGGGTATATATTGAAGAATATAAACTAGATGGTTAATGGTGCTGTCATTAGCTTTGAAGCCGGAGTTCTTGGGGGGTAAGGAGATTGTTCCGTGTCAGATATTCATACAAAGCATTAAATACCAGTCTTTCAAGCACTTTGGAAACGTCTCATTATAATTTACATTTATACAGATCTCGTCGCCAGTTTATGATATGGACAATCAAATTAACACGTACTCGCCCAATAGCCTCTTCTCCTTCTCCCTTTCACTGTCTGCTGTCTGTTACGTACTGTGCGTCTATCTATATGTTATCTGGCAGTCCAACATTGTATGTATGTATTGTCACTTTATGTACAAGAGGTCTTAATATAGGCATTGTGCCTGTTGACCGATTGTTTTTCGAATAAAATATGTTTAAACCAAACGTTACAGAGTAAGGAAATAGTACGATGATTGCTTATAATTTGTCTATTTGACTTTTTCAATACCGGACATACATTGGATTTTTTTTCTAGGATTTAGGAAAATATGAAAGGGTAAGCGACAGTCTGAAAAAAAAAACAATGGGTTACTGACAGACTCAGCTGCACTCTTGAGTAAGATATTTCCAATGTTGTCGGGACCGAAAACAGAGGATAGTCGGAGAGACGAAAACACCTTCTTCACATCATCCTCACCAAAAGTAATATCATGCAGGCGTGCATCATTTCTAAAGGAAAATTCAGGCATGGAAGGGGAATGAGTGTTAGGTAGAGTTTTGCAGTGGCTTGCAAAGTAAATGTTGAATTATTCAGATTTTTCCGTCAGGCAGGATATAACATTATTGTTGTCGATGATGGGGGTATGTCGTGACGGATTTTGCTGCCAAGGACAGATTTGGAAAACTTTCACCATTGCTTGGGATTGATGTCTTCCTCGTTAAGTTTTAGGTTTCATTTCAGAAAATATGAACGCATGGACTAGCGAATTTTGTTTGCAGCCATGTTCCGTGACTTTTTATATAGAAAGATAAAACTTTTCGGTCTTCGTATGAATATCGAAACTGTGTGTGTGTGTTGGGGGGGGGGTATATTGGAGTATCGCTTAAATCCTTTCCAAGTTCAGTTTCGATGCGATTCTTGATTTCTTTGGTTATCCAGGATTTGTCATGAGGGCGAATTGTAACTTGTCAGTAGGGAATGAAATCTTTAGCAGTAGACAGAAATAAGTCAGACCAATATGAGACAATATCGTCGAGAGAATCATAAACTACGTGGGCCGTATCCCAGGGAGTGCAAGAAAGAGCAGTGTTAAGATCTTGAAAACTTGTTCTGCTAAAGTCCCATATAGGTCTCTTAAAAATTTTTACCTTTAAAGTGGGAGAGGGAAAGGGTACAAAATATCAGAGAATGATCAGAGTTTGAAATGGGGGTCAACATACCACTATCCACGATAAGTCCCGGAGAATCTGTGATGATTAAATCCAACAATCTACTTGCATATTTACTGATCCTGGTAGGTTCATCGAAAAAAAACAAAACAAAAACAAAAACAAAAACAAAACAAAAAACCCCCAAAAACCAAGCAAAAAACCCCAAAACAATACAAAAAACACACACAAAAAAACGAACAAAGAACCCGAAAACAAAACAAAACAAAACAATCCCAAAAGAACAGCCCCCCCCCCCCAAAAAAAACCCACCCAGCTAATGGTGGGTCAAACAACGGATTCACAGCAGGTTAGTTGTAATTACCAACCTAATACAGCCTAATATTGAAAATAAAGAAAAGTGAATACTTTTCCACCAGGGCTTTCGAACGTATAATAGAGGAATTGAAATAGATCATAAGTCTGCATGTGAGAATACAAAAATTGTTTACTATCATGTATCACTTTCCAGCTATATGTTTGTATGTATGTATGTATGTATGTATGTATGTATGTATGTATGTATGTATGTATGTATGCATGTATGTATCTCTCTTTTTCAGGTATATATGTATAACCTGCCATTTTCGACGCCAGTGATTCCGGTACACTTCAAAGGTATATTTCAAACTATAGTCTATACGTATACTGTGTACCACGGTTAATTCTCCAATGCATCTCATGCTTATCTAAGCGCAACATACAACCATGGAGACAGCCTTTTAAACTCATCTTATAAATTTTTATTCCTAATGTTCAAATGCATACCTTTATCATGGCAAACAATTACAAGTTTCCTTTTAAAAAGGAATCAGACTTGACTGCTATGAAAGGGGAGTGAAGTAGTATAAAAAGTGAAACGGAATTCAAACTAGGAAAACGTAAACAATTAAAATGCATTTACAGGTTCATTGTGATTATGAAGTAATTGGACATGTGTGCGGGATCGTATGTGTATGTTCTGCGCATGGTTAAACAAACATAGATGCCGTACATAGCTTTTCGTGTAGTTATTGGCTGAAATTACCATAAATCTAAGAAAGATGTGTGTAAAAAACGATGTATTTTTATTGAAATTATGGAATATATATGAGATGGAGTACCAAAATTTGTGAATGGGCTGAAGTGGAATTTTTGATACTGTATCTTTGACAAAGAAACATGAAACTGTAAGTAGTATCATTGAGTGCGGAGGTTGTGATCCCTCAAACTAAAACAATGCCACATTGCGTACAGTCTGGCGAAAAACCTACCACTTTGGACGTCAGTAATGCCGGTTAGATCAAAGTTTAATTTCAGACAACATCATAGACAATAATGGGTACCATGTTACATCTTGTAATGTATTCAAGGGGGTATCTGTGTGATCTCTTTCATGTTATTGATCGTTCTTCTTTTGGTTTAAACCTTACTTTGTTTTTAACAACGTGTTTTCATACACTTGTACTCACATGCTTTGTTCAATATTTGCTTCATATGTTCATATTTCATGTTACGATTGTGTAACTTTATGCGACTCACCCAAAAAGAGGGGTCTACATTGCAGCACCCTGGGTAATGGACAACTTATGCCTGCTAATATTGACATACAAGTCTCAAGACCAATTTCAAAGGATTTATTTTTTTACAATCTCATTGAACTCCAAAGGGTTCATACAGGATGGTTTCCCAGTGTTCTCTGACCGCACTGGGTTGTAGCACTGAACAATAGAATGGCTACTGGCCTATATATGTCTAATTATGTCTCAAACACAGCCTATTCCTCTCACTATGTTCGTGCCACAATTAGTGATCAGATCATAATCTCCCACTTTGCCCTGGCCCCTAGTAATACTGTTTGCATAGATCGTTCTCACCGTTTTTTTTGTGGTCTCGACACATCATTTACGTATTATATAAAACACTTGAAACGTATTTTTTTTATACATTTCCAACCCTTCCTTCCGTGACTTTTGTGGCCCCCAAAATGAAGAAACTGTACAGTCTTACGGACCAAACTTAAAAATTACATATTTTTTTCCCTATCATATTTTTTGTCAAAAGCAAGATACGTTTCCTGCGTATTGGTCTATAGTTTAATTTTCGATAGTTGTCAGTCAGAATAAAATAATATTTTATCAGAAATCCTTGCAAAATGTGTGATTTCATACCCATTCACAAAACGGCTCCAAACAGCATCAAAATTAATTTCATGACATTCAAATATGATTCCTGATAATGCTAACATCTGTGAGATATCGAAAATATATAGTTTTGCTGGTAACATAAGAAAAATAGGCAAGTTGCATTAGGTCAAAGTCGCAAGTCTGTGTTACGCTCTCGTAACGGTGCCGCCACCTTAACCATTGATGTACATCCCCAGCGAGGAACTAATGATTCCTAAATGTCAGTCAATTAATTGACAGGTTGTTAACACACGGAGCATCCCCCACGTCTAGTCTACTCTCAGGTGATCAGTGGCAGAGGTCATTGGCGCGGGCCATGGTGAGTCCACGTACCGGTCTGCCGCTTGGCACCCAAGCGACGGACGGGGCCGTGGACTCTCTGGCCGCGCTGCTGTCATCTCCCAACTATAATGGTCTTAATTCTCGAGAGCGTGTGATGGCCAAAATGCTCCCTAGGTTTTAAGGGTATTTATGTTTACCGATTTTATAATGTATGTATGCCATTTTATTCAGATGTAACTTTTATTTCCCCAGCTTGGGGGTTCAATAAACAACAACGACGACACGACAACAACAACAACAACAATGATGATGATAATAATAATAATAATAATAATAATAATAATAATAATAATAATAATAATAATAATAATAAATAATAATAATATTAATAATGATGATGTTGTTGTTGATGATGATGATGATGATGATGATGGTGATGATGATGATGATGATGATGATGATGATGATGATGATGATGATGATGATGATGATGATGATAATAATAATAATAATCAAAGCCACTGAGACGTTTAAGGGACAAAAACCACCTCAAGAACCCTATTACCGTGTCCATTCCACCGAGACATTTGTTCTTGAGTGACGAACCCGTGCAGGGTTAGATTGTGTTGAAAGGTGCTCCAACACCATTTTCCTTGTAAGTAACAACTGATCCAAGTCCTGTATGCTAATTCCACCAAGGAAGTGCACAATAGTTTAAAATCCTGGAAGCAAAAATTACTTGACTGAAACAAGGATTTATACTATGCAAAAGCGGTCTATAAATACGTGGTCTCTAGAATATGTGCCTGGGTAATCCTATTCAAGTTTTGTATGTTTCTTATGTGAGACAATACTAGCCCAAAACAAGGCGACAGCTGTCAGATATCATGAAGAGTTTGCTACTTTCAAACAGTTGCAAATGACGAATCTGAAGGGAAAACCAGCGAAGACGACCAATGACTCGCAATGACTAGAGGCAGAACATAGCATGTTTCCTGGGAATAGTACAGATGTGAAAATCAAAAGGTACTCAATTTCTCGTTGTTGTAAATTTAACTAATGCATTCTGCTTAATACACCCCAACCCGTTAGTTGGTACTCCCACTACATGGACCTTGAGGACCCCAAATGATGTCCTCGAGTGTAAGCCTGGCGTCGGCTGTACATACCAGAACACATACGCTGACAGGGTCTGGGCGCTGAAGCAGTTTAATAATTCACTGTCCGTTAAGGAGGCTCCATTTTCGTCTTATTGTCAACGTGTGCCTCATGGCATATAGCAGTTTCAGAATATTTCGAGCTCCATTACACTGATGGATATTGGCTCGAGTTCATGCGCAAAAGTCAAGACGTGCCAATACTCGGCACACACGGTCTGGACAGACGTCGATACGTTTGCTGCATGAGTAGCAAAATGTGCTTTCTTAAATTTCTGCACATGCATCCAAACGTATGGAATTGGGATTTATTGGCAAGAAAGGGGTATCATTTGTGAGGTTAGTGTGCTGACACCCTTTGAAAAAAATTACTCCGGATGAAAAGGCCACTTATACAATTTACATTATGACAAGGAGTACCACGTGGTCGATAATTGACTTTTCTGAAACTAGAAGGTGGTAATTTTTCTCGATGCACCAGGCTAAATTTGTGAAAAACAAAATAAAACATAGAAATACAGAAACAGCATATAGAAACCAAATGCACGGCAGGTAAATCAAAAATAACCACCGGGACTAAAACCCGTCACCGTGGAACTTCAAGCGTTACGAAAGGTTTAGAGTGTGCACCTGTCTGTGGTAAATAAATGTTCTGTTGCACCACTCTGGAGTCAAAGAAATATGTACACGCAGAAATGATACTTTTATAATGATATCAACCACGCTATCAGACATATCGCATTCTATCTGGTGGACAAAATCTGAAGCAACTTGGATCGGTCCGTCTGACCTCAACATAGCCTATTAGCAAGAAACCTTCCAACGATCGGTGAGGGAAAATGCCTGTGGTTTTTTTCATTTTATCAAGCAATGAGGATTATTCATCATAAAAATGTGTGAAAACGCGATCTGTCTACTGTCTTGTCAAAGAGGTAGTGACAGAAAAATGTGTTGGAGGAAAAGCTTTACAAAAAATATACATTCCTGGTGGCAAAATTCTTTCCATGTGGCAAAACTGCCGTTTGTGAAGAAATAGAGCTTACAATTTGTGCTGACTATCGCAAGCTAAATCTGCTGTTATAGAAAAACTGTCAAGTAAGTTTACTGAGCAGTGTCTCCTGCAGTGTAAAGGAGAAAGTGATCTTTCCCTTAGTTTTCCTATCAGTTATATTTATATCGGGTGGATTCTGCATACTCACATATTCTGATTTAACCTCAGGTATAGAACGAATGGATGCAGATGCATGCCGTATCACCTTTTTGTAAAATGATGATTGGCTGTTCACAGTCGATTTTCACTTTCTAATGAAAGATTACAAAGATTAAAAAGTTATGCAATCTGCTTTGAATTTTGCAGGATTGAATATTCGCTTAAGAGGCTGAAGAAAAGGAATTCAGCAACTATCTCGACATGACAATAAAACAATAAAAAAAAAAGTCCTTTGTGGGTGGTCTGTTCATTTTAGCTTACCAACTCACCTTTAGACAGAACAGCAAGTAAAAGACGACCCTCTTGTTATTGCTTGGACTTTTAACAAATTCCCCAGCAATATTACGTAAAGTGACGGGCAGCTTGACACATTTCCCAACAATAACAAGAAAAGTTACGGGTACCTTTAACAAAATGCCAAAGAATCGTAAGTTAAGTTTCGGACACCTGTAAGAAATGTCCCCAAAATATCTTTTTCTTTAACAAAATCCACAACCATAATAAGTAACCTTACGGACACCTTTAACAAACAGTTCTGCACTCATCAGCATAATGCAGTCTAGCAGCTCCTTTATTCATCTGCTTCGAAGTGAAACCTATAGAAATCCATTGTGAAGCATATCGGTAATTAAAAAAAGTTCTGACATAATTCGCTCAACCAACTCATCTACTTGCATTGATCTAGTTCAGACTAAAACCTACATTTGGCAAGTCGATGTAAGGCCTATTGGTAATCAAAAGAAGTACCGTCAGTTGCTCATGTGTCACAATCTTTTAAAAGCTTTAATGCAACATGTTCACAAAGGCAAAGCAAATTGTTTGATTATGAGACATAACTTGTGAACTTCTCAACAAGCAGTGCCACTCCACCATTAAAATGCACCCATGCAGGTTTCGTGGTACATCGTGGCATTTTTAAAAAATGATTTTGTTCAACTCGTCGATAAATTTTGATCCTTGTAGATGTACCTTTAAACACACGATCCAAATTGGGATTAAAGATAAAGCAACTTGATAAGTCAATGTAATGGTCGAAAGGAGAGCTGCATTCTCTGCGGGCCAGGTTTGGCACGGTAGAACGTGCCTGCCCATGGCTTCATGGCCGCTCTGGTATTGTGTCCCATGCATTATATATATATATGGACTCTTCAGCCAAGATTTTAAACCTTCGCTGGTCAGCTCATTTACTTGACATTTAGCGTCTTGAATTTTTTATACATCCATTACCATGGAAATATAAAGATTCGTTTGTTTTGTTTCAACATGGAGAATACATACCCTTTGATCAACAGTGCCATAAATATGTAAACAGTACTACTAGTAACAGGAGGTATTCATATTCAACTGTTTTAACTGCAGACCCGCCCTGGTCCTTTCAGTTGCTGGGCAACGGTATTATGGCTCTGCCATCACGAGGACACTTTTAGCAGTTATGTTACTTAACCATTCTTTTCTACCAACCAAATAAAATTGTCTAAATATGTTTAGTATCGTGTATGTTTTAAAACTTATTGAATGACTTTAAACTTTTTGTTTCTCCAGTGTAGCTACTTTTATCAGAGAAACTTATTTGGCCCTGTACATGAATATGCCCTCCTTACTGTCGAGTTCCTTGCTGTGGAAAAGCGGGCAGCACAGGATCAGAGTTGACATGACTACCTTCCATTACTGGAAACTTTGTTGAGTGGATAAGTGCAACAAGTTAGCGCGGTTTGCCTAATAACCTTCTGTCTCTTAGAGTAGGAATCGGGACAATATGAATATGGCTGCGCTTATAAAGATCATAAGTAAAAAAATTGAAATGGTCATTATTTTCAGTTGATAAAAATATGTAATGTTTCTGATCAATATATATATATATATACATATATATATATAATAAACATTTCACTGAGATGTGGCACCGGCTATGTGGAGTATTTCAAGCTAGACGCGAATGACATACATAGACCCCATTGTACATGCATTCCAACGTCAGCCAGGTGTATAGTGGCTCAATAGCTCATGAAATACATGAACATACGGCATAAATAATATTTAATTTAAAAGTTGCAGTGTTCTAAAATATGACATTCGTATTTTGATCACGACGCAATATCTCAATTATACTGAATATGACTAAAAGTCAGTCCAATGACTACGGTGCAAAGGAATAAACGCTACGAATTTACCAACACAGACTGCGGCAATGTATTGACCTCGTTACTATCTTCCAGGCGGGGCCTTTTCATCTATTTAATCAAACCTCAGCTCAGCCGTCCGAAATAGCCAGAAAAAAAGTATTTTACAAAGTAGAATTGAAAATTTTGGGGGAGAGGGCATGTCCGGTCACTCCCTAGCCTGACTTCGTGTGCTGAGCGCTTGCCAGCAACATATTCTAAGCTGGAACAATTTGAAAAAAATTATTTCGAAAGAGGATTCACTCTAAAACGTGTAATCACAGTGTGAGTGCAAGTAGAGCTATGGACAACTAAACACAGTGCCTTCTCAATTGGAACAGATACATATGTGTTAAAATACGAAGAAACTTGAAAGAAGATTTGCTACAAAGAAAATCTGTCTCTGTGTCTCCAAAATTCGCATAAATTTAAAGGCTACAGCCCTCGTTTGTGGTTCATTGCATGCACCTTTAGCACATACCTGTGAAATGAAGTTGGAATGGCATCGCTACTAATAACACCGTTGAAGATATTCAACATTTAAACTTTTCAAGTGCTTCTAATTAGCATAAATTAAAATTCTGCAACTTTTGCTTCTGGTTCAGCTTCTGCGCACGCATCACAAACCTACAAGTGAAAGTTGAATGGCATCTATGTAACAGTTTGGAAGATATTCAACATTTAAACTTTTTACAACGGTGAAGATATTTGTCAAATGGGATTATGCTCTCAGATAATTGACCTAATGTTACAAATTGTAGTCCTGTACTCCACATCAGTATGCCGGTGAAAGTAACGAAAAGAAATATTTCAATAGAATCCAATAGAATACTTTGCCGATAAAGACAAATGTATCACGTGAAGCAAGGCATATCTTAACACAAGTTGCTTTTGATAATATTGTAAGATCTACTGGTAAATTCATTAATGCACGTGTAAATGCTTTTAAAGAGAAAGTGAGACAATACTTAGGTTACAAGGAAACTGATACCAGTTTTTTTGATAGGATTTTAATGGATAACCTCCAAGATGAATTAGATACTTCACATAAGAAATATTCATTATACGAAAAAAGTCAGTCTTTTCGTATGTACACCTGGCAGAATGTGTTCTCAGTACTACTGAACTCAAGAAAAATGGGATCATAAAAAGTATAGGATAGGGCCTACAATGTCCCATTCGGAAAATCACTTCAAAACTTGGTTGAGTTATAATTTCAGAGGTGTGCCGAGAAGTGAACTAAACTCGTTTCTTCACCAAAAAGTACATTAGAAGTATCTGTGATGCGGCATATATGCAAGGCAATGTGTTATTCATGAAAAGGCCTGACGCTTTGCAAATTATTTTGCTGATGACATTGAAATTATAACCCCATTGGCACTGGTATTAAGAAACACAAGATGACATTATTTTACCACTTCCTTGGTAACATTAAACCTCAGTACAGATCAAAAGTGAGTGCAGTACAGCTGCACGGAATAGCTGAAGCAAAAGACTTGACAGAAAATAACGGTGAAAATTCACTTCTGAGCGAGTTTTAGGAAAGTGTGAATATGCAGGTCAAGACTTAAGGAGTTAAAATGAATCTTCATGGAAAGTGTCGTTTCATGCAGGGTGCTATAAGGTATGAGTTGATACACTGACATCACAGTGGACAGTGGAATTTAACGAAAGAGTCTCCTTTTCGTGTAAAAACTGCAGAAATTGTGAAGTTCGTGGGAAACCTCTAAATCAGATTTTAACCACCCAGGAATAACCCTTTTCCCACCAAACAAATGAAATTTTCTGAATTTTGTTTGGTATCTTATATGTTTTAAAACTTAGTGAATGACTTTAAACTTTTTGTTTCTCTAATATACCTACTTTTATCAGAGAAGCTCATTTGGCCTTGTTTAATACATGGATATGCCCTCCTTACTGTCGAGTTCCTTGCTGTGGGATAGGGGCAGCACAGGATTACAGTTGATAAGACTACCTCCTATAACTGGAAACTTTGTTTTAAGTCGATTTTCTTGGATAGTGTGGTATTATGCAGGGTGCTTTGAGGTATCAGTTGATATACTGACATCACAGTGGACAGGGAAATTTAACAAAAGAGTCTCCTTTTCATGTAAAAACTGCAGAAACTGAAGTTCATAGGAAACATCTAAATCAGAATTTGACTGGCCAAAATTGCTCTGCGAGAGAGGACACTTCACATAGAGAAAGATGTAAATCTGCAGGAGTGTCATCCAGGAAGAGTTGGCCATACTGTAGCCAGGTTTGGGGTATAAATGGGACTAGCTGTTTGCTTAGGCGAACAAGTTTTTCCAGTTCCACTGGACCAGTTCACGATTCCATGCATATCTTGCTTGAAAGCATTGTGCTTCGTGACTTGTTTTTAGGTCTGTGCCACACTATGTACAACGAAATTATGTCACAATAACAATGGTAAAATTCTTCTCTTTGCTCGTTTCTATATTCTTACATATATGCCAAAAGGGTGAGTCAACTTTTATGAGCTCATCCAGTGAAGTTGTTATATATGGACAACACCACTTACCATGGTATGCTTAACTCGCGCAGCAAAGCTCCGACATAAGCAACTAAAAATTAAAGACTGCAACAGTGGTTAAAAGAAAAAAATATATCCTGTGGAGACGAAAGGTTAAAGAAAAATGGACGAACTTATTCTTCTTCACAGGCCTTTTGCTGTTACCTGGTTGATCAGCTTATAAAACAAAAGGGAATAAGGTTCTAAGATTATCCCCTTATCATTGTAAGTCAACCCCATAGGAAACAAACAGGCAATGCGTTGACCTTAACAGTGGTACCAGTAACGACATATTTTAAAAGTTTACTCATTACTTGAATAGGCCTATTATTACGGCCACTTACACACATTTCACTTTTCTTTTATGAAGCACTTGACATGCAGTTCGGTTCGTCCAGAAACAACTATGCGAGTCAGTGTTCATACTGTATATATGTATATATATATATATATATATATATATATATATATATATATATATATATATATATATATATATATATATATATATTCACCTATCCCATCTCCCTTATAAATGTGATTCAAGATACAACGAATAAAACATATTTTAGCTTTTGATATGCATGGAAAACACCAATCTATTTTACATATATCTATATCAATCTATCTATCTATCTATCTATCTATCTATCTATCTATCTATCTATCTATCTATCTATCTATCTATCTATCTATCTATCTATCTGTCTGTCTGTCTATATATGTATATATATATATATATATATATATATATATATATATATATATATATATATATATATATATTTATGCATGGTTGAAACCTTGCAGAAATTGACTACCGGTCTAATCTGACTACTTTTTCTACTTCCTGACACATAAATACATATGCACTTAAACACCTAATCGTTGCGAATTCAAAAAAAAAAATGCTGGTTTAAGGGTGACTCTTATGCATGAATAAGGATACATGGTATACTTTGATTCATTCACACCATGAGCAAATCGTCAACAAGCCTGATTATCCATTTTTGGATTACTTATGCTCATCCCTATGAGAGGAGAGGAGTGGTCAGTACAATCTTAATGAAAAAGCAAAGCAAAAAAAAAGAAAAAAGAAAAAAAAAAAACAAACACAAACAAACAAACAAACAAAAAAAAAAAAAAAACCAAACAAACAAACCCACGTTGCTCCTCCTACATGTAACAATGACGATGTATTGTGCAAATGGTCCCCCACCTGCAGGATGCACAATTGTTGGTATGGATTCACCCGGGGGATTCACTTGGGGAGGTGGCACGGAACACGATGGGCAACCATGCATAACCATTACATCATTTCTTATTAGTCGGTCTGTGCTTCTCAATATATCTTAAAATTACCCGCTTCTACTGCCATTTTTTCTTGTGGTCCAAGTTGAAAACAATTTCTTGTCTGTTCCAGGTGTCCCATACAGCTGATAATCCACGTGTTTTTTGTGAAGTTGGTAGGGGCGCAAGAAATGGAGCAAACAAGCAAACAAGAAACATTTGCATCTGAACATTAAAATACTGGAGATACAAAATCAGTTCGGAGATCAACTAACGTCCGCTAGTACACTGTAAAGGGGGTAATTTAAACCAAATGCCCCAGAAAACTAAGAAAACGGGAGCAAACTGCTTCTGCAGGAAAACGTTCCGGCATAGGTGGCCGTGGCTTCTACAAGTGAAGGTAGCTTCACGAAACTTTTTCATTCCCTTACTCTACGCTGACTCCAGGTCTTACTTTAGCAGACTTTCTTCTTTTGCAAAGTTGAAAACTGAGCTCCATAAATACAGTTTCGGAGATGATCAATTAACTAAAAAGTTCTATAGGGTGCTTATTAAAAAGGTTGCAGTCTACCATGTGGGAATCTCTCAACTGCAATGCCGGTGAACCGATCTGTGAGGAGAGTATGTTGACAAATACTGATGTTAATGCCTATATTTTATGTATATAATGCCTTTCTGGGCCAGGCCATGAACCTTTTAATCCTCCCTAATATTTCTTAAGTTATTCAAGCAACCGGCAACACAGATTTGCATAAATTACGAATAAATATTTTCGAAATAATTTTCTTTTTTCCCCCTTTTTTGGGGTGGGGGGGGGGGCAAAATCTTTGAAAAAACATCTCTATAACCGCTCACCAGACACGCTTCAATCACAGTGGGCCTATATTTAGGATCAATGTCTTCGTATTTTGTTCAGTAGGAAAGGCAATATGTTTGCTTGCTGCCTTTTAATGAATTGTTTTTGGTGAAATCGTGAAAATATACACGTTCACCTTCTCCGTGACAAATAGTCAAATTCACTTTAAATTTGATGGCAATGTATCTTTGATAAGTCGCTACCAGGTTTTCCAATAGACCAGATCATAGAACTCGGGTTTTTTCGCTTCACTTCGGGAAGCGCACCCTGCATTGTTTACATTTTGTGCTCGACCACGCTGGCCGGATTACACGTGGTAGGATCAGAAAGTAAAACTCAGGATGTGCTTGGATTTCATGAAAAATCAAACTGTCCGCAAACTAAAAATGCACGTTTCACCATTGATGTGACATTTTAAGTGAAAGGTTTGAACTGTTCAGCACAATCCATGTTGTAATCTCTAGTGTTAGCCGTGGCATCCGTTGTAAACATGAAGGCGTGGGCCAGACGCAGCCACTTGCTGATTGGACAATCAGGCCACCAATGGAATGCATAATTACTAGTTACGGTCCGGAAAAGTTCGATACAGCTCGGTATGAACAGGTCTGTTCGTTTCACTTTGAACATTGATTTTTTTTGCAGACCTATATAAATTTGTATTTTTCGCAATATCCTAAGAATTCTTTCAAACCAAAAGCCTGATTCCCTGCAGACTCAGTAGGATATACTATATAATTAGCAGCTCTCACACGATGGGGAGTTGGGTAGCCGAGTTCTCTTGCGCAACCTTATTCAGCGGTCATCGAAATCGGCAAAAATTTGATATCCACCAATGCAAGCCAATACGAATACCTTTCAGTATCTTACGAGTTGAGTACGAGTATACTATGAGGTACAAACGAGTGTACAGCTGAATGCGCTACGACATGTACAAGCACCAGTTTCCTGCGAGTGCAGCTCAGTCCACGACGGGCAGTTGCCGAGTCGAGTTGAGCTCTAGCACGGGTTAATTAGTACCAGCTTGTACGAGTTTGGTACGAGTTCAGCACGATTTCATGGCGGCATACTCGAATGGCGCGAATTTCTGGCAAAATGCTGCCAAATCAGACATACATGTACTTTCCTTTGTTGAGGAGGAAACGCTTCTCATTGTTGAAGATATATGTAAGCTTATCTATCAACTTGATCAGAAAAAGGCAACAGGTTACGATACCATCTCAACCAAATTACTCAAACTTTCAATAAATCATATTAGTAAACCTGTTTCACAAATCATCAACAGCTCTATAATGCAATGTACCTTTCCCCAAGCATGTAAACCTGCTGTCGTCAACCCTGCCTACAAGAAGAAAGACCCTTTAGATAGGTCTAATTATAGACCTATCAGCATCTTGACTGCAGTATCAAAAGTGAAAAGTGATTGAAAAAGTTTACAACGCTCAACTAAATCCCTTTCTTCACCAAATTTTATCTGAATTTGTAGCAGCTTTCAGGCAGCATTAGAGCTGCCAATCTGCCTTACTCAGACTAGTAGAGGATTGGAAAAAATCCCTGGACCAAAGAGAATTTATTGGTACAATTCTCATGGATCTGAGCAAGGCTTTCGACTGTATACCTCATGACCTTTTAACAGCCAAGCTCCATCCTTATGGCATGACTAATGACAGCATACAATTATTAGTCAGCAACTTGCGAAACCGTAAACAACAGGTGCGTGTTGGAAATACTTTTAGCAATTGGGCATTTTTAAGAAAAGGTGTCCCTCAAGGTTCCATTTTGGGACCGGCGATATTTAACATCCTCATAAATGACCTTTACTTTACCATCACCAAAGCGTCACTTGCCAACTTTGCAGATTACAACACAATTTATACTAGTGGTAAAAATTTAGACCAAATTACCATTATCTTACTCCAGGAAACAAACCTGGCTATTGACTGGTTTAAAATAAATCAAATGCAGGCAAACACTGACAAGTTCCAGGCCATGATCGTCAGTTATCGACCCCACGAAATAGATTATTTAAACCTGGAAAATCACAACATCAAATGCGAAAATCATGTCAAACTCCTCGGTTTTTGGCTTGACAATAAGCTCAACTTTGACAAACATATTTCTGAGCTGTGCCTAAAAGCCAGCAGACAATTAAATGCCTTAAAGCGTCTCTCTAGTTACCTGAATGAAAGCACTAAAATGTGCATATACAAAAGTTTTATTCTATGTCACCTAAACTATTGCCCACTTATCTGGCACTTCACCAGCAAGAGCAATGTATTGAAACTAGAAAAACTGCAAGAGAGAGCTCTTCGTTTTGTTTTTAATGACTTTGATAGTGACTACAATGCCTTGCTGGCCCAAGCAGATATGCCTAGCCTTGAACTCTCACGTTTACGTCTATTGGCCACAGAGGTTTTCAAAGCTATGCATAATTTGACTCCACCTTTCATCTCCATGTATTTCACACAGAGGGCTGCGAGATGGCGGGTGGAGACAATACCTATATTAAGTTACGAAATGGACATAAAAATTCTACAAAAGCCGGCTTACGTTCCTTTACTTACTAAGGGACTAAGATTTGGAATAACCTTCCAGCAACATACAAAAATGCAACCAATCTCACGATCTTTAAAAGACTTATTAAAACATGGAATGGGCATAGCTGCACCTGCAACTACTGTAGATCGGGAATGTATGTCACAAACTGCTCTTAATAGTAAACCCTTTACAGTGACAGTGTACCATTGTTAAGACGGACCAGTTTATCTATTGTGTATATTTGTCGATACTCACGAACTATTTTAGTCGTGTTCTGTTGCTTTTATTTATCTTAATTTAACTGTATCTCGGTAATAATAGCTCGTGAGCTAATGTATCTGTTGAAACACCGAGTTTAAATAAAGATCTGTATCTGTATCTATCTGTATCTGTTGACAGGAGACGGTTAAGTCGGCTGACGACACAACAGCGCTACCTGTGGAAGAGGACTTATCTAGGATTTGAATTCTAAGCTATTTATTTTCTGGTGCCATAAGCACGTGTCCTAGACTGTCTTCGAGCTATGTATCTCTTACCAATTGTACTGTTTAGTCCTGTATGTCATGCATTTCCTATGTGCGTTTCCTCGTCTCAAGAGCCTCCAGATTAGCCTATGTACTACCTAAGCAATTCAGTTTAAACAAATATGTTAAAATAAAAAAAAAATAAATCAAGCTGGTGCTACTGCAGTAATAAATGCAGTTTCCATTTTATTTTTTTTTAAGATTCTACATGAGATTCAATGTAGCATTAAATTGATGAATTGCATTTACTATTGTCTGAAACAGTTGCAGGAAAAAACATAAAACAAGGGTTTAGACTCAAACTTTCAGGTCGAATATGTTGCATTGATAAATCTAACTTCCGTTTTATTTAAATATTCATTTAATTATATATATATTTATTTTTTTTATATATTTTTCAAATTCGGAATGAGGTTCATCAAATTGCACTTACTTTTACTTCGCGAACATTTTCATGGTGTATACGCCTGCAATGATACAGTGTTGAGATTCGACCTTTTAACTTGTTTGTAAAGCTGTTGTTGTGATAATTCTAACTTCAGCTCGTTTTTGTTTTACTTTCAAATTAATGATGTCATTTTGTAGTATAAAAAAGGGCAAACTGTATTCAATGTTATCTGGAGCTGTTGAAGGGAAGAAAAATAAAACAAGTTTTGAGATTCTACCATGTAAATTGTTCATACACTCAATAAATTGTTCAAAATGACAGGTTATTCTGGAGTATTAACAAATTGTACTTACCTTTACCTGGAACAGCTCAGGGCAGGTACACCATAATACAAGAGTTGATATTCATGCGTATAAATTGTTCATACAACATTAATTTGTTGCAGTGGTAAATCTGTCTTTTTCTGCTTAAGTCTTTAGAAAAATCCTATTAATTCTAGTGCGGCAACTTCTCACAAATAATCCGCATGCTGCAGTGGCAGCAGTTAAAAGGCCCAATGATGTTACATAAAAGGGCAAATTGCATGATGTTCTTGGAGTCGAGTGATCAATGGATTAAATACGTACATTTGAATAAATTTTGTTTCCTATCTTAAATGGAGTGCGTTGTTGTTTGTTTACATTTGGACAAGGTTTATTCACAAAGAAAGTAATCGGAATGCAGATCAGCCAGAGTTCACATATAATGTGCTATAATGCTCATAAGAGACGAAATTTGAACACGCATTTGCAGTTAAACGTTTAAAATATGAACCACCAGTTGCCTCTTATGGGTGACTGCCTGTCTCAAGTCAGGAGTGAAATTTGTTTCTTCACATTGGTATTGGAAGATGAATGCTTTGGTAACTGTGGAAACTCTGGAATGTCTTTACTGTCATGGGTGGGTTTGGAATTTATGAATATGGCTCATGTTTTTCTGTACTATTCAATAAGTATTACAGTGCTTTGGAATGCAATATTTGTTAAAACATATGTAACACAAAAGTCTTTACTTGTATTCAAAATTAAACACATTTATTTGTTCGACCACTAGCGCATACAACTTTGAACATATTGTGTTCAAGTCGTGCATTTGTGTTCAGAATTGAGCATTTTGACATGTTATAAATTGGTCATTACCTCAAATGTGGAAATCTGAACTCATAATGCGCTTGTTAGATATATGATGTTTACAATTGAACGCTAGGACACGTTCAATAAGTTTTACAGATTCAGTGTTCATTAAGTGTTATATTCCTTAACACATTTTTTCGGTTTGTAAGTAAATATTTTGAGATATGGAGGGGTCACAAAATATTAAGACCTCGTTATGGATGTATGTGTTACAATTTCCTGTGTGGTTGGAGTGGGTGGTGGGGTTACAGAAATATCATGCTCCCTCCAGCAAATAATAATCATCCGGCAGATTAGTTGAATGTTGGCATACTGTGCAATACAAATCTTTATTGAATATGGAGGTATAAGAAATAAACATAAGCATTTAAGGAGACTGTGTGTCCAAGTAAAATTTTGAGGCCGGACGAGGTTTGCAGTCAAATTTGATAGTTAATTTTGTGTTGCATATATTTTTACACATTGGTCTGTGGCATGTCGGAAGCGAAATTGAAAGTTCAGCCTAAGATTGGATGTACATCGTCTTTACATTCGGAGCTTCTGTTTTTCTGGTTGGTTCCGTGCTGACAGCCCAGCTAACTCGTTGGCTCCCTGTTGGCTCTTTATTGGATACTGGCACGTATCATTGTATCTTGTTGGCAGTCAGATTACAAGCCAGTGTTAGGGTAATGTTCGGTCGATGAGTAAAATTACACTGGCCCTGCATTGACATTCAATTTTGGACCCTTTTAGCAGCAGTTACATTTGGGTACAATAACTAAAATTTATTTACAGCTTTCGAGCAGAGTAGCAATAACAAAGGCCCGTCACACCTCCTTGCTAAAAGCAAGGAATCTCCCAAGCGGCATCGTAAACGTTTCCATTGTTTTCTGAAGCAAACGGATATCTATGCAACTTCTCAGGCGGAAGGAAGCAACGACGTATTCCCTTGGATCGCAGTAAGAGTTTCCGTAGGTTCTCCTGAAATAAAGTAAAAATCCCCATGTATCTCCCTAAATTGCAGTAAACAGCTCGCACACATCCTCCTGAATTGCAGGCTTGTGTGTACTTTGAACAGATGGCCTTAGAGCCGCAAGCTGAGACCATGTATGGGAAGAGAAATAACTCGCTGGTCGGTGATTTCCTCGGCTCAAAATTGCTTATCAACATTGGTCTTGCATTGAAGCAAAGAAGTTATTATCACACCCATGTCACAATGTAACCGTGTTCCCCACAAAGTATGCCTTCACAGTAAGCTTAACTGATTGCAAACCATGCCAACAAAGAAGAAATAGCAAGTTCGCGTTACGATTCAAATAGATGGTAGAAAAGAAAAGAAAATCTGAGTTGATAATACATTTTTCTATGCATGAGATCTGAAAGGATGATAGAAATACGAGGCACGCATATTAATTTTCTACCACAACTGCATACCTGGTTGTCTTAATAATCATAGTCTCGCTGGCGAGATACGGGCCGCTGCCTGTGCGGGCATGCGGGATGTGACTAATATTTTGCAAATAAAGAATACTTAGCACAGGCAGATGGAAATTTATTTTTCTAACCAATATAGGAAGCGCTAAATGATTATGACTTTGGTATTTGTAAACTTAAATTTCTCTAAATGACACCAATTTTGTGAAAAAGGATATCTAGCCCTGCCTATGACATTGATATGCCCGTGTGTCCTCCGTGATTGACAGGAGTGAACCTCGAGCTTTGTGCCGACAGATATCCCATTTGGAGCAAGAAGTGCTGTACTTGTGCTTGTGAGAAAGCAACAAAGTTCCCATACAGTCTACTTGTGTCTAGAATGCTTTTACATACGGTGAATATGGCTGGTTCAGTATACCAAGGACAGATATCTGTTTCTGCGTTTTGTCAAAAAAAAAAAATAATAATGAAAAAATAAACAAAACAAAAACAAAAAAAAACCAAAACAAAAAAAAAAAAAAAAAACCAAAAAAAAAAAAAAAAAAAAAAAAAAAAAAAAAACCACACACACACACACACACACACACACACACACACACACACACACACACACAAACCAATCAACCAAACAAACAAAAACAAAAACAAAAAACAAAAAAAGTGATTGAATTCTATAGTGATTACTGTGTAAACAGTGAAGAGCGTCTCGTGTTAGAAAATCACAATACGAAGCTTTGTGTCAGGTTTTCAATGATGAAAATCATGTGCTGACTGAATGACAAGATTTCATTTTGGTCACTGGATTTCTCTACAAGGCCCCCTAAAAGCGGGATTGTCCGTGTTGATTGATGGTATAGCGTGACATGGGTCAATTGAAAGCCACATTACCTGGGTAGAAGCGCATGGTGTCAATGCAGCTAATTACTGGCCTCCCGTGCTTTAATAGCAGACGACGTTACATTTGAGTACGTGATGGCTTATTCTCAGCCAACGATTGCAGTGATTGTTCAGCATAGACACAAGCCCCGAGTGGTCTGTAGTCTAACCACCCCAAGCTTTCCTTTAAAATCATAACCCATTATTTTGTTTTCTTTTACAAGCACATACAAAGGATTGATTTTCAAATTTGGGGCAAAATAATTAAAATACCGACGGATGGACTATACTTTCAACTTGTGATTGTCAATCACTGCAAAGTGCTTCAAGTATTAATGTGTTCAACTGTTACTGGTTTTATTCTTCGTGATGGTGTAGTTACACCTGCAGAAATACCAACATTACAATACCATTTCAGGGACATTTAGGTGAAAACATCAGGGACAGAGCATATTTAACAAAGAATATATGAGAAAATAGTTTCAATGCAGGACAAACGCCGTAAATGTTGCAAAATTTTAGCTCATTTCAGGTCTTCAGTTTTTGATACATTGTTGCAAAAGCTACTGTGATGTAGTATGTTAATTTGAAACAAGTTTTAATGGCTACATGTTTTACATCATCATATTGCAAAGCATAATCTGTTGAATTCATAACTTGGAACCGGTCATTCATGTGGGTGTGTAATTTGTACTACCTTGGACATCAATATAATAATATATGTTTATATGTATATATGTAAATGTATATACCGTATTCATCCTAATAGTAGCCTATGCCCTAATAAAAGCACGCCTCCCCCACTTTCAATCCAAGTGGTGTACATTCAAATCAAGATGCTTCCTGTGATTTAGCAAAGATGATACTTCCAAATGAAAAATTAGATGTCACTGCACAATATCAATGTTTATCTAACACCTAAATGAACTGTGCAGCCTTCAAAACCTTCAATGAAGAAAAGGAATTGTTCCATGGTCCCACAAAAACACTGCAAGATGTGGAAATTCTTTGCATTGGCACGGCTTGCTAGTATTGGGATGAATACGGTACATATATAAGTCTGCATTGATCAGTTTGCTCTATTAATAAGTCAATCGAGCTTTAGAATTGATATTCCTGTGACAGCAATTATACATTCTTAAAAACTAATATTTTATCCAACTGCTACTGCTGGAAATTCCTAAAATGTATAGAGTCAACTCAGTTATTCTGGCTTTGGGTCCAACTGCTCAGGGTATCAAAATTGCGGTGAGATGTATATCATTGGCAATTAGGAAAAGTCAAAACACTGAAGATTTTCCCCATATGTTGTAGTCCCAGAGTTTTTCCAACAGAATAACACAATAGTTATTTTCAAAAGTGTTTTTGATAATAGATATGAGGTAGCAAAGTAAGGTTTATAACAGACCGAACATAGCTGTTGGTGTTATTTATAGACCACGGGGAACTGATGTTAATTTATTCAATGAACAACTTGAGTCCCTCTTAGAAAAGATAAAACACGAGAAGAAAAGATGCTATATACTTGGTAATTTCAACATAAATCTGCTTCATTGTGATAACCACACAGCGTCTTCGGAATTCATTAACCTGATGTAGAGTTATCTGTTTCTCCTTTGTATTAATAGACCAACCAGGATAGCCGAGAAATCTGCGAGTCTCATTGATAACACATTTAATAACGATATTGATTCATCAGTTATTAATGGAATAATTTATAATGATAATTATATCCGATCATTATCCCGTTTTCCACATTTCTACCTCTCAAGATATACATGTTACTGTTGGGCGGAATTCCAAACAACAAAGTAATTCCAAAACTTTGGAGAACTTTGAATCCGATATCAGTTCCTTTGACTTCAGTAAAATATATGAAATAACTGATATTGATGCTGCTATGTCTAGTTTTGACTTCAGTAAAATATATGAAATAACTGATATTGATGCTGCTATGTCTACTTTTGAACAAGACTTTTAAACAGTATACAAAGCCAACATCCCATTATGTGCTATAACATCCAAATACAAATCAAATAAACCTTGGCTCTCACCTGGAATCATTAAATCGATTGATAAAATAAATAATTATATTGGAAAAAGTGCCAAACCCCGACAGCAAAAAATACGCAGAAACATAACAGTTATATAAATAGACTAAATCACGTAATGCCTCTAAACAAAATAAATCAAACCTAATTAAAGTCTGGAATCTGATTAAAAGTGTAAAAGGTAACAAAAAAGAAGTACAATGGTTAATAGGTTTAAACGTGGACATGATTATCTAACGCGTCCAAAAGACATTGCCGATAACTTTAATTTATATTTTGTTAACGTTGGATCTTCACTAGCTCACAACATTCATACTACTGATGTAAATCCGCTACCTTACCTGCACGGTAATTACCCAAATTCTTTCTATTTTACACCAGTAGTCAAACAAGATGTTGCTCTAATAATTAGGTCTTTGAAAGATTCTAGTCCTGGATCTGACGAAATCCACCCTAAAGTGCTTAAATATGTCTCAGATCTGATAATTTCCCCTCTTACATATATAATAAACATATCTCTTCAAAAAGGCAAATTTCCGCAAAATTTGAAAATGGCGAGAGTGACAACAATATACAAAAAAGGTAATGCAGAGATTTTCAGTAACTTAAGGCCTATATCTGTTCTTAGTGCCCTGTCGAAAATATTTGAACGAGTTGTTTATAAACAACTTGTTAAGTACTTGGAGAGACTGAATTTCCTTTATTATTATCGATTTGGTTTTCGGACAAATTTTAGCACCGAATATGCTGTGAGTTGTTTAGCATGTAAAGTATCGGAGGCTCTGGAGAGAAGGGAACACGCTCTCGGTGTGTTCCTTGATCTCTCCAAAGCTTTCGACACAGCCAATCATGATGTTCTGTGTGATAGATTATCTTTCTATGGAATTCGAGGAATTCCAATGCAATGGTTCCGAAGCTACTTGACTGACAGAACGCAATATGTCAATCTAAATACAAATTCTGAAATTTCAACTATTATATGTGGTGTACCCTAAGGGTCTATTCTCGGACCATTGTTATTTCTACTTTATAGAAATGATTTAGGTTATTCATCAGATGAAATGTTCTTTATGTTATTTGCAGATGACACAGATATTCTTTTATATGAGAAAGACATGGATATACTTAAGCAAAACACAACAAATGTGCTGAATATAATTATAAAATGGTTTTAAAGCAATACATTATCAGTTAACATAGAAAAGACTAACTATATGATGTAAATTCTCGAAATTGGAGGACTAATAATTATGGATAACTTTTCTTAGGAAATTAATGGTACTGAATTACAAAGAGTGGATATATTTAAATTCCTGGGCATTTGGTTTGACCCACAGTTCAGTTGGAAACAACACATTCTATACATTTCTAAGAAATTAGGCAAAATAGTTGGAATATTAAAAAAGGTCAGGTCCAGCTTTGGCACAAATATCCTTATTCGGGTATATTACGCTTTGATAAAACTTCTTAAGACGTAATTATTAAGCTGAAGAAAAAAAAATCATAAGAATAATACTTATTCTGGTTTTAATGCACATACAAACGTTCTATTCACTAAATTCAAAATTCTCCCGTTCCAGAGTTTAGAGTTTTATCTCACTGGGTTACTTATGTACAAAGTAAAGCACTATTTGGTTTCAAATGTGATCAGAACTCTTTTTACAAACGTCATCAATGTTCATAGTTATAACACCAACGGAATAATTTCTATACTCATAAATTCCGCACCAGTCTTGGCAAATTTTTGATAACGTATCACGGACCTTTGATTTGGAATGACATACTAACTTATATTCAGAAAGCATCCTCGACATTTACGTTTAAAAATGTGTGAAAAATACCTCTTTGATGATAAGCAATAACGCCTTTTGTTAAATCATGGGAAATCTTCATTTTCTCATTGGGCTTATAACTTTACACTGCATTGTACATATTTTTTCTTCATTAATGTGACGTAAATTACTAATGTGCTCTCATCTGTTGGGGGAAATATAAACTCCATGGGGTTTCCTTCCCTCAGCTGAAATCTGGTGTTAATACAATTATTACTGTGTATAGTTATTTCATTCTTACAAATTGTCTTGTTTGATGTACATTTTCTTTGTTATTTTTTATGTACTCATGATAATTTCAGCAAATAAAACATCAATACAATACAATACAATACAATGCAATACAATACAATACAACACAATACTATACAATACAATACAATACAATACAATACAATACAAGCAAATTTAACATGTAATTGAATTGGAACTTGAACTGGTGTCCACCACAGCCTCGTTCTAGTTTCTGTCACTAGAGGTCAGTAGTGTTCCAAGAATGGCAGGGAATACGGTGTATAATGTCACGGACTCGCGACACCCGCCAGGATCATACTATCCAAAAGCCTATTTTACTGCAACTTGACAGTAAGCAAACCTTTGCCGGTACGTCATTCAAGTGACAGAGACTAAGCATGAGGCCTTAACGACCTCCAAATTCAAAAGTGCTTGGACTATGTCTTAAGCAGCGCTTGAAAATTTTCACCTCTCAGATACTAGTCTAGATTTTTATCGCTCACATTGGACATTCTCTATCATGTGAATTGACGAGATTCATTATGGCGGCGCCCATACAACAATGTTAATAGTTTAACTAAGTTAACGGTGGGCGTGGAGGTTTTCTGCAAAACGGAGGCCGCCTGTCACATGACCACTGATGCAGCTTCTTTCCACCAGCGACTTCCTAACGGAATAAGGAGCTACTATAGAAAATCACTGAAGTGTCACGGCAAGTGAACAATAGGGGTGGTGGATTCTGAAGAACGGCCTTGGCTACCATTAATATCTAAGTGGAAAGTTTGTAAGACTGGCATTTAAACTGAAGCTCAAACCAGCATGTTATATTCCTTTTAAAAATTGTAACTATGATAGGACCTCGGCTGATGACAGTTTTTAATATGTTGCAGGCATAGCCTAAGATGCGAGCGTCAACATTACAAAGTATCGATAATTACGTCGGTGGATCAGACAGTACATGGCGCCTGGTTGTTAGGTCCCTCTAGCGGTCATTTACTAAACCTGTGTAGAGGGGCGAGGCGGTACTACCTTCAACAAATGAACGAAATTATCTGCCGTATAACCTTTCTTTTTGTTATAGACACTGTTCCACAAATTTAAGTGTTGTTAGCAAGATTTTTTATCGCCACTGAATTAGTGTGTACCCTCTGGCAGAGACGCAGTGCGTACGGAGAGTGATTGTAGGATTATTGGGCGACAACACCAAAACATGAACAGGCTTTGGCAAAATGGCGTTTTGGGACCCCTGGGGGGATAGGTGTGACTGAAAGTTGCGATCTGGAAGGCTCCGAGAATCGACATGGGTGACTGCACAGTGTGCAGATATTAGTAAGGTGAGACGCAACATGCGCAATAAATACTACTTACTTTGGGATGTTTATTTAGGTTAGCATGACACCTGCAAAGTTTTTTCCTATTCCGGGGAAACCCATTTTCAGCCCCAGAAATGTGTTTGCCAGGTCCTTGCAAGTCGGTGAATCGTTATCATTCATTACACTCTGCCGACAACGTTTTCTGAAGCCCAGTTATGAATTGTTGACATGATTTCCATAAAAACCGGTAAGTTTGAGACTTTGGTGTAAATAAAACTGCGAAAATTACCCGGGGTGGCTAAAAACGCAATGTATGCGCCCATTGGATAATTAACCGTTCTGTTATATCCTATATTCACATGTGCTTATGGTAAGACCTCGCTGACACTCGGTATTATTTCTTCCAGTGCAACAAGTACTTTACGGTGAGGGATGAACTCCAAAATAAAGTACTGCCCCATGCAGACTTCACTTTAAAAACCTTACTTTTTGGATTGTCAACAAAAGCTAATTTTGGAATGGGTATATATTCTACGGAAGCCTCCTTAATATTCAAAGCAGTTCACAGATACATCAGAGCCACTGCGAGATTCTCTGTATAGCTGCTCTGGCATCGGGGTGTCATCATAATCAGCTACATAATTAGATATAAGGTAGAAATTTTACAGAGATAAGTCATCTATATTTGTACTTATTATTACCTCCATCTATATATTCATGTTTTCGCGGAAATAACGCCCACCCATCTCCTCCCCTTTACTATCATCATGTTTGATATGTCCTGTTCGTTCTCGATTTGTTATCTAGATGTTATCCACTTTTTCTTGTTTTGTCAATTCATGTACAAGAGGTCTTCATATAGGTGTTGTGCTTGTTGGCCAAATTATTCTGCCAATAAGATATGTTTAAACCAAAAGATGTTTTTCCAAAAACTGAACAAAACAATTCCTTTCAGAATCATTCGTGCGTGACCATTTCAACAAACTTAGTGGGGACCCACGCAAGATAGATCCCTGCCACGTTTGAAGGGGATCTGGGCAACAGTTTTGCAGAAGTCCAAATTGCCAGTTGTGGACAACGGACTTAAGGGTGGACGACGGAAGAATGCCCACATAACCTCAGCTGACTGACAAGTCAGCTGAGGTAGCTGGTCAAAACGAAAACAGGCCTGTAACGTTAACAAATGTGCCACTTTTATAATGTGTAAACGTTCTCTGTGAAAAAGATACTGTTATCAAAGATCAATAAGATTGATTATTTATTCATACATGAATGGTTGTCTATCCATTCATCTATTTATCTATCTACCTACTTACACAGAGCCATTGGAAAAAAGATAGATAATCTAATGAACAAATAAAGGAATACGTAAAGAACTCCATTACAAGAGGTAAGTCTATATACTATGGCAATAAATGGCATAAAACATTATTCCGTTTCAGTTTACACACGATATGTTACACGTATTGGTATTCCCGTGTTTGGTTGACTTGTAAAGTTGTCAGATGTTTTTTTCTTTCTTTCTATATTGCAGTTGGGCGAAAAGCAAATTTTTAGATGGTACAGCTGTCACAACATGTTGATTACTCAATGCTCTGCGTGGTTTGCCGTCAAGCTCAAATACTCCAAACAGCGTTTGAAAAAGAAAGCTCCCTAAATATAGATGCGGTTATTGATTGACGACAGACAACAGCCGTATAGCTATGCCGTGCGATGCTCTTCTTCTGGTGATAATGGATAATGGCTTAGTCAACAAATTTTCATTAAAAAAATCGAAATTGCTGAGAAGCGAACGTTTTTTTTGCTGTTAAAGCGAGCATATTTCAGAATTTTAACATGGTCCTATCATAAATCTCAAACCAGTGTATCATGCTATACGAAATTCATGCACACGGAAAAAACAAGACAATTATGCGCTTATCCATCAAAAACCTCAGATTGGAGTAAAGGTATTCCAACGTTCGTGGCAACATTTCATTATTTTATATTGTAAAGGTTTCTTCTCCTACATTATTTAATGAAGGCTGCATGCAGATCGCCCAAGAGAGAAACACTTGATGAAAGCACCCAAGTGGAGAATCATGCTGTTGCAAAGCATGCAAAAACAGCACATGTCATGTCTAACATCCCGAAGAAAAATCAGTTTTACTCTTACATGTCCCAAAGAAGTCTTGTTCATACAGGTCTGAAAGCAGCTATCGCTGTTTTTGGCACCCTTACACAGCTGGTGACCTTAGTTGTGACAGCTATACCCATCAGTTAGATAGTTGGAGCGTAGGGTTTTGAGCGTGAAGTTTTCATGTTCGAAAAATTAAAGCAAAACTTATCAGCCAAAAAATGGCAAAAGTTACATTATTTACAGATACATATTAACATGCGGAAAGAGTTTCTACGTCTCTGACTGCGCACGGTGGTTTTTCGCCGAGTCCTTCAGTTTCCTCCACCGATGTATACGCCAACATTTGTGATGTGGAGAGAGATTAATGTTGGCTTGGCCTGCTTCGCGCTCCGTGTAAACGATGTGGGTCTATACGCATTCAAGCCGCGAAAATAATCTTTTAGTCATACAGCGACGCCAACTGTCAGTCTCTTGTAGCTGTTGGAGATATGCAAAAGTCAAATAAGCCAAGTATACATAAACTGTGCAAGAAAAACACAGCAATGGAAATTCGTATCTGTATTATGTATGCAGGGTACTTCAAGGAACGTGGCGTGTTGTGGGCCAATATCAATAATCTTTTAAGATAGCAACATTTACCGCAGTGAAAGATCAATGTGTATCGCCGGCATCTTTGAGAAGTCCATTATAATCGTGGCATCCATCCCACCGAAAGTATACAAAGTGTTTAGCTGTTTCATATGTGCATGTAAAGACGATAATAATTTTAATGAGATGGTATTAAAGTACGTGACTGGCGTTTCCATGTCAGAAAACTGCCTATTTACCTCGAGATCTTAAATGCCGGCTCATCCCACAGCTAAAGCTAGCCCCCCCCCCAAAGTTTATAAACCTTTTCCGACAACTTCAATGTATTCTAATGTACATGGCGAATTCAAACATATTCCAGGCTGAATTGATAAGTATCTCTGTAGTAAGAAAAACTTTGATAAAGTTGATTTTAATTCTACTTTATGAATCGGCAGAACTTAGTAGGATCATCCGATACCAAATTTGTAAAGCGACACCTTTTACTATATAAGGGTTGCCAACGGGCTTTTCGAACCACGCGTTTATACTCTTTTTGTAGAACTGAAAAGTCTTGCCATATAAAGGGTCAGCTAAATCATGCATCTTAGAGAAATCATTAACTTATCTTTTAAGCTGCCTACATTCATCATTAGACCATGGATTACAAGGAAATTTCCCAGAACTGCGGTACTTTCGTTTCTTAAATGATGGGTAAATTTCATATTCTAAATATTTATAAATTTATAAAACATTCTCTGGTGGTCGAGAGGTAAGTGCAGTTACTAATACTGATATCACTAAAATATCTCGGGTATGTTATGTAACATTACTTCGTGACCACCATTTGTTGATATACCGCCATATAGGTTTAACGTTACTGGCATACGTACTTCATTTGACCACCTAGACCAGCAGCTTTGGGGTAATTATTGGTCCCTATGAGGAGGTGACGTCTAAAGGGTTAAACATAAGAGCTATCTGGAGTTAAGGCTGCCAACAGCAGAATCCACCCCAAACCCCAAACCTTTCTTACTGACCAGTATAGGACTACACTGAACCCTCTGGTGCTTGCCCACCAACATGATTGCTGTCCCCCTTGTTGGTAGATGCTATCAATTTCAGCTCCATCAGACCTGGAGATCGTACAGGACTTAGTCGTGAAACGGGCTGGCACAGGGGGCTCGTATATGGTTCCTTAGGGTAGTGTACAGCAGAATCAAAATTGCAACAGGCTTGGATGCTAGGACAAGTTGCCTGACACTCATCCAAGATTAGGTCAACAAGGCACAAAGCCCTACTAGGCCCACTGAGAAGCATGCTGACCTATATACTGCATCTGATCAATCATAACAGGGCTAAGACTTTATCATTGGGGCCAATCTTGTGAGATCTGGAAAGCCTGATGGAACAGTATTGGAACCTAAGCAAAGGAGCCTGTGACACCTGCAAAGGCATACATGCCTAGCTTTATCCAGCACTATCATGTCACACAGGTAGCGCTTTGTTACAGTCATAGAATGTGGACAGCTGCGACATTCCACAGGGTGTGCCCTAAAGCATTCAAAGCTCGCACCTCATGAACTCTGGCTGAGACAAGCTGCAAGGTACCAGGCCTTTCCAGTGAGATCTCATAGGCCTTGAGGATTGTCTGCTTAATCCTCAATGAAATTGTGTTGCTGCAAATTTCCTCCTTAAGTGGGTTACTCAATGGTAGAAATAGAGATGACCTCTGTCCTCTGGGTCTGTCCATGCATGAAAGGCATAGCAGTAAAGGGCTCCCACAGGACAGAGGGCTCTTTCCTTGAGGGGAAGAGCAGTATCCATAGAAGGGAGGGTAAAACCCTACAGGGCAGTAATTAGATCTTGAGCCGCTTGGTTCTTTGCAAGGAAGCCCAAGTGAGGTCTCAGTGTCACCTGGTAGTGGTCAGGTGACCAATGGATTTGGTCATAAGCTAGAGCATTGATCTTACTTCTTTCAGCCCCCAAAGCAAGTGTTAATAGAAACCAAGTTTTCCATATCCAGTATTTGAGGTCCACCTGCCAGGGGTTCTCAATGCACTCAAATGACCACTTCTTCAACATGATTAAAACCAGCAGTAGGTCCCATCGAGGTACGACTTGTTTTGATGTCAGTCTGTCCGTGTAGAAAGACGCAGTGAGTGCAGAGAGATAAGGTTCATTCCTGATGAGAATGTCCAAGCCATTGACAAGGGTTGAAGAGATGGCTGACTGGAAAACCCTCCTCTGTTCTTGAGCTCTTGCCTAAAACCTTCCACTGACACAACAGGAAGTCAGGGATATCTGCGATGCATGGAGACCAAGGGTGGATTCCATTACCGGTAACACAAGTCAGAAAAACACGTTCCATAGAACCGAGTAAACAGTAAGAAGATCGAAGCCCTCCTCTGGTAATTCTCCCCAAAACTGATTCTGAGAAGCCTATGTCATAGATGTGCTGTGAGGTAACCACCAAACATGGAAGTTCAGCACTTGAGGGTTCCTGTGGAACATACTTGACTGTACCTGCACCAAACGCTTTAGCCATGCGTAATTGTCGCAGAGGCTTGATGCTCAATTCCAGCATGTCTACCCAGCAATCGCTCCGGGGCTGACAAGGGGTGAACAGGATAAGATTTCAATCCTGGGACCCAACCTTGCACAATGCCCCAGGAAGGATCTACCAAGGTGGAAAAGTGTACACCCATAGGTTGCTCCAGCCCATGGCTAGAGCATTCACTGCTAGGGCCTGGGGGTCTGGGACAGGCAAGACATAAACCGGCAGTTTTACTTTCTTGCAAGTTGTGAACAAGTCCACATGTGGAGTTCGCCATCTGGCCCACATGGCCTGAATGATCTTGGTGTGGAGTGATCATTCTGTCCCCACCAGCTGACCCCTTCTCGAGAGTTGGTCAGTCATGGTATTTTGATACCCTGGGATGTGCCTCATGTGCATGGTGACATCATGTTTAGAGCACCATCTGGTGATGCATCCAGCTAACTCCATCAGCTTCTTGGACTGCATCCCACCCTGCCTGTTGCTGAAGGCCACCACGGTCCTGTTGTCACACATAATGAGGACATGTTTGTGCTGGACCAGGTATCAGAAGTGGAGAAGCACTAAGTGTATTGGCTCCAGTTCCAACCAGTTTATGTGGGGAAACACGAAGAATGCCAGTCCAGGGCCCGATGTTGTCCAGCCCTCCATAGGAGCTCCCCACCCAGATCGTAAAGAGTCCGTGTAAATGGTGAACTGGGCCTGAAAAGGCTCCAGCGTTTGTCCTTTCATAACGTTCTCCCTGATGGTCCACCACAAAAAGTGAGGGTGATCCTCACTGAGAATCAGCACTGGGGCCTGATAGCCCTGACTCTTGTCCATCTTCCCCACAGAGCATGCTGCAAGGGATAAGGGTGGAGACGACTGTGTGGGATCTGGGAGTCCATGAAAGACAGGGGCCCAACAGAGCAAGCCCTTGTTGTGCTGAGCAGATGTTGCCAGTCAGAAAGGCTCTGAGCATGGACCATCGAAATAGAGTCTTCTAAAGGGGTACAGATGAAGGCAAGCAGGTCAAACTGTATGCCGAGAAAGATGAAAGTCTGCTCTGGCCAAAGACTGAACTTGGGTAGGCTCACTGTCAGGCCCTAGTTTTGGCAGTGTTCTAGAACAGTGTGTGTAACGCTGCAAATCCAGGTGCCAAAGTGTCCAGATAAGCAAATTGTCCAGATACACATGAATGTGAACAGCTGCATAGTGAGTTTAAGAAGTAAATGTCTGTGTGAACCTGGTAAACCCTAGTGGTGCAGTGACAAGGTTGAACAGAAGTGCCCTGAACTGGTACATATGGCCTGCAAATGTGAACCACAGATACTTCTGTGAACTCGTCATGATTGGCACATAGAAGAAGGTGTCCTAGAGATTCAGGGATGCCAAGCATTCCATGGGCCATAGGACTGCTGGCACTGGCTTGGGAGTTGCCATCCAAAAGGACTGATCAGACTTTCAGGAAGGTGTTTAGTATCAACAGGTCTATGACAGGGTGCCATCCTCTGTCCCTCTTGCGGACCAGGAGCAGTAGGTTGTAGAAGCCTGGACAACCTTGATTCTTGACTGGCTTTGTGGCACACTTGCTCCAAAGCATCTGAATCACCTCTAGGAATGCTGATGCTATGAGTTCCACAATGGGTGGTTTGAAACACTTGGGTTATTGGCGTAAATTAGGCCTGTCTTTGTGGAAAGGGAGTCAGTAGCCATGTGTCAGGATATTGAGGACAGACAAGTCATATGTGATAGATTCCCATTGCACCAGATATGCAGTGAGGCAGCCTCCCACTGGGCACTACATGGAGTCTAACAGTGTGGTGGTTGGCAATCCTAAGACTGCATGTTCTGGTATACAAGAGTCATGAGAGAATGCAGAGGCGTTCACGGCTTCTTGCCTTTACTAGAAGGCTTGCCCTTTGCTGAGCCCTGTCCTGTTTTCCCAGGGTGTCATGTCTCAGAGGGAACATGAGCTGAAGGGTGAGTGGATGCTGTCTGGGAAGTACCGTGATTCAAGGCAGTGACTGCCAAGGATGACAACAATCAAGCAGGGTCGGTCAGTGCCATGGAGCATGCCCTGTCAGCTGACCAGGACCGAAGGTCCTGTGCCTGGCCGACAACCTCTGCCATTCTCCTGTGAACAGTGTTCTGGGGAAGAGCAGCCCTGTGCAGGCTCTGCAGAAGATTGGGTCAGACAGCTTCTTACCCTGAAGGTAGGTCACCCTGCAGAGGAAGCAAAGGTAAAACTGTACCTGGTGATCATCTGTACATGACAAGGAAGTAGTGTTTAGTATTACCTATTCTAACCAGTCTTGCGCTGCCTCCATGATCTGCACAAAGCTCTTGAGGTCATCAAGAAGAGACCTCAAGATGGCCAATGAGACATCAGAGTACCATGCTATAAGGATGGATTCCCCCAAATCTTCCTCCAACCATCCAAAGGCCTTGGCAGAAGCTGTGATGGAGTTTGGCTGTCAAGCACCAAACTCTTCCCAGTCTAAGTTCACCAGCAGTAAACCTGACAGAAAGATCTCGGTGTCTGGCTTAGGGAGGAGTTACCCTTGCCTCAAGTACCCAGACATTGGCAGCCCTACGGGAGACACCCATGTGCAACAAGTCTTGGCCATGAGCTGCTCATTAAACTCAGCCATGAAAGGCCAAAAAAAAGATGGGGGTGCATTGCTGTGTGTTCTGCAGAGACAAGCCCCAGCAGGACAGCGAAACAGCCTCATGCCTCTCTGCTGTGCTGGGACCACAGCTTGGTCACCCATCAGGGCCTTGGCATGGTCAAAGCCCATCAAAGGAGCAGGTGCCATGTCCATGGGAATGGAGGCTGAACCAACAACAGGTCACTGGCTCTCTGGACTTATCAGAACACGCATGGTGTGATGGATCAGCCCTCAACTGGGGTTGAGCTCGGCTAACAGATGAGTAAAAAGCAAAAGCTAATCCTCCTCCTCTGTGTCTAGGTCCGCAGACTCTGGATTTGTGTGTGTGTGTGTGTGTGGGGGGGGGGGGAATGCCCAAAACCTCATTGTACAACAAGTTGTCCCCGGGTGATGGGGCAGCCACTTGTGACAGCAGGCCATCTGCCACCACATCAGGCACTGGGGAAGCAAGTACTTCAGTGGAAGTTGTTGCAACCACAGACTTCTTCTTGATCAGCCCATGAGTGGTTGAAGAGGAAAGGTTCCTGAGATTATTGTGTAGAGATCCCGGATGCCACTGACAAAGGTATTTGCTGGCCAGAGGAATCCTGCTGCATCTCTGAGAGACTCTTATCTGGGACCTTGGCTGATGCTGACTCAGTAGTCTGCAGGCAGGGGGGATCCAGAGGGAGTTCACTGAACTCCTGAGCATCAGTACTGAAAGAGAGCTGACTCAAGCAGAAGCCGTGAGCTGCTCAGCCATCAGAGTCTGCTCACACTCAGCTGTAGTGATAGCCAATGCAGTAGAAGACAAAGTTTCCTACTGCAGTGGTTGTTTTGGCAGAGCTCAAGTTTTGCTTGCTGCTTAAAAGAGAGTGGCAGCGTACCCGGCTCGAACTGGAGGACTAGCAGGATTACCAGAGGCTTCTTCTGGGGCAAAGCCACCAGAGGTGAGCTGTCACCTGGGCCACTGTAACTGCTGACACCACTGGTGCTAAAGACCAATTGACAACAGAAGGCACCCCTACAGATTTTGGTGTCTTCCTTCTATCACCCCTTTGCTTTTGCTTATGAACCAAGTTCTCTCTTGGACCTGGGAGTTTGGGAAACAGGCTTCGGCACAGGTGGTTTGTGGGGCACTGCGGACAAATGATCCCAGTGCCTGGACCTGGATGATCAGACTGGCCAAGATGCAGTTGGCTTTCCATACTTCTCAGACTTACGCTCGGAGTGCTGGCTGAAGTTCCAGAGTACCCAGACAAGAACCCGAAGGTTTTCATTCCAGATGCACTGGCTTGTGTGGCTTGTTCTTTGAGCACTTGGACCCTGAGGACCGAGATTTTGACAGCTAAAGCCAATGCTTGGCTGATATTTTTGAAGCGGACTCTGAAGAAGAAGCAGCCTGTGGCTGAGAGGAGCCCAGCAGTATACGAATCATGTAAGCCTGCATCTACATGTTCTTTCACATAGACTCCAAAGCAAAGGCAAGCTTTGGGTGAGTGCCAAGGGCAGCAGTGGGTGCCTTTGGGGGCAAAGAGGTGTACTCCTGATCCCCATGAGGTGATCTCTTGCTTCCGGACTTTTGACTTCGACATCTCTTCACCTTACTGGGGTTTCAGGTGTTGAAACATCAGCCACATGTGATTGAGTATAAACTGAAATAAGTCTATACTTTTTCTCATGGAGGGAGGTATTAGTGAGGACTTAACAGAGTAAGTCATTTCAACTCAGCATTTGGCAGCTAAGACCTGCCCCCTATGCCTGGCAAGATCCAACTCCCTCCATGCCTGCTGGAAGAGCAGCCATTTGTCCTCTCCCCAATCCTGACAATATTTGCAAGTTTGCTCGTGAGAGCAAATTGAACAGGCTCCAACCATAGCAGTGTGGATGGTCATCCCAAGGCCCCACTTAGTTGTTCTGTGAATCCCATCTCTGTCCACAATCCAACAAGGATGTAGACAGAGTTGTCACTGGATCAACAACCATAGCTTGACATCAGGCAAAGGCAATTGGTTTGTAGGCACTACTGGCCCTCTCCCTGTTATCTGTTTGTTGAGACACCATCTTAAAAATCTAGATTTTATCTGATGATCAACTCTACTCCCAACTATTACAGAGTCATCCACAGTCAGGAATCAGCGTTTTTTGGTCTCTCAAGATTCATGGATCACTGAGAAACAAATTTCCCTCGGCTTAGGGCATGTGTAAAGCAATATAGCAGTGAGTGTAAACAAAAGTTCATGGGCTTCAACATGAAAGAGCAAGCCAGTAATAGCGCCCAAAAGAGGATTGATAATACAGGGAGCATGTGCACCAGTCCAGAAATCAGTTTTCAAGGTCTCCAAAGATTCCTAGACCAATGAGAAAAGATTTTTCACTGATTAGGGCACATGTAAAGCACTATAGCTCAGTAGAAATGCATATCATAAAGGAATAAATTAGTATAGTAACATGCCTAACAGGGTATGACCTGATTGATAGAGGGAGTGAAAGTGGACAAAATAATTAAGGAGGAGTATTTTTTTTTTTGATAAAGAAGGGAATAAAGTGGCACAAGACATGGCAAGATTCATGGGAAGAGGACAGCAAGGTGAAAAATGGGACCCAGTGGATAAGAAATAGAGTCTAATGGAAATAATGCTGCAGTAGGGTAGTGTATGTGGATTGTGATTGTTTAGTTAATAGGGATGTACAATGCAAGGGAAAATGGACATGGACATCTGGTAAAAGGCAGACAATGATCAATTATATATTAGTGGAGAGTGAAATATTTCAAATGATGATGAGGTGTGAAGTGGATGAGGAAAGTAAATGGGATATATGCAGGAACCATTACTGGATGAAAGTCTCCATTAACATGCAGTGTCAAAGAAAATACAGAGGGGAATTATATGGGTGGGAAATATAAAGGAGGAAACAGACTGGGCAGAATACCAAGAAAGTCTAAAAGTGGATTGCAGGAAAAGAAAAATAGATGAGAGAATTAAGGTGAAGTACAGGAAATGAAGACTTGATCAGAAGGATTCTTTAGGTAGCACAGGAAAAAATAGGTAGACAGAAAGACCCAATTCAAAAATCTAGGTTTTAGAATAAACCCAGAGTTGAAAGGAGCCACAAAAAGAAAAAGGGTCAAAGTAGAGCATGGGTATTAGCCAGGAAAATAGTTGCCACGATAGTAATATAGAAGCTTAGAGGCAGTATGTGGAATGCAGAAAAATGTAGCAGAGATGAAAGCAGAAAGGACAGATGGTAATAATGAACAAATAACAGGAAAAATAATGGAGAGTGGGGCATATGGGTCAACTATCTTTTGGAAACAGGTTAATTGGCAAAAACAGAGTAAAGCACAGGAAATCACACACAGAGGGAAATGGGCAAATAACAAGGAAGAAATACAGGAAACTTTCAGGGAGTACAGGAAAGAAGTGAATAATTTACAGTGGGGTAAGCAACAGTAACAGCATGTTAAGCAGAGTACACACATGATCAATAGAATCTGGAGATGTGTTGCAGAATCAGAAGTATTGAAGTTAAAATAGCAGTTAAGCAGATGTGATTATGCAAAGCTCTAGGACCAGATGATATCTTGACAGAATTCATGAAGAGAGGACCAGGGGACCTAGCCATGAAGATAAAAGCAACTGGTCTTGACATGTTTGGGTATCAGGTGGAGAAGATGAAACAGAAAGTAAATCATACAAAGGGAATCATAAGAGCATTGGCAATGAAAAGTTTCAACAGAGCATAGCCAGCAAGGGTATTATGGGAAAGAGTTGCAATACCGAGAATAGTGTATGGCTTAGATGTGGTCTCATTAAGTAAGGGAGATATCCAGGGAATAGAGAAAGCACAGGATGGGATGGGGAAATGGATGCTGGGAGCACCACCATGTGCAGCAACAGAAGCAGTCTCAGGAGAGTTAGATGGAATAAAATCACAGACGGGATTGCCAAAGCAAAGTTAAAGTACTGGGGGGTATCTACAAACAATAAGTGAAGACAGGTGGTGCAGGAAAGTTTACAATGAGGTAGTCAAGGAACAAAAAAGATGGGTCAAAGACATGCATAAGTTTTCAGAGAGATATGAATTGAAAGGATATGATGAGGTTGATGATTGGAAAAGGTGTATACAGGTAAGACTGTTACAGAATGCTGGAAGGAGGACTGAAAAAGAGGAGTCAGGGAAACGAGTACATAAAAGCATACAAGGTACTAGAAAAGCCACAGAAAAGTGTGTGTTCAGATGGAGGGAAGAGAAATCAATCTAGAAAGAAGGAAACAACAGTGGACACCAGGTAGTAATGAGAACTATAAGGTGTATTGACAAGAGGCAGATGAGAAAGTGGATCATTGGCTGTTGTGGTGTGATGCATATAGAGAGATAAGGGAAGATTTTTTTAGAAAGTAGCACAGGGAAGATTATTATTGCAAGGGTTTAGAACAGGTTTGGTGTTTAGAGGAAGAGGGATGTGCAGCAAGGGTTTGAAGTTTGAAGGGTGGCTTTCTGGGAGGCAGGAAAGGTATTAAAAGTACACAGGACTACCTGGTAGGATGTGGGAGAAACAAAGTGAAATGATAGAGCTAGACAGCAACAGGGTAGATTAGAATTACAGAGTACAGGAAGGGAAGGAGTGGTGAATAGAGGCGGGCATAAGGTGTATGAGGGAAAGGTTTTTTGGGGTGGGAGGAGGTACAAGGGATGAGGGTTGGTGGCTATAACTGGGACCAGGGGCCCGCCACAGCTGTGAGCGGGCGGGTGGTGAACCCTATGCCTCGCCTCTCTCCCCGAAAAACATGGCAATAGAAGCTTATAAGAATAACCATGGTTGCCCCTGCCTCTTTTTTTCAAGCCCTACATCATTTTGTTCACCCAAGGATTTCTATGATCCTTCTATCTCATAGCCTTTATTGGGGCATGGGTGTCACTTACCCTTAACGTTTCTACCTTCCATAGTTGTCAGGCTACATTGACATCATTTACTAACATAATTTCTCCAAAGACTTAAGAGTTTGTAAACTTTGTAAGAAATCCACATCTATAAAGCTGTTATAGCTTCTGAATTTGACCTCACGATGTTTTTGTTTGGCTTCTCAACATTTACTATTGTGTAGACCATCTACTATATAATCGTTGATGTTTCCATGGCACATAACTTCCCGAATACATCCCAAATAGGAATTTTGGAGAGTTTTGATTTCCCTAGTTTATGCAGCTTTCATTCCACATTCAATTTGCAACAGTTTTGCTGAGTTAAACATTCCAGAACTGGGTTTCCTCGGAAACTTAGGGAATATTTATCCCTGGCAAAAATTTATGATTATACAGTAGTGATCACTTAATGTGACTTTTCAGACACGAGATTTGATATGCTGCTCTGGAATACTGGTTGAAATTAGGTCTATTGTACTTGATGAAGTTGTGTTCCTCTGGTTGACTCTGTTATCACCTGTTTCATTTCAAATAAGTCCTCTATTTGATGGATCATATTCGTACATGGGGCTTCATCTATCTTATAATCCATCTTGAGGTCCTCCAGAATGATAATATTTTTATCCTCATTTTGGACCATTGTGATATTACATAATATGCATCACCTGACGATAGGGGTCTATAGACAGAACATAGAAGCATTTTTGACTTTTTGCCAGGCTTTATACTGGAAGTGTTTGCCGTACTAGGAAAATTTACTTCTCTCTCGGGTTTCATGTTTCTCTTTTTTCTCATCTGCTTCTTATTCTGGCCATTATGTATTTGGTGAAACAAATTATCATGTAACTTACATTCAGAGTCTTCATTTTGTAGTATGACAAACCGGTTTCTTGTGTTGGTGGAGTATTTAATCAACCCAGTCATTTACATGGCTAAAGATCTAATGCTCACTTAAAATCCTACAAAATTTCTCTTTGTGTCCATAATTACTATAGATGTGACATAAAGTGTTTCTTCATGCCAGCACTGATCGGCCAGATGATTTCCTTCAGAACATGTAATGCACCTTGCTTGACGTCTGTGGTCAGTGGCCATACGTCGGTTTAATGAATCCACGTGAGAGTGTTTGCTTTTTTTTTTTGTTTCTTACACCACTGCACTTGTGCTGAAAAGTCTGCGATTTTGAACTTGACATTTTCCAATGACCAGATTAATACTGTCCTAAAGTTTGGGTAGTATTCTAACTTCTTTTAATCCATTTTTGGGCATCATTGCTTTTTATTGCTTCTGCGTAGGTACGCTGGGCGTGGGGGTGGCGGGTTCTGAAAAAAATATCTAGACTTGCCTGACAATATTATGTATAAAACGCTGACGCCTTGAAGAATTAGGTGAAGGCTGTTATTTACTAGCATGGCCCGATCCACCGAACTATTCATGTACGTCATGGTTAAATAAGGATTCACCAGAGTACAACTTTTTGTCTGATAGGCTTTTTTTAGGTCATCATTAACTTGTTTGCATCAGAGTCATCTTTTCTCGGACACAGAGATGATACGATCACTTGATTTTCCATTGCCTATGTTTTTGCAGCATTGATTACCATGTACATTTCATGTACAATGTGTTTGACGTCACGGTCGTCACTGCAATCATTTATCCCTGTACATATAATAGGTTTAACTCCTTTGTGGCCAAGCTGTTTCAGCTTATGGGTAAGCTGTACAATTCATGCTCCTCGTGCCATCACTCCATTTTTACGTAGTTATGTGCATAGTGCACAATGGAGAGTGTATCATAGGCGTTATTTCTCTTTCATTAGCATGGGCACACTTCTTTCGTCACGAGAAACTTTTTCCTGAAAACTGTTGAATTCAACAGGTTCCCTCGCATAAAGCTTTCGTTTGAATCTTGACTGTTCTTTAGATTTTCATTTACGTGTGTTAATGAGTGCCCCTTTTCTCGTAGAGCTTGATTTTCTGTCTGTACTTTTTTGCATTCTTCGACTTTTTCTGATAGCTGTCGTACCAGATCAAGACGTGATTGCTGCAAGTTTTACAATATTACAGAAAAGGAATGAAAATGCTGTAGAATTTTGTCTATTATGTGGAGAGTTTTCCTGAATTCCAAGCAGCACCAGATAGCTTGTACGTTTTCCTCCTTTAACGCCATACATTCATAATGATACCATAGCATGCTCTACGTGCACTGAATCATTGCAGCTGTCCCTGTATCTTTGCCGTTGTAAATACGCATAGACCTGCAATATTTGGCTTCAGTACATGTCTTAGTCATTTTTCCATTTCGTCCTGATTTGTCTTTTTTCTTTTTGCAATCTGCAATCTCTTCTTACTTCTGCTGTTTACAATGGATTTCAGGAGAGTCTGTAAAGCACAAGTTTCATTATCAGGAGTTTCATGTCTATCATTAATTGCAACTGGCGTCTTGTTTTCAAGTCTCATTTTTGCGTTACGGCTGTTTGTATGCTCCTCCGCCACACTGGCAGGGTGCCTTTGTGGATATTAACTGGCGGGAAACTGGAAAATGAATCAGTCAGAATATAGCGATAAATTACTCACATAGAGATAACTTTGCAATCCTGTACAACCTTGCTATATCTTCAGTTCTTGTAAGTCCTTTTGGTACGTTTTGGGCGTAATCCGATTCCAGCGTATTTTCAATGTATGTTTTCTCCAAGCAACGCATTTGCACAAGCATGTTTGCAGAAGGCTCAAAGTTAATAGCACAATGGTCAGATCCTGCACGTAGGGAGTCGTTTTTAGAGTTTGCAATGTTACCAAAATAACAGGGGCAAGCAACTAATCAACTTCACCTTTGCCACGACAGGTATAACAAGTGTAACAATCAATATTTTGATCCTGGTCCAGGCGACCGTAACAAATCTTTAGACCAGCAGTTTTACATAAGTCTTGTAACGCACGCCCATCCATATGTGTTCAGCTGTCTCGGGATTCCTCTCTGGAATAGTATGGGTCATGGCATTATCTCCATCAACTATACACTAAAAAAAGCGGCTTTTCTGAGCCGTTTACGGACATTGGAAAGTCAGCGGCATCGGCTTGCGGGCATTGGAATCGCCACACAACAATAAATCTGTTACCTGTGAGTGTTCACTTCTGACTCTAAGATGCTAAAGAACTCATCGGCCGCTACATAATTCGAGCCCTCAGGTGCGATACATACACACCCAATGGGCAAGTTTCTCGTCAGTCCAACGGGTTTTTATCTGTGTCCAGCCACACACATATATCGTTATGTGGAATAACTTTAATTGCTATGTCATTTAGTATAAACAACCGATACCTCCCGATGTTCTGGATGTCTGGTGTTTTTGTTTTTGTTTTTGTTTTTTTCCGGAAAGTTCAAGAATGAGTAACTTGGAATATCTACAGAAAATTCGGCTGCTTTTATGGTTTCCAACAGAACAACAATGTTGTGTTGGAATAAATATTGTTGCACCTCACTGTAATGAAGTTTGTGAGTAATGCCGTAAATGTTCCACACAAAACATTGGAGTGGCTTGCTCAGGCTTCCGCGTGTCTCTTCATTAAACCGCGGTGTGGTGACGGGGTGGCTGGATTCCTGAGTTAGGGATTTTGAAAGTGGAATTTGCCGGGGCCAATGGGTTTTGGTTTTCTGTGTGGATCTGTGTGGCTGGTGAAGTGTATGTCATCTCTTTTGAGGTGCTGGTCGGTGTTGTCTGTGTAGACAAGGTTGGGTGATTTATTGCAGCGGCGTCTTAAATGTGTATTCAAACTTTTGATCTTACTGTTAGTGCCCCTCACTCTGGAGTATGCGAGACCAGATAGAAGAATTTGAGCTTCTGGAAAGGTGGCCTGTGCACAATCTATGAGTCTGTCTATCTTCGTGTTTAGGGAGCAAACAGATTCAGCAGAACGTACATTTATATCTCCAGTATGGACCATGGCAGTGTGGCGGCTTCTCTTTTGCTGATATGAGAGTAGGTAGTCTATTCGTTATGTTCTCTATCTTGGCACAGCTGAAGCACATATCGAGTGATTCAGAGTTGGGGGCACAAACCAGAGAATACAATGAAGCCAGATCCTTGGTGTTTGAACTGCCCATGACAAGTATTTTTTTTCTGTTCGTTGGAGGTGGTGGATGGGCACCGTGTTTTCGTACAACGTGGAGGTGCGTGTGACTTGGGTCCCACGCTGGACCGATTGCAACCTTGTTTTCCAGTGTTTGTGGGCAATTCCTTACTCGTGCTGTGTTTTCAGGATAGGGATATGCTTGACACAGAAGGTTTGCAAAATTTGGATTGAATTCAACATATTAGAGTTGTTAAAATGAATTAGCGCAATACTTTCACAATTTGTATACAATTCCTATGCAGACTGTCACTTTGGTTTAAACATATTTTATTTCGAAATACAATTGGTCAACATGCACACTACCTATTTGAAGACCTCTTGCACAAGCAATGACAATACAGACATGGAAGGGTTGAACTGACAGATAACTGATAGTTGGCACATCACATTGCATACAGATAGGAGAAGAGGAGGGAAAAAGAGAAGACTATTGGGCGAGTGCATAAGCTCAGTATAATTTACCACATCTTAGTCTAGCGATGGGATATACAAAAACGTAGCAGATTGCAAGTTAAAGGTAGCTTATCTTTGAGTCGATCTGATGTAACCGTGAACTTATCGAAAAAAATCATACTTGACACTCTTGTTTTTGCCAGTTATGCCACATGGTAGATTTTCCAGCGAGGGGAATAATTTCAGTTTGGAGTTTGTCTCTTCATATAATATGATAATCTTCAGCAGAATATTCGCAGGAACATAGAGGTGAAACCGACAAACACATCTTGTACAACTATGAATTCAATGGCTGAAATCCATTATTATTCTGGCATGGATTATAGCAATTCTCCTTTTCTCAAAGTGAAATTTTTCGTGTATACAATATCATTGACATAGATGAAAAACACGAACGGTCCTAGAACAGAGCCCTGCGGGACACCTGCCTTGATACCGCGTTGACGCCGATCTGAAAGACAATGTTCCGTTCATTGTAATAAATTCCCACTGATCCCTGCTTTCTTCCGTATATGGATCAAACCTGGGTGACACACTTTGTCAAATGCTTTTGTGCTACATGTATCACAAAAGACTCCACGAATTTCTTTATCTAAATCTAGGGCTTTAGAAAACTCATAACATATAAAGACAAGTTGGTTGACAGTGCCGTCCCTGTGAATTAATCCAGACTGTGTTTCGGATAAAACACAGTTGTTCCTAAAGGAATTGAACATGTATTTACAAACTGCTCGTTCCAAAACTTTTTTCAACACAGCTCAGCAACGAAATAGGTACATAATTTTATAGAGATCCGCTGGTCCGCTTTACAAAATTGGCAACACATATGCCCTCTTCCATTCTGATAGAAATGCAGAGTTACTGAGAGAAAATTTAAATTGGTCAGGGAGAGAGAAAAACTGAATGTAGCTTCCTTTACATCAAGGGATGATGCAGTGTGGTCCACAAGCTTTGTCTACCTTTAGGATTTCAAAATATAACAAATTGTTTGTTCACTCAACTAAATTTGCTCTAGAGTATTCTGCAGCGGAGGAATATTAATATTGCTTTCATCCAATGTAAAAGTAGAGGAATTGTCACGACACTGTTGTAGAAAGTCATTGATAACATTGGCTTTCTTTTGTTGTCATAAGTAATTGCAGTCTGTGAAATTAGTGCAGGAATTGATGATTTAAACCGCCAGAGATATTTTTTTTCACCATTTTTTTCACCAACTTGTGCTTTTCAATTTGCCCCCGGTTACACCCCTACATTGTTTGTTGTGGTATTTTTCCTCAGCTGACCGCGAATCGCTTTAAAAGATACTGTCGCGTCTATGGATTGTAATACATATGCCAGTCGCGGAAGTATCGCTGAATATGGGGATTTTCATTTGAAGCCTTTGCTTTCCTATGAATTCTATCTACTTTCCGCTTTGGAGCGCGTAGTTTGGACGAGAACCATGGTGCGTTATTTGCAAGGATCGTCATATTGCTACAATTCTTACAAGGTATACAAGCTTGTGTAAGAATCAAGAAGAGTTGGGTCCATTTGTTACACGCCTTGTCAACATTGTCAGCATCGAAGCAGTCATCCCAAATAAACTCGGTCAATTCTCTCTCTCACTTCACCAGAAACAGAGAAAATGTTCATCTTCCTAGGCCCACCATTATTACCTCTGAAAATAGTATGAGTTACAATGCCCCTCCATTATTAAAACGAATTCATCTTGTATTACAGAGCGGTTTCGAACACACCCTTACTCAGATTTATCCTGTTACACCATATACATATACATATATATATATATATATATATATATATATATATATGTATATATATATATATATATATATACATATATATATATATACATATATATATATACATATATATATATACATATATATATATATATTAACCGGTATCAAGGTGTATGCACTGTGTCAAACTATTATGTGTGTAACAATTGATTCTACAGTCTTGTTTATCAATCAGTTTTTGTGTGCATTTTGCTATCCTCAATGAGTATCTTTGTGCATTTTGTGGCAATTTTGTGCCTAATCAGCGTTTTTTTTTAAAAAGTAACCTCATTTTGGTGGCCCCAGAGATACCGGGCTCTAGTCCTTAATCGGATTCATCCAGACACTTATTTATTTTGTACGCAAACTAGAATAACTATTGTATATTTTTGAGAAGCAACATTGAGGCAAATTGTTTGTATTTTTAACAATTATATTATGTCACATAAACATTTCCTGACTATTTTTACGATGCTAAATCGTAAATTTGTTTTTTCCCTTTTCAAACTTATCAATGTGCATTTTAGTGAAGCATACATAAAAGTGCTAGAGATCCTGAACTGGACAGTGTGAAGCGGCGGTAATATACATCATGTTCTATACAATACACATCATATTCCAAACAGTAGACATCACATTCTGTAAAGCTAGAATCATATTTTATACAATAAACATACGGTAATCGTCAAATTATATTGTGTAAACATCACATTCTATACAGTAAACATCACATTCTATACAGTAAACATAAGATTCCATACACACTTAACATCACTTTCCATGCAGTAAACATCACATTCCGAACAGGAAACATCGCAAAATACACAAGTTGTCAGAAATACGTTTTGCAAGTGGTGGAATCAGTCCTTCCATTGGAGTCATGTGGTACTGTCCCGGGTCGTTCACTTCGTTGTAATAATACCCGTATTTATTTAATCAATCTTTGTAGGACTTGGCTTCATATCAGTTAGCACAGTACAGAGGAGAATATATCTACGACCTCAAGACTCTTGTGTTATTTCGCGTTGATGTTACTCAAATCCAGTATTTCGTCCTTTTGCTACTCAAATGTGTTCCAATAGCTGTATACTGTATCAATGACTGAGGCCATTTCCCCATTGCGCCACGACAACACAATACACCACAATATACAAGAAAAGGCATTATGGGATTCATATTTGGCCACTCTGATGGCACCGGTGTTCAGACAAAAACTGTGAGAATATTGTAATTTATTTGATCATTATTTCCGTTCTACTGCTCCGATTTGCATCGTGTGTACATGATAATACTCCTAGTCTCAGCGGACATCATAAAAAAGCAAGTTTCTTGCTGGGTTTACTTCGACTTTAAGAAAACATTAACTTATCAAATATGATTGATTTATAATGCCTGTAAAGAAAATCTGGAGAATTTGGGGGCATATTGCGTACATGTATATAATCGCTCAATACGGAATGCATGATCAGTACCAAAAATATATTCTATGCCAACTCGTAGCACATAAATTCATAAGATACGGTAGTTAATCTTGGTGTGTTCAATATAGAATTGAGCCACACCTGTGTTATATGTACATTCACTTAGTTATATTTCATGTGGCAACAATGGTGTCAGCTACATAACGCATCACTGGGTGTGCTGGACTGACTGAATGATTTACTACCTCAAATACGAGTGCTTTTGCTAAGCCCTCTCATGGAAACATTTTGATCTGGAAAAGTACCAAACGTCAAATAAAGTTCCTGGGGCCTTTCACATGTACTGCCATTATAAAGAGACATAATCAATATTTGTAAACATATTCAGTGATCAGCCTTCTTTGCTACACAATCTAAACGAGTAATTTTGTAGTTTTGGCATGGTAGGCAAAATAAAGTAATCCATGAGGTTTTAGTAGTCCTTGTCGGCTGATATCATCAGCCGTCAGCCTAAATTAATCTAAAAGCTTAAAGGTTCCTAGATTACACCGGGCTTATAATTCATGAATATATTCGACGAAGATACAATTTTTGAAGAAAAATTGGGGCTTTCTCCTGTGGATAGCTTAAAAAATTGAAATGTCTGACATTGCTGTTTAAAGAAATTCATTTATAAGTCCAACAAAGTTAGATTTTCTTTTAGCAAAAGAAGAAAAAACACTGAGTACGTTATAGCTACCTAGATGTTTGGCGAGGACAACTGAAAACGTCATTAATAAGTAATGCGTTGTTATCAATCCGATATGTTATATATATTTTATTTCAACCAAATTTAAGGCAAAGTACCATATTTAGATTTTGAGTGTTAATCAAAAGTCTGTTAAGAAAGTGTTTGCTTTTCTGTGTATTTTTGTAACCATCGATTCAATTAAAAGGTTACGCATTTTGATATAAAAACATCCACAGTACAGTGGTGCATTTGGAGGCGCTATTTTTAGCATTATTACCAATCCATTTGAGCAATTTCCAGGCTTGGTATGTCAACATGAACAAAGTGAGAACAGCTGGACAAAAAAGTGTGGTGATAGTGGGCCACGCCATTTATATCTGGACAGATGTGCTGCATTGGCTTTCGGTAATATGCATGGATACCCATGTTTGTATATAGATTATTCACATCGGTGAAAAACTCGTGTACACGATGCACATAAATTCAGCACGGTGACAAATATTTCCTCAGCTAGCATTAAAGGTTGTCCCAACATTGGCACAACGTTCGCATGGATGGCCCAGTATTGAGCCAACTGCCATTGTTAACAGGGCCGGGACCGGTAATATTGTCCAACGTATGCTGATTTGTGTTCTAAGTGCTGACTGGAGGGTTGGAAATAGGTGACCAGATCTGCAACACACACTTCCTCATTATTGGGGTCCACTTAAATATAGTTTTGCAGAAACTTTTTTTTATTAGGGGTGGGGTGGGGTGTGGGGTACAAGCAATATTACTCTTCGGATAACTGTCACGATCACGGAATCATTATATGTCATTTGACATTTCACGTCTGATATTTCATTTAACTCTGCTGCTCAGTCGTTACAATAAAATCTTGTAAAAGCAAATTGCCGAGACGAAGATCATTTTGCACAAATTACTGAAGTCTAATGGACAAACATCACCGTCTCGATCAATTGATGTGAAAGTGAATTGTATGAAATGACATCTCCTCGACTTTATTGAGTATATTTTCACCAATCTACGTGACAATGCCCTACAACTGCTTACATAAATGGAATAACGCATAGTAATGAACAATTGAGTGAAATAGTCTTCTGGGACAGTCTTTATTTTGTTACATAATTGAGGTCATTTGCTACAAAATGGGCCGCCGGATAGCAGACTTGTGCGGCTGGGGATGACAGACATTCACATTATGACTCGCTCAGATGGGCTTGTGACGTCATAAAATGAGAACTTCACTTCGCGTTTACTTGGAACCTTCTCACCTATTCACATAGACGCCTGCTAAATTGTGCAGCTCATTTTCTGTTTTAGGCAACAAGAGATATCAGTGACGTCAACAGACAGTATGCCACAGGGACAATGCAACATCTAGTACAGCATGAATTGTCATAGGAAAAATCCATATTTGAGTACAACACTGTTGGAATGTTTTCATGTGAAATCAACATGTAGTGGCACTTGTATGCCTGCAGTGTTGAAACGGAAACGAATGCACAATTGTCAATTTTAAATGCAAATTACTTTCTTCGTGTCCCACGACCTGCTAAAGGTCGCCTTGCCATGAATTATCTGAATCCTGTGCTCTTATCCGAGTGTGTAATGCGCGTCTCTACTGCATCTAATCGTCCTTCTTCCGTCTTCCCATTTTTCAGGCAAGCTTTATAGATTACCAGAACAATACAGCCACACTTTTATCCGTCCCTGGCGACAAATTTATTGCGTCCATAAAGTAAACACATATCAATAGCCCCATTAGACGCCGGGCGATGTGCAGACTTTACCCAGCTTCACAAGGAAATCGCCGGTCGTTTTTTCCCAAGGAAAATCCATAAAATGCTCACCCAAACGTGCAATTATGGACATGTAATTCCAAGAATTTAAAAGCTGTTGAAAACAGTCCAAGATGATGAGCAGACTGTAGGTTGACGCGTAGCACTGCCTTTAATGGAGGTTCTGTTCTTCTATGAGAGGACATTTAGATTAATCGAATGAACCAAAGATAGCTGCACTATCTTTAACTAGATACGATGGAGGTGACTCAAAGAAAGGCATATATGTGAACGATACAGATGATGCGCCGGAATCACACGTAATGCCTCAGTATTTCAATCTTTCGAACAGATCAAGTCGAGCGACTGACCACAATGTAGAGCGAGTCGTATTCAAGAACTACAGTTAAGCCGGTCTCTGGCGGCACTCAGAAGCAGCGATACTTTATCTCTATGACTTTTTCTTTTCTCGAGTTCTAGATGTTCACTCTATGATGTGTATTTGCCACCGTTTTCAAGTGCTCAGAATTATTCATACTTTGCATCCCCCTGGCAGATCCATAAGGCCTTTTTGTTGGGAGGTCTCACAGACCAAAAAAGCAATACAACTGAGGATCTGATCTGTGGTATCTGTTTCTGGATTTTGGTTGACATATTGTTTGGAAGCACTCAGTGGCAAAGTGGCATTATATCAGCAAGCAAACGCGGATACATTCACTTGAAAAAAAAATCAATACGCTTTATCTACAAAAAGGAGGCCGACAGACACCGGTTTGCTCGTCAATTTCCACAGGTAATGTCATAGAAAACCATTGTGACTGGAGTTGAAAGAAATCAGGCATCTACTCATATCATATATATATATATATATATATATATATATATATATATATATATATATATATATATATATATATATATATATGTATATATATATATATGTATATGTATATGTATATGTGTGTGTGTGTGTGTGTGTGTGTGTGTGTGTGTGTGTGTGTACTGACGCTAATCTTGTATGATCCTTTGTATGGTGGCACAGGATTGGCAACCTGATACATGGACCTCTATTGGTAATCAAGATGTATTGAATTTTAATCTCACTGTTAACCTATCCATGTGGACCAAACGGGTCTGAAATTTTTGTTCATGTAAATTTATGGCCGTAATTTTGACTTGTAATTGAGCATGACAAAGGTATCTAGTGCTTTCTGTGCATGTTTGTCCATCACGTAGAAGTCCTTGTCATGTGCATTTTATGATTCCAAAATAGCAGGTCGGCAGTTGACCTTTAAAAGTTTAAAATATACTCCTTTTATGCAAGCCTGTCTAGAATTTTATTAAGTTAAGAACTTGTGGACATGAACAACGTAAGGCGTGTCAAATATTCTGAGGATGTAATAGTTGTAGATATGATTAAATACCGTAGATATTTTGATAATTTAGGACGTCATGCTAGATTTCCAAATTACTTGTAAGTGCTTTTTTCCGGTTTGAAACGCGAGAGATAATATGATTTTGTATCAGGTTTGTATTTCCGATATTTGTATTGCGGCATCTGATTGACGGGATAATTTGTGAACCACTCAGCTATTGTGAGGTTTAACATCAGAGTTTCTCATAAAATGTGATGACATTTGAGCCACTGGGATATTGGTTGGTCCATGGTCAGGGTTTCTCAAAAATGCCATGAGCTACTTACCTTTTGAGTTGGTCATGCTCGAAGTCCTGTAGAAAATATGAGGTTCTGTGAGCCAGCTCAAAGATATTGTGAGGCTTATGGTCACTTTTTAAGATAGCGTGTGCTCTATTGCCTTTGCTTAAAATTTCTATATGTTTAAATAACTTCATATAGTGGTACATTACATTTTTCAAACAGATTTATGAACTTACAAGGGGACTTCAAGGTGATAAGGAAAAACGACAGTGTAAGCATTGATCCACTGCACCTCTTATACATTGTAAAGAAATGTTGTTCCTTGGACTTTTTACAACATTCACAGAAATACTTGAACCCGTCGCCACGTCCTTATACTTCCCTGCTTATTTTCCCAGTATGGATAAGACAATTTAATGCCGAGGAGGACTGACAAAGTACCATGTTCTCGTTTGAATACACTACTCTGGGATAACATGTAACCTTTTCAGGCCGGAAAATAAGCCACCGACCATGCAACATTTGTTGAGTTTGATTGATTATGACGCTGAGGATATAACATTGACAAACATGAAAGTGGCCATGACACAGCATGCATGAAAAGCGAAACACTTGTTATTTCGTCATGCCTTTATACTGTACATAGTGCAACCAGAGTTGCCAATAAATGTGGGCTGTGAAGAGTTTAATAATAGTATCAGGGTAAGTGCATTTTACCGATACAATATAAGGTTCTTTTATACATTGGCACATAGGTATAAATATAAGATGCGCTATAGGTAAGTCCAGCTGGAGTACATGTCTTGTCTATGATTCAGTATCCTCCTTTTTGTAAGAAACGTGCATCGTAAATCCATCCGTTGTGGTTGACTCTTAACCTTGCACTATCTTGTTCCGATAATTTTAGAACAAGAAAATCAAACTTAAAGTTCATTGACCAGAATATCCATTTCTTTGCAGGATACAAATGCGGTTGACATTTATTTTATCATGCTATCGTTCTCATAGTTAAACTGTGAAAGATTTGTAAAGAAAATAATGTCGCTTTGATATATCACACAGGTCTCCGACCTTAAAGTCACGCATCTACAAACCTTGCTTCTGCACCTTGCGTACAAGGTGCGCTTGAAGGTATCTGTGGTAGGTGTGTCACATGGTGGCTGCATTGTCTCCTGCTGACAGCAAATGGAAGTAAGCTTTATGTTACAGTACACAGGTTTGTTCTCCATAGGCTTACATGTTGAGACTTAGGTCCATAAATATATGTTGGTTTTAAAAAATACTACACTATCACAGTGCAAAACATACCTTCATGTAAAACACATTAAAAGGACGACCTAGATATGCCGGCATTTAAAGAAGTCCTCACTTACGTCAGGGGTCTGGGTCAACATTACACATGGGTGGAGGGTCAAAAGGTCATGAATATAAATCGTTTTTTCCCTAAATGTGGCAATCTTTACTTGGCCTCTCATATGTTTTTCCATGAGCTATGGTCTTTCACTATTTAAATATATATATGACTTTGAGTTCAGTGCTTTCCATAAAAATGAAAAACTCCGTGCTTAACCACAAATAGCATGTAGATTTTGGCCAGTCAGAAATTGTGTACTGTAACTTTAAAGCAATACATTCTTATTGTGCCAGCCTTATTGTCTTAAATGTCTCTTCAGTGTATTATTGGGAAAGAGGCTAAAGCATATAAGCTCTCGTCATTGGCGCCATCTAGTGTCAAAAGAAGTTCGGGCTTTTATTGTTCAAATTATTCAGGTTGTCATTCGCTGTATTATTATCTTAGTTTACGTTTTCATCTTCAAATGCAGAGGTAAATGAATTTTTGTTGCGTGAACACTATGCATGGAAAGCAAATGTATGGAAATAAAAAGATTATTTGAATGATCGTTGGCTTCCTTGTCGGCATTTGTGCTGTTAAATCTTACCATTGTTGGTTGTTGTTGTTGTTGTTGTTGTTTTTGTGAGGAGTTGCCTACATTTCCACAATCCACGAGACCGCACATGATCAACAGAGCACAATGCACTGTGAAAGATAACAGCTGCCACATTAATGAAGCCGTTATTATCGCTAACAGTTTAAAAGGACAGCGGTAATTTGTCGTCAACAAAACGTTCAACTTGCTGTACACTGGCTTCCTGTTAGGTGCTCCTTGTTCAGACATAGTTCTTCTACAAACACGGTGAAATGAATATAAAGGAAGATCCAGTAGCAAGAAAACAAACAAATAAATAAATACGCGAATAAATATAGTCCGTTAGCCCTCCGCGACATGATTGGTTTTGTAGAAATTACCGTTTTCAACAGACATTCCTTGTACGTGCTTCTGTTCACTTAGCACAATTTGAAATCGGTTACTACCATCACGCATCCAAGGAAAATTTGCTCTGTGTTTGGAAACACACAACAATTAAATGTCAGTTTCTTCTTTATATCCATCTTCGTCACTATCCTTTGTGCAAACGATGTAACTGACACCACATGGACAAAGAATGATAATAATAGCCAAGGTAATTGTAATGGTCATATTCTCCAGCAGCAACGTGTTCATACTGAGCAACCTCAACTCCTACTGCGCATCCTCTACCCTATTCATGTGAGCATCTATTTTTCAAAATGAACACCACTTACTGATCCTGAGTACTCTTTATCCATCGTGGGCGTCTTCTACTCATATTGAGCTTCCTCGTCTTGGAACTTCATTTTTCTGCCGCTGAAGCTGTCCTCTGAGACGGAAGACGCTCTGCTGTCATCGGACAGCTTTTTCTTTTTGTTGTTGTATGGCGACTGGCCTTTGTTACTCCTACGCCCATCAACATTAGGATTTTTCTTGTCTTTGATCAATTCTTTAATGGTTTCTTTGCGCTGCCCCTTGAAGGAGCCCACGGTGGACAAGTCGTCGTACCCCGCCTTGAGGCAGCAGCTCAGCAGCACACCCATCAAGACGTCCTCCCTGGAAACACACATTGGATATATAGTAGTAGTAATATACTTTATTTGTTTATAGAGGATTAGACAGATAGTCAGGTAGACAAATATACGTCTTCTCCTCGTGTACAAACAAATACACTACATCATATATACATTAAACGCAATAGATCATGGAAAAAATATACAAATATATACATACAAGAAACATGAACAGTTACAAGATAAAGTTACCATATATTCCAAGATAAACAGGCTATTAAATATCATTTAAGTCAGTATCCTCACCACTGTCATCATCGTTCGGTATGATTCTAGAAAAGCGCTTCGTATCAAGAATATAGGCTGAAGTAGCTTCGATAATTTTACAGTTACAAGCATAGGATAAATTAGGGCGACCGAATAAGCACAATTTAACTTTATCATTACTGCTGTAATCTACAAATGTGACAGGAACGTTGTTTGTTTCAAGAATTTCATTGACCAGTGCCAAAAGAGTTTCTCTTTGTGTTGCATAATGTGGACACTGCAAGAGGTAGTGTATTGTGGTTTCAGATTTATGACCACAGCTGCATGCTTGAGTTTCCACCAATTGACGAGAGAACAAATGTGCATTCAACGAACTAAAATCTACACGCAGACGATTAAGCAGAATATTTAACCTTCTCGGACCGCACCAAAGATAGTCACGTCCGAGTGGAAACAAAAAGGTTTTCACGTGAAATTTAAAAGAAGTTAAAGATGGAGCGTTTCGAACCCCTAGAGGTAAAGAATTCCAAAGTAGCGTTGTAGAAGAAATAAACCCCTTTGCAAATACATTTTTCCTACAAATAACTAAAGTTCTGTCCGATACATTACGAAGCTGATAGTTATGTCTTGCAGCATTTTGAACCGGAAGTAAATCTCTCATAAAGGGAGGACACATGGAATGAACCAACTTGAAATAAAATGTCAATTTCAAGTACTTTCGTCTCTCGGCGAGAGTTGGCCAACCAATACATTCAAGAACTTTTGTTTTACCAGAGATTCTCATGGCATCCAAAACTAATAATGCGGCTCTGTACTGAACTGATTCCAACAAAGCACTACATTGAACTGAACAGTTATCAATAATAGGGGCAGCATATTCGAGAATCGGCCGAATAGATGAAACATGTACACTCTCAAGGGCTTTTAAAGGGTAATTTATACATACAATTTCTTATTCTCCCTAAGCGTGTAACTGATTTATTACATACTGTTTTGATGTGACTATCCCATGAAAGATTATGGGTAAGGATAAGACTCAGGTGTTTATGCTCTTGTACTGTGTTAACTGTTTTACTCATAAATTGTACCCTTGGATGGTTGGTTTTGTTTTTTTTCCATACAATCATTTCCTACGTTTTATCCGGATAGAAGTCAATTTTCCATTTCTTACGCCACTATTGAACCACCAACAATTTTTCATTTAGACTAATAGCAGTTACTTCAAGATTTTCTACAATTTCCATGAGCGACGTATCGTCTGCAAAAAGGTAAATTTTACACAAAATATCGTCGACTAAATCATTAATGAATACTAAAAATAACAAAGGTCCCAGAACACTACCTTGGGGTACCCCCGACTCAATCCTTACCCAGTTTGACGATGCACCATCCAATACCACTCTTTGTTTTCTGTCTGTGAGATACGATTTAATCCACGATAGAAGCGGATCTGTTATGCCATATTGCTTTAACTTAAAAATAAGAGCTCTATGCCAAACTCTGTCAAAAGCCTTTGACACATCTAAAAAGACTATGCGAACATCCTTGCCTCTATCTAAGGCTGAGCTTGTCTCGTGTACTATGTGACTGAGTTGATTTCGGTACTGTCTAGTTTTTTGAAACCGGAATTACATGCTGTGAGGAGATTATTACCATATAAAAAATAATAAAGTCTTTTAAATATCACACTTTCGAAAACTTTAGCTGTGGAACAAAGAAGAGATACTGGCCTGTAATTTTTAGTGAGAAAGTCTTCACCTTTTTATATAAGCAAATTACATTTGCTTCTTCCAAGTTATCGGGAAAACAGGATTTTGACAGCGACAAATTAAACAGTTTTGTTAAAGGACATGCAGTATATGGAGCAAACAAACGTAGAACTTTATTCGGAAGATTATCCGGACCACCAGACTTTGAAATTTTAAATCTTTTTTAGTGCATTTAAGACTTCTTCGTTTAGAATAACAAAATGACCTAAATTTAAATCTGTTTTGAATGGCAAATCTGGGACAGGCTCAGTTTCATCCTCTATATTCCATTGCAGGCTGAGATAATTACTTAACGCCACAGCTTTTTCTTCTGGCTCAAATAGAAATATGCCATTATCAAACAAAGGGGGGATTTTTTTTGTGAACACCATCCGCGCGCACTTTTTAAAGTGGCCCACCACTTACTTGGTTCAGTAGTCTTGTCACCCAAAATATTATACACTTTTGCATAATAATCACGTTTTGCCTTTTTAAGTAGCTTAACGACACCATTTAGTAAATGCCGATACCATGCCCAATCATCATAGCTTCCCGATTTTTTGGCTTTTTTACAAGCCCTGTTTCTTTCCCTCATTTTGCATCTTAATTCACCTGTCATGAAGGGCTTATCCCTGGGGCGTATAGTTACTTCTTTGTGCGGTACACCAAGGACGCTATCTAGCCTCCTTAGGTACACAGTCAGAAACTACTTCCTTCATAAATTTTGTCACAGCCAAAGCAATATTAGTTACATCATCATCTATGAAAAATGCATCCCAGGGAGCGGAAGATAAAGATTTTTTGAACCTTATCAGTGTCTATTCTTTTGTAATTCCAAATAACCTTTTTATATGCCTTGAGTTTGCCGAGTGAAATATCTGTCGAAATTGACAGTGGTTCGTGATCACATGTAGAAATAGGTTCTAGGTTAGTTACGCTGCTGTTGACTGTGTCCTTTACAACAAGTACACGATCTAATAGGGACAGACCTCTTGTTGGATCGGTAATCATCTGCATTAAATTAAGCCCTTTACATGTGTTTAAAAATTGCCACTCAAACAATGAGCTACACGATTCATTTGACCATGATATACCCGGTAAGTTAAAGTCGCCCGTCACAATAATTACTTGGGGGCTTTCCATCAAGAGTTGCGCTACAGAGTCTTGAAAAGAGTTCAGCAAATTTTGACTCTGGTTTATGTCTTGCACAGGTGGTCTGTAGTAAGTTCCGACAAAAATTCTACATCCGTGGAAATACAACTCAACCCACAGCGACTCCGTTGACTGACTGTAAAGATCATGTCTCTCCTTAGCGTTTATACTGTCGCCCACATAAATTGCCACACCACCCCCGTGTCGATTGCGATCGAGTCTGTACGGGGACTTAAAGCCAAGTATTAATACATCAGCATCTAGGACATGCTGGTCCAATTTTGTTTCATTCAAGCAAAGTAGATTAACATCGTGGTGAATACAGAGGCTTTCAGGTTCATCTAATTTATCGTTTACAATTAAACTATTCACATTCACCTGAATAATATTAAGATACTTAGAAATATGTGGCCCAGGGTTCGGATGAACATCACCGCAAAGAGCCAATAATAAATCTGTAGTAATAAATACCATGACAGAATACATTATCAGGTGACAAAACACATAACTTATACGAAACACAATTGAGTAAGTACGAGAGAGGCTTTTGAATGGTTTACCTTTACATCTTTTTAAGTTGATAGGTAACGGATCAAAAAAGTCCAAGACACAGTACACATAACATTCTTTGCTGTGAGCAATATAAGTAAACATCAGCAAAAACAACTGGAGACGGCTGTACCAATCGTTCATAAATAGTGATGCACAATTATAATGCAGTGCCACTGAATAATTGGTTTTCTTCATCCTATGCCATGCTTTGGGATGGGTCTTACATTATAGATAGCCATATGTAATCTATTTACACCAACAATAAACACCAGTAGAAGAAAAAGCCTGTTATATGTAACTAGAATTAATGGAATACATGGATATGACAAAAAATGACAAATATAAAAATAAATCCGAAGTAAGTAAAACAAGTAAATAGCAATGTTGCAATATAAAATAAAAGTAACATGAAAGCATCGAAAAGTTTGTATCGAGTTAGTATTTGGTCAAGACATCGCAGGAAATACAAACTGCATTCCAACAGTATCAATGCTTTTCTAAATAGGTGAAAAAAACTTGCGGTGTTCAACGAAAAAGACACACTGACAAAGAAGGAAAAAAAAGGGCAAGAACTAAGGCTACAAGCACGTGCATGACATGTTGTGATAAACAGTGACATGCGCGAGGACTTCAATGATAAGCTGCACAATTGAAAATATGGGCAAGACATAACTGAATGTCTGGCTGATCCTGAATAGTGAAAAATCAGTCGTTGTCCTTTTGCAGAATGAATGTTAAGTCGCAACAAACAGAAACATGTAACACTAGTCAAGATCGTGTAAAGCACGTATACTGCTATACACAATGGCTACTTAACATATGTATCCAGATACCATGGTGACGAAAAGCCTCGTGTCAAACCGATGCAGTCAGAATGGGCATGACCAAGTCATGTGAACAAAGAAAGGCAATACATGAAAAAAGTCCATTAACCGCTGGCAGAAAATTTGTCCAGGTCACTTTCATGACGAACCTCCATTATTTTGAAACCAGGGTCATTGGGTCCTCGTCTATATTTGACCAAAAGCCGAACGTCACTTGTCCACGTATCAACAATCCTGTTACTGTTCTTTAGTTGTCTGGCGAGGTAAGCCAACCTGTTGCAACGCTTGGTCAAGTCTTCGTTAATAAACACGTTTGTATTTTTCAACTTGCTGCGAGCTTTGATCACCAACAATCTCTTACGGTAACTTACAAACCAAAAAATGATAGCTCTATCGCGAGCACCCTTAGGACCCACTCGGTGAGATCTCTGCAAGTCAGATAACTGCAATTGTATCTCTACAAAGATGAAGGATCTCCTTGTCTGTATCTTCAGTCTCAGATTGGTCGTTACTGTCTTTAATACCACTAACCCTGAGATTGAGTCTACGCCCGTACTGTTCGAGATCATCATGAGCACACAAAACTCGTTGATGTCATTTTGGGCACTCTTCAGCTTAGCTTGTAGATCTAATACTTGACTTTCAAGTTTTGCAACTTAATCATCAACAGTTTGTACTGTAGCAGCTTGAGAAGAAATAATTTCTTCATTGGCACATACCTTTTTCTCAAGTTCTGATACTCTTACTCTTAAAGGCTCCAGTTCATTTCTCAACTCAATCTTCAAAGCATCCGCAATGAACCCACTTACGACACTTAACACACGTGAATCACACAATATTTCCAAAACATCCTGCACGGTAACATTAGTCTTCAATTTGGTAGAGGGTGGTGTTTCGCCTGTAGGTTCTTCCCAGTGTCTTTTTACTGAGGGAGTCTGCGAATTCGCCCCTGAGCGGCTTTTTGCGAAAGGAGCCGTGACATCATCTGGAAGAACTTTCTCCACAAAGTCTGATCTATGCAAGCCCAGTGACCAGAACAAAGGCCAGTCACTTCCCATGGTACTTTTCGGTGACTCAGTAAGGATATTCCCTTTATTTAGGGGAGGAGAGGGTAGATCCGAGATAGGGGGGTGTCACAAATTTACATCACCTCCATGTGTGTGTGTGTGTGGGGGGTGCATATATTCAGTTATCCATTCAGGTTGCTTAAGGTGCCTTACTCGATGGGTGTTAATGGGTGCATGTGCATTCAGTACTCTGACATAATTTTCCATGAACACATTTACAGCTTGATTTGGGTCATTTGTGATATACATGAACAGTTTTTCCCAAAGCAAGTTTTGCATGTCTTGAAGAAATTTATCGGCCTTGAAGTTAAGATCCTCATCCTGCCATTCCCTAAACGTATTTTCCCTCATCTATGCATGTGCATCATATCACACCAACCAATGGTCTACCGCCTCGTCGGCTTCCGGGGAACAACTCTACACTTACCATTGCTACCTGCAGTCCATTTCTGGCTTCTCTTTAGTAAATTGATAACTCTTGCCCTACTCGGGAACGAAAGTTTGGATCCCTTCCCTCCATTCCGCATATACTTTTCTTTGGCTTCTCTGGATCGAAGCCTTGTATGCTTTTTAGTGTATTTTTCTCCGTCACTCCTTTTCTCCAATCTTTGTTCCATCATACTGGTACTACCTTCATTATATATATTTTCTAGTCCTCAACACTCATCATAACCTTTCAATCCATATCTTTCCTGCTAACGTATCTATGTCTTTAATCCACCTTGTCTGTTCTGCAACAGCTTTATCATATATTTTTCTGTTCCACCTGTCCTCGTTTACTGATTGTAAATATCCCTGTAGTTCAACTTGGATTTGGCCCTTCTGTCAGTTATGATATTCCATCGTAACTCCCCTAAGATTGCTTTTGTTACTGTACACGGCGGTGCTCCCAGAACCCATTTCTCATTTTAGTTTGTGCTTTCTGCATTTTACCCGCCCCCCCCCCCCCAACAATAAGGACAATCCCATGAGTGGAATAAAATGTGATGCCATTTCTTAAAATTCCAATTCATGAAGAGAACTAATGTCGCATGGACAAAGTTGGCAACCCTTGGATATCCCTTGGGGATGGTCATATAAGATATAAACGTTTGTAAGGATTGAACAATTATAAGGGAAATCATAGATCTGACCTTCTGACGAGCTGCTAAGCCCCGCCATCAAAAATAATTCGAAAATCCGTTTTATCGGTCTTAAATATGTACTTTGCAGCCTTTCCAAACAATCACAATGTTGTATAAAATTTTCTGTTCATCGAAAACACATAAACTTTGGCAGATAATTATCAAAGAAATGATGTGTTGATCTGCAATTTAAGGAAAATGGGAATTTCTGTTGTCTCAATCGGTCTTCTGCTGGGATTTGTTTTATGCATGTGGAAGAACAGTGCTAATCAATCAGTATTAAATCTAATACACGTCTCTGACCACAATACGTAACCATACACTTGAACGACATGGTTGACATTGAACATTTATGTGTGCAACCCAAAGCAAAAACACGTTATAAATGTCCATCGAAGGCACAACGGAATCATTTACATTGATACAGAAACAATTTCAATGGATTACAAGCAATACCTTGTTGTTTCCATATATATGGTATATATATATATATATATATATATATATATATATATATATATATATATATATATATATATATATATATATATACATACATATATATATACACGTATATATGTATATATATGTATATATATATGTATATATATATATATATATATATATATATATATATATATATATATATATACACCAGTCTTTGTGTAATTGGCAATTGCGAGCCATGTTATTGGTGGTATATGATAAGGTAACATAAGATGTCTTTATTTCTGATTCACTGGCCTGTATATATACAATACATTATAAAACACACACACACACACACACACACACACACACACACACACATATATATATGTGTGTATGTATGTATGTGCGTATTTATGTACGTACGTATGTATGTGTATATGTGTGTGTGTGTATTAAAGACTCGTTGACTTCTGCTGTATTACACGCAAAAACCATTATGGTTTCCACAGTTTCAAGAGCGCCTGCGAATATCACTGTTTGGCTACTGGCTGATCAGCTTCTTAAACTGGGTGTGAAATGCTTAAAGTTCTGCATCGCAGCTTACCAAAAACCACAAGACAGTTTTCTACAAACATTGCGTTTGCACAGCCAAACTTTGGATAACCGACAAGCTAGCGAAAGTAGTTATTACAATATAGGATACACTTATTCATAACTTGCGCAGCATAACTTACCCTGAACTGCGTCGTGTACAGTATGTATTAAAAAGAACAATTTTCAGTGTAACTTAGCAATAAGAAATGCCACATTTGAACATGTTTTTCCTTGCACAAAGGCCACGATATTGGAGTCCAACATCGTAATCATCAGAAAGTGAGGACACAAGAATATTACAAACGTGCCGTATCTAAAACACTGTATAATTTCAAATTTCAGCCCAGAGTTTTAAAACATCAGAAACCATGCCTTTGGGAATACAAATGTTTTCTCCCTGTCAAGCAGCAAGTGTGCTGTTCACCGAAATAGCGCGCAAAAAGAATGCCTTGTGGCACGCACGTCCACTGCACCATTGTTCAATGGACATAATGTTTTATTCAATCTATTATCAACTTTATGCGCAAAGATATTCACATAATACAAGCATCGCACGAAAGTCCTACCAATGCCACAACATACGTGTTTCATAAAATATTGCCACTTGTTTTTAATTTCTCGATTTGTTCTTGTCAAGCAAGTTTTCGCCTTCCTGGTGCCTGTTTGTGTCTAAACAACTTTTGAGATATGGAAAATAGGGATTTCTTGCCGGTAGTTGCGTCACTGAAGGACTAATACGGACATTGGGCGTACTTTGCGATCCTGTATCTCAGGTGTGTGAAACCTTTCTTGATACCTGCCTGTAACTATGCTTTTTTCCTCTCAAAACAGAACAGGGAAACAATTTGCAGGTTTGGCTTTCAAAAGTGAACATTTTAAAAGATATTATTTCCACAAAGTTTTTATGCAATGAGTTTTTATGTCCCCTGTAAGAAAAAAAGTTCAAGAAGTTCGACCTCTGGAACATGCTTGATTGGTTTGATAACAGAAATGAATCTTGGTTAGCTGTTGTTGTACTGAGTTGCAAGTCACTGAATTAAAGCATGGTGACAAAAACCATGAATCTAGTTTGGCGTTCTATTGAATTTAAGATTTGGTGAACAGTAAGAAATGGTGCGTAAAGCAACAAATCAACGTACGATTGAGGGCACTCTGACAGTAATGAAGCAGCACCCGCAGGCAAACAATGTCCAACTTGGAAAGATGACTTGCTGCATATCAAATCAGTGTGTGTGTCTTCAAGGCATATTGGTATGGCAATATACAACTATTCCATAACACAGGGGTAAAATTTGGAATGGCATCTATCTATTATAGCTTTGAAGTTATTCAAGATTTCAAATTTCTAATGGTGCTATTTAGCATAATTTAAATTGCTACAACTTTTATTTTTAATTCATTAGGTGCGCAATGGTCAACAAGCCCGTAGTAGAACTGGAAATGACATCTCTATCTATTACAGTGTTGAAGATATTCAAGTTTTAAAACTTCAAATGCTGCTAATAAGCATAATTTAAATTGCTACAACTTTTGTTTTAGATTCATTACATGTGCAATGGTCAACAACCCCCTAGTAGAAGTTGGAATGACATCTTTATCTAGTATACTTTTGAAGATATTTAAGATTTAAAATTTCAAATGCACCTAATTTGCATAATTTTAAACATCTTCATTCCTCTATATAAAACGGTCAAACTCCTTGTATGGAGGTACAATCATGCCAAGTTTGGATTTCTATGTACAATAGTGTCCGAGAAAGATGTCGGACAAATTTGCCGGTAAAGAAGAAAGAAGAAAGAAGAAAGAAGAAAGAAGAAAGAAAGATAGATAGATAGAAAGATAGATAGAAAGAAAGAAAGAAAGAAGGACAGAAAAAAGAAATAAAGAATTTCAGGAAAAACAGAAAAGTGTGTGTTGACACACACACTTTAATGACAGGCGCAGGGGACCACACGTGTTGCTTCCGAGCAAAATGAGGGACAGACTTTATTTTTTGATCGAGACAAGGTGTGCAGACCTCAAGGAAAAGCTTTTCGAAGCTAAAAATCCAATTAGGCATCTAGAGATCTTTTCGATGTATCCCTTGTCCAATATCTTTACAAATATAACGGTGGGCCGTCTATGTAACAGCAGGGAAAAGACATTCAGGAGAATTAATCTTCCCCATTTCAATGTATGAAAGATAGATGGATCGTTGTCACAGTGCAAAAGTTCAATGATTGATGTGGTTTCAGGTGCAGACGGCCTAAGTTTTAACTTCATTATAAGGCCTTTAATTTGACGTTCATATCGTTTTCAACAGAACAGAACAAAAGGATACACAGAATTCTGTCTCAATACTGGCGTGACACAAGGAGTGATGGATTTCTGTGTTCAATTAATGAGCAGGAAGCTTGACCTTTCGATCGGTATAAACCCAACTAATACCGCTACTCGTTCAAACCAGACGTTTGAGCCAGGACCTTGTCGTCAACTTAAGCCCATGCATGTGCAACACGTCTCTCATATAATGAAAGGACATTCTTTTAACAACATATATGTACTGTTACACTAGGTCTGTTTCATTTTTTTTCCTAAGATTGTGTACCAGGCGAGAAACACTCTCTGGGAAACTGACAATGACAATCCATATATATTTACAAGCGTGTTATACTTTAAGTGAGTGGTATTTCGTATTTTATTTTTACCTTGCCATGACGATATTAGCCTCAAGTGCAATTGTTGTGTTGTTTTTAAAACTAATTGAAGAAATAATATGCGTACATGTACGTATCGTATCTGGCCTTAAAACATCTTACACTGAATTTTGAAAATGTCTTTTCGACGAGATATTGTCCATGTTGAGCTGTTGACAAAATTTTAGCCCTTGATTATATTTTAGCGGTATGCCATTTTTTTAGTCGGAATTTTGTAAGTTGAGATTTCGTTTGAGTTATTTTGTGATAACTGTGATCTATATTCTTTATCTTGCTTTTCTTTATGTTGTATCAAGGAAGGTAGAACCCTCCTTGGTTGTATATATTAACTTTATTTCAGATGTATCCTATGTTGTATTATATTTATGACTTTATGTGAGAACTGTATTTTATGTATTTTGCTTTTATCTTCCCCAGAAATGGGGGTTAAATAAACTATTCTTATAACATTGATAACAAACCTGCAGAAATTGCCTCGTGGCATCTCATGTATCTGCAAATAAACAGACCTCTTGTGGAAGCATTGAAAACGTGCTTTAATTTCAACGTTTGAATGCATGTGGTGAAAATAAAAAAGATTCTTTTTCATCTTTAATTAAGGGATGGTTCAGTTAGTACTTATAATACGCGGGGGGGGGGGGGGTCTGTACAGTTTCACAGAATATGGAATATGATGGTCAATTTATGGCCTGTTTTGTGCAATTTTGCAATGATTTTGGGGGAAAATCATCATTTTAAAGTACTAATTTAGGGGGAGGGAGGGGTTATGAAATTTGGTACCCTAAGTACTAATTCAAAAATGATGATTATGTTGAACCATCCCTAACACAAACATATAAAGGGTGTGGTGTAATATTTTGCCATATACTCTTCTCTGCAGACAAAGAATAGCTAAGATTGTGTAGAGTCTTGTTATTCTAGCATTTCTTAACAAAATGACATTGAATCACTCTGTCCCATCAGTGGTCGGGGTTTTTTCTTGATTTATCTTTCAAGTAACAGCACGAAGATATACAGAGCTCATTACTTCACCCTACATTACATAACCCACAGACTGGGCAGTTGTACGATATTTGTGCAGTGTCTGTACACTATACTCATTAAAGTGTGTGTGTCTACAGACACTTTTCTGTTTTTTGTTTCTTTCATTCATTCTTTCTTTCTTTCTTTCTCACTTCTTTACCCGTGAATTTGTCCGACACTTTTCTCTTACACTATTATACATCGAAACTGCAAATTTGGCATGATTGTAGCTCCATACAAGGAGTTGGGCCTCTTTATGCTGAGGAATGAAGATGTTTAAAATTATGCAAATGTAGGTCATTTGGAAATATTAATCTTGAATATTTTCAAAATCTAATGAATTTAAAGCAGAAGTTGTAGCAATTTAAATTATGCTAATTAGCAGCATTTGAAACTTTAAATCTTGAATATCTTCAAAAGTATTGTAGACAGAGATGTCATTACAACTTCTACCAGGGGGTTATTGTCCATTGTGCATGTAAAGAATCTAAAACAAAAGTTGTAGTAATTTAAATCAATTTAATTAGCAGCATTTGAAATTTTAAAACTTGAATATCTTCAAAACTATTATAAATAGAGATGTCATTTTAACTTGTATTTGGGGATTATTGACCACTGGGCATGTAATGAATCTCAAACAAAAGTTGCAGCAATTTAAATTATGCTAATTAGCAGTATTTGAAACGTTCAATCTTAAATATCTTCTACACTATAATAGATACAGATGTCATTCTAACTTCTATTAGGCGGTTGTTGACCATTGCACACTTAATGAATTAAAAACAAAAGTTGTAGCAATTTAAATTATGCTAATAGGCACCGTTAGAAATTTTAAATCTCAAATAACTTCAAAGCTATAATAGATAGAGATGCCATTCCTACTTTTATTCCTGGTTGGTTTAAACATATTTTATTTCACCAAGTGAAAAAGGACCAAGACAATAACTTCCCTTCTATGCCAAATTGTCAAAGCTTCTGGATTTCACCTGGTTTCTGGCCTTTTTATATCGTGACCACAGTTCCGGGGTGTCTTTGAGTTTTGCTTTTCCGAAGATACAATTACGTTTTCTCATTTGCCTTCTCAAATCGTTTGATAACCAGGGAGGATCACTCGGTCTGACTGTTTTATGTTTGGTAGGTATATACTTTTCCTGGGATACTTTTCCGCCACAGTAATGAAAAATTCATCCATGTGTGGACCATTTCATTGACGTTACCGTATTGAAGGAAATACGTATTCCAATCAATCGATACCAGCTCTTCGTTAAGACCATCTACTTTTACTCCTGTGTTATGGACTAGTTGCACATTGCCATACCAATGTGCTTTGGAGACACACACTGATTTGCTATGCAGCAAATCATCTTTTCAAGTTTGCAACTGGAACTTTACGTCATGGTTTAAAATAAAGTCAGTCTCGTTTTCTTAAATGTGCACAAAAGCAAAGTTTGAGCAACGCATTTGGTGATGGGGGAAAGACTTAGCGCATATTAAGAATGTTATCAGTAACCCTCTCCCATCGAAAATTGTATGTTGAACTTTTCACTGTGCTCTTTGATCGCAAGCACCCGTATTTCTCCCAGGCGCCTAGCATTGCTCGGCAAAAGATTGCTTCATCCCTGATGGCTCAGAAATTGGCACTAGCGCACTGCCTTTTAACACAGAAAAAAAGGATCACGAACAATATTCAGTTAGCAAGTAGTTTTTTGGGGGGTGGGGGTGGGGGTGGAGTGGGGGTTGGGCGTGGGCGTGGGCGTGGGAGGTAAAGGAGGGGGGGGGGAATTTGGATCAAAAGCACTGGCCGACCAAAGTGATGCTTATGACCATAAGAAAAGTGGAATGTACCAATATATGAATATCGGTTGATGCTATTTATTAGGTGGTTGCTTTATTTCAAGAGGGTTTCCAAATTGATTCATTGTTTTCAAAGCTTTCTCATATCAGTCCATCTATTGTGTTCATGTCCTCCTTGATGGTAGTTAGGTTGTAGCCCAACGAAATATTTCAAAAGGTAAAACTCTTACGGGCACAGTTGTTCGGTTTACTTTTTTATACTGTTAACGAACGGTGTGGCTGTGACATTTTAAAATTCAATGGGCATTTGATGGATGTTACGGCAGCAAATAATGTTAAAGCAACTAGAATTATCCAGACTGGAATTATGTATGACGACAGATTGTAGCCATAGGCTGGTCTATAGTATTGATAAGTGCATATGTTGTCGAGATATGTTAATTTACTTCGAAGTGTTCTTATATTGTGAAGTTCATGATGTGTATAAAATAGTTGGGTCAGTTTTGGAGGGATTTGGCATGGATATTAGTAATTAGATCTCGGCTTTGATGGCGAGATGATGTAGGGGATTTATCTGTACATACGCTTTAAAAATTGTGGTGCCTTTGTCTGATCTTACCACAAAAATAAATTATAGGCGATGGCTAATTCGGGGTTCTGTTAGCAATACGACATTTTATTCATAAAGTCTCATTCCTATGTTGAGTTTGGCAGCAGACTGGATTTGTCACAGTAATAAAATATAGCTTCTGATCTTCGTGCTTGAAAACAGCTGTATGTTTGTTCTGCATGACCCTCAGCGAAAAAAACATCTGTCAAAACAAGTTGCGAGTGGCAATAGAGCGTAACGCTACACCAGATGCCAGTGAAACAGACTTCTCGTCTGCAGTGACGGCACATTGACCATTTACCCAGACCGCCAGCGTGCAATACAGTGTCGTAATGGTAAGGCAGCTTCATGGGCAATTTTGATACAGGGTGAATTTCGTTTTACAGCACCAGGGAGAGTCCAAACATCCTGCTCGCTCTAAATGTATGCATCCGCCAGCTAAAAGTGCAAAAGCGTTTGTGACCCAGGCATAAAGGTGTTATTGCATCTCTGGCGGTTGCAACGAGCAGGTACGTATCTGGCACATCGTATCAAACCTGCGTGCAGTCCAGTCTGGAGAGTTTTTGTGGCGAATATATCATCAGTGCACACAGAGGATGAATATATGGGCCCCTTTCATCGACCTGTCTCCGGTGCATTTCCGAAGCCACCCTTGCCCTATAAAGTTCTTCACTCAATCTTCACCGTAGCGTGTAAAACCGATCTATGACATACCGACGTGACCCGCGATACTAGAGTTCCCCTTGCGCAATTTCAGTAGTGTTAGAGGTTGACCACTTTTCATCCCAAAGAAGACGCATAGTCACATTGAATATACTAGTGTTGGAATGTCACCATGAAGAAAAACCACGTGGCTCTGGAAGCAAATAAGGGCGACCAGACCTTTTTTCATATATAGATTGCGTTCAATGGAGTGCGGGGTACGCCGATTTCATGCAAGCGTGGGCCTCTGCCTTTGGTCTTTCTCTTCAAATGTCTGAATGGCATTTACACTATAAAACTGCATGAGGTGTTACCTTTTAAAGCGCTGATTTAAGATTGCGCCAACAGCTTTCCTCGGGACACTTTTCGCGCATTGCGCGCAAAAACTGGTCAAGATATTGAGTCTTGCTACTGAATTGTCCTGTATTTGTTCCAGCTATTTCGTCAGTATAGTTTCCATGTAAGTATGATGTGCATGGATAATTTTGCACAGTCACTTCTGCTCATATATATCTTTCAAATTATACAGAGAAGTTGACACGTACACATGCCATCACCTGTTCCACTCTTAGCAATCAGCAGCATCGTATGGTACCCGTGGTTTCATCATGCTTTATACATATTTTATCTCGATGTAAACCGAGCTGATCAAAGTGCAAAAGAAAAAAAAAAGAAAAATTGAAGAAATATCAAAACAACCAACCAACCAACCAACCAACCAACCAACCAACCAACCAACCAGAAAGCATACTGGAATACATCAAGGGAGCGAGCGAGAAAACAAAAATACAGGCAAACAAATATATGCAATGTACATGAAAAGGTTCATTGCATATTCTTTGCCCAAGAAAAGTTTTTGGAAAAGTTTTACATATTGGCTGAACAGAGACTTGTATTTGAAGGAGAACAGGCAAGGATAGTCTGTCTCATTCATTTTTGCTCTGCATTGATCACATTTCACTGATTTGTGTCGTCAAACAAAGCCCTTTAAAAACTAAAAGAAGCAAATAATCGATATTCCGTTGTCCGTACAGCCTGCGTTTCGTCCAAGGTAGTCTTGTTCTACACATCCATGAGTACGTCCATCAGCGTTCCCAAAATGTTTCCCACTTTCTTTTGTGGGCCTGAATACAACTGGGACCATTGAACGCCAGATCATCCCAATGCAGCTGGTATTTATGAAGGTCAACGATGAACTGTGGCAGGCGGCAGAAGTCACAAGCCACATGTAACACACTTAATGATCTTTAGGTAGTTTAAATATTAATGTACTTGCACAGCAGTGTGGAAGTCAGAAGCAAATTCACCGCCCACACACGGTCAACTCTTTGAGCGTTTCGTTTTGGATGGTGTCAGATGCTCCCCTGGTTTTCACTGCATCTGGCAGCCTTCACTTATTGCAGAAATAGGATGGCTTCTCCTTGTGACTACCCATGTGCTAAATTGTAGACAATGAGATTGTTTGTCTTTTCACACAAACAAACGCCTTCCACTTCAAGCAACCAGACTTCCTCCCTGCTATGATACAATGTTGACAGCAAAGTAATTAGGTTTCCAAGGGACAAATATTATCTCTTTAATAGAATTCAGCTGTGTATTAAAGGAAACGTTATGCTGATAAAATTCTACAGGGCTAAGGTTCCACATGTGCCCCGGCACGCTCTGGGCAATGTTCCCTTAAAATGTGCTGACCAGGACCTTTCTTCTTTATGCTGGTACTTTAATGAAACAGTCTTGTTAACAAGTCATGGTTTGGTAATCATTAACACACTTTAGATAAGTACAAGTTTTGGTGTCATTGGCACTGAAAGATTTGAGTTTCCACACTACAAATGGATATAGTAAAGTGTTTATTGGTACGATATTTCGTAAATGTTCCACCACAGATTCTTGCAGTTCCATAATAATGATAGACTGACATTTAGGATTGACCCCAAGCCTATGGAGACTGAGCCTACAGACCTCTGAGGAAAAGTGTTAAATGATCATCTATATCATTACAAAGCCTTGCTCAAAAAACCAGGCACCCCCATTTTTTTTAGCACGGGCTGCTCTGTTTACATGTATTAGTTTGTATAAAAAATATGATTGCCGCATGGACTGTTATGTAACCGGATGGCAAAGAGAATACCCGGTGTTCACACAAAAACCAATGTCCTGGAAATGAGATAACAGGCACAAAGGTGTTTATAGTGTGTCTGTCAGTCAGGTGCCTATGGGCTTGATAAGGGCCGATTGGCAACAAGGGATCAATGTGAATCCATAATGCCACGATGTACAGGTTACCCAAAGATCTTTAAATTTGATCGAGGCATGATCATTGGCATGTTGGAGGCTGGTCTTTTCCAGTGTGAGATTGCCAGGAGAACGGGGTGCTCCAGGTCAGCAGTACAGATGTGGCGTTGACCATTCTCAAGAAGCAAGATGATGCAAGGGAAGGCCGGATCTGCGAGACCAGATCAGATGGGAGGGAAGACCATTATCTGGCAGTGTACAAAAAGGAAACACAGGTTCCTTTCAGCAAAGATGTTTCACCAGCAGTGGTACCAGGCCTGCAACATTACATCATCATGAAATATACTGCTGGGGAAAAAATGTCACCCCCATTGGTTTAATATAGGCTGCCCTAAATATGCGTTTATATGGAAAATATGGGTGTCGCATGGAATACTATGTAGCATCAACAGGATAACTTAGGGTATGCCTGAGCAGCGACACACACACAAAATGCCCTGCAAACAAGACAACAGGCAGAGAGGTGCAAAAAGTGTGTCTGACATTGGGGTGTCTCTGGATTTTATTAGTAGGGCCATGGCACTAAGTGGATGAATGTGAATCCACAATGTCATACTGTACAGGTCACTCACAATCATCTAAATTTGACAGGGGCAGAATCATTTCGATGTTGGAGGCTGGCTTTTCCCAGTGGCAGGTTGCCAGGAAAATGGGGTGCTCCAGACCATCAGTGAAAAAAAGGAAGTGGGACCATTTCAAGGAACCAGACGATGCAAGAGTAAAGCTGGATCTGTTGACCTAGACTGTCAGATGGGACGGATGACCGTTACTTGATCAGCATGTGAAGAGGCGTAGGTTTCTTTCCACTGAAAGGTATAGTCAGCAGTGGAACTACCATTAACAAGAGACCAGTGTTGGCCAAACTGAGGGCACACTGCCCTGCCATTCTCATCCCTATCAGTCCTGCACACAAGACAGGCAGGGACAGTGGTATGAGGAACATGCAGCCTGTACTAAAAATCAATGGAACAGTGTGAGGTGGTCATATGAATCCCGTGTTTGCTTTGATTTCCATGATGGAACAATAAGGGTTTAATGAATGCCTGCCCAGAGATTTGAGAAAGATGTATGATTGGATACGACAGCTTTGGAGGAGGAAGTGTCATGATATGAGGGCCAATTACAGCAACAGGGAGAACAGCTCTCTTCAAGTTGAATACAATATTAACAGGCCAGTGCTACATGGATGAGATCTTGCCCATGGTTGACGAATGGATCCAACAATATCCACAGCTACTGTTTTAACACGACAATGCAGGACCACACACTCCCCAAGTTAGTATGCAGTATATACACAACACAATGCCCCATTGTTGCCATGGCCAGCCCATTCTCCTGACCTGTTCCCACCATGCATTTGTAGGATGTGATTGGCCATCAAATTAGGGATGAATATGAAGAACCTGCAGCCACCCAAGAGAAACCGTCACAGAGGCTCACAGACCAGTGGGATTAAATTCCCCTGGTGAGATCCCCAGGCTGACATGGAGCATGCCAAGGCAGATCCAAGCTCGCATACAGAAGCATGGTGGTCACACCTGCTACTGATGCGTACAGCATCCCAAGAACAACAACAAGAGCAAAAACAACCAAAAAGTTCCTTTTAAGAACAAGCATTTCCTCCCAAAAGAGATGTGAAAAGCAATGGTATAGTAAAGTAAACAAACACCCCACACACATCCTCATAACAGGTGCATAATATTGAAGGGGGGGGGAGGAGGCATCTTTTTTCCCAGTAGTATACAATGGAGGGGGGACTAATGTCGTATCGGCCTGCCATCCGCATCCCTCTTGCTCCTGCACGCATGTCTGCATGGATAAAGTGGTGTTCGGAGGATGTCCACTGAACCAGCGATCAGTGGAGGAGTGTTATGTGGTCGGAGTAGTCACGATTGTGCCTCGATTTCCATGATGGGAGGATATGGGTTAGACGTATGCATTCAGAGATTTGTGGATGGATGCATGGGAGAACATGACCACTATGGAGGAGGCACCGGTATGATGGGAGGGGGGCACAATCATAGTGACAGGAAGAGGAGAACTTACCAGGGTTCATGGTACTCTAAAAGGCAAACGATATGTGCATGGCATCCTGCCAATAGTTGGTGCAAGAATGTATGGTAAGTGGTATGGCAGGAAAATCAAACTCGTCGACTCAATCTGTTTGTTGTCATCCTTCGGGCCAGGACAAGTGGCCGGCAGCGTTCACAAAATATTACAGTGAAAACAGTAGTCAGCATCCAGTATCTGCAGCAGCACGATATCCAAGTGTTGCCATGGCCAATCCGATCTTCTTACCTGGCCCCCATTGAACGTTTACGGGATGTGCTTGGCCGCCGAGTCTGGGACGAGTGCGACAAACCTGCGGCAACGCTGGACAAAATGGCACAGCGGCTCACAGACGAGTGCAACTAAATTCCGCAGGCCAAGATCAGCAGGCACACCAGCATCATGCCATCAACGGTCCAGGCGGGCTTGAAACAGCGTGGTGGTCATACCCACTACTGATGCGTCCAGCCTTCAAACAAACAAAAAGGTCCTTTCCACGATCAATGCATCCTCCCAAAACAGTTAATAAAAGCACTGGTGCAATAAAATGAAAAAAAAAACCCCCCAACAGACTTCTTTACACACATGCCCAATTTTGAAGGAGGGTGCTTGTTTTTTTAAATTGTGTGTCTCAACACACACATTTCTGTTTTTCTTTCTTTCTTTCTTTCTTTCTTTCTTTCTTTCTTTCTTTCTTCTTTACCAGTGAATTTGTCCGACACTTTTCTCTGACACTATAATATATAAAAATTCCAAACTTGGCATGATTGTAGCTCCATACAAGGAGTTGGGCCTCTTAATGCTGAGGAATGAAGATGTTAAAAATTATGCAAATGAGGGGCATTTGAAATTTTGAATCTTGAATATCTTCAAAAGCATAATAGATAGAGATGTCATTCCTTCTACTGGATGGTTGTTGACCATTGCGCATCAAATGAATTCAAACAAAAGTTGTAGCAATTTAAATTATGCTAATTTGCAGCATTTGAAACTTTAAATCTTGAATATCTTCAAAACTATTATAGATAGAGATGTCATTTCAACTTCTATTAGGAGGTTATTGGCCATTGTGCAGGTAAAGAATCTAAAACAAAAGTTGTAGCCATTTAAATTATGCTAATTAGCAGCACTTGGAATTTTAAAACTGGAATATCCTCAAAACTATTATAAATAGAGATGTCATTTTAACTTGTATTAGGGGGTATTGACCATTGCGCACCTAATGAATTAAAAACAAAAGTTGTAGCAATTTAAATTATGCTATGATGTAGTACCATTAGAAATTTTAAATCTTAAATAACTTCAAAGCTATAATAGATAGAAATGTCTGTCCAACTTCTACTCATGTGTTATGGACTATGATGTAGTACCATTAGAAATTTTAAATCTTAAATAACTTCAAAGCTATAATAGATAGAAATGTCTGTCCAACTTCTACTCATGCGTTATGGACTAGTTGTGCATTGCCATACCAATATACTTTGAAGACACACACACTGATTTGCTATGCAGCAAATCGTCTTTTCTAGTTTGTATTTTTTTCACCAGGAGAATGTGCAGATGAAAAACAAAAGCAGACCACATTTACGGCATTGGGCCATTTCCGGTATTTTTTTATGGGAACAAATGCCCCGGATGTGCCCAGGTAGCAAATTATACTGACATCAAAGGAGGTAATGTGTGAAAGGGGAAAGAACATCCATTTTAAACATGTGTCCACTGTTCCAGGTGTCCGTTCACTGAGTTACCAGGGCAATCGGTTGTTAAAATACTTTTAAATCATGACTGACTATCTTGACTTTAATCTGCCAGCTCGGTTGTGTCTGAAGCAGTTATCATCGTTTGTTACAAATCCAAATGCGAAGAATATCTTGAGCCGCCATGTGGTGAGCGCATTTCGAAAATTGCGCAATGCATTAATTGCGGGACAGTATTAAGGGAAGGTTAATTCGTCGAATGAATGTTAAATACAATATATAATGGGACTTTTCCAGAATGAGCATTACCCTAAGATGTAAATACAACGGCATACAGCTACCAGTTGTAGGCCCCAGAATAGGTATTTTGTATCAGATACTGAAGTTACCCCCAAGCTAAGAGTTAAGTAGCAGGACAGGGCATACGAGGCAAAAACACCCAGCTTAGTCAAAGATAGCGCTTAGTGGAGAAGGTTGCCTCGATAGTGAATACAAGTCCGAAAGTACCGGCGGGTTTCAATGTAAGTGGTACAAAGTTGCACTCATGGTTTTTGATGGTGTTTTCGCATCCAGGCGACTGATAAATACACTTGTAAAATGGCTCGATTGTGTGGGCCAAGGTGCACAGTGCTGATCTTGTTCTTAGTCGTTAATTTTTTAAACCTGTGTACCATGATATATATATATATATATATATATATATATATATATATATATATATATATATATATATATATATGTATGTGTGTGTGTGTGTGTGTGTGTGTGTGTGTGTGTGTGTGTGTGTAACTGAAATACTGAAATACTGAGTAAAATCCAATGTCCCGAAAAACTACCGACTCTAAAATTGAAAAAAAAACACCCCCCCCCCAAAAACCCAAGTACGTTTTGACTTTTAAGTGATTCTTTTGGAAGTCAAAGTATGCATCAATCATTCTAAAAAAAACTGCCTTTCTACCTTTTTAAAGACAAACTGGAGAAAATAAAACCTAAACCACGTGTCTGCTGTTCCAACCAGTGGTATATCCTTATATGTGACACTGTCCTGATCACTTTATTCTATCCGCTCATATTGGACAAATACTTGGTAAATCCCAATTATGTTGTATCTTCAAATTGTAGTTTCGTGTGTTCTTATAGGTAATACAAAGAACAGTATAAAAGCTATGCCAAGAAACATGCGTATTGTCAATTTGAAATATCACCATCTCAAACAACACGTTATTGTTGTCCTGTTGACAATGCCTACAATTTGCAACAAAGATAAAGCCCTCTCAAATCTGCATATATATGCCGCATCTTTCATCTTTCTGCTCTTTGTGTCAATCACTTACTCAGGATACATAAATGATGATATATCATGGTCAATCTTGTTGCCTCTGAGCTTTTTTAATGGCTATTGTTCACGTTATCTTATTTTATTCTCTTTCATTTTCCATTCCAGGAAAATCTGAGCTGTATCATTAATTCTTTCGATTTAAAAATAGATCTTTTTAATACAGGACATGACACAGTCAATCATTTTTCCGATCTGTGTGATCTCTATGCCCTGCATACACTCACTAGAGACCCAACTTCCTTCAAATCTCATATCAGTTTTATATGTTATTATTGTCAAGAAAACAGTTTCAAGTAACCTGGATATATAGCAAATGGGTTTAGCGATCATTATAGACTGACAAACGCACTTATGGAAGCTTTTAACCACAGACGTCAAGCAAAGACCATTATCTACTGCCCATGTAAGTTTCGATGAAAAGGATTTCCTAAATGTTCTCTCTACAGTTTCATTATATCAGGGAAATAACTGATGACGTTGATTACTTTTCTTGGTTCTTTAATGCCTTTGACACTGAAAAGTTTGAATAAACATGTTCCACTAACTCTGTCTTCTCAGCTTTTGACCATTAGTATGGAAACAACTGTCTTGCAACAGATCAGGCAAAGGTAGCGCATATAATCAAAAACCATTTCATCAATGTTGCCCAGGACATAGGTCTTTGTCTGAAAACACCTCGCATCTATCAGGGGAATAATTTGTAAAACATGCAATCTCTAAACATGGCAGCCGTTCCAGGGTTAACATGATTCGAGATAGAGAAAGGATTCCGATAGTGTAAGTTTCATTATCAGTGACTGTGTCACAGTTGGCAAGGGCTTAAATACTTTGGATCCACCTGGAGCCACAACCTGTAACCACAATCACCAAAACTGATAAAACGCAGTTGTCCAATAATAAGTTCCGCTATCGTAGCTCTTGCAAATCATATTGTAAATCAGTCAAAGTTTCCATACCAAATTACAACCTGCTGAGGTAAGCCCACATTTTAAGAAAAAAATAACCTCCTGCAGAAAGGAAAGTATCGTCCAGTGGGCAGTCTACCCGAACTGTCGAAAGTGCTTGAAAGCGTCGCCAACAAGCAACTCTATGGTGTCGGTGGCCACATTATTTCCAGAACTCTCTGACTGTGCTGCACCATAGCTGTCAATATGCACTGCTGGGTGTTGTAGAGGGGTGGAAAACATGCATCGGACGTCACGTGGCTTCAGCTCTGCTCCTGGATTTTTTCAAGGCCTTTGATTACTCTCCACATGACTTGCGTGTGGCCAAGCGTGAAGTGTATGGGATGACTACAAATATACTATATAGGGTCTCCAGTTATTTGACTAGCAGATCCCTTCCAATGAAACTCGATGACGTGAGGAGCTCCTGGTTACATGTAACTAAAGGCATTCTTCACGGTTCTGTACTTGGCCCTGCGATGTTCAATATTGTATGTATGGCTGCTCTATTAACCACACGTGTAGTTACCTCTGCCGATGCATGACAACACATCGGGTGCCATCGGCAAAACATTAGCAATAAGCAAGCAGTCACTGAATTCTGACTGAGGAACAGCGCTGAACTGTTGTTTAACACACCGCATGAAAGCAGTACAAAACATTTTAAGTCATGACCAAAATGGTCGGTTTATAACAACGAATAGTGAAGCAACTCTTCATTTACTGATTTATATAAACATATTTATCTTACCTGTATTGACTGGTAGTTTACATAAACTAATCTGGAGGGTCTCCAGGCACATAGCACACGCAGTAGTATATACAATATACACAGAACAGACATGTAATACATATATATAACAATTCTTACGATTTTGTTCCCCGAAATGACTCCCTTGCAACCTGTAGGCAACCATTCACAAACCGAGAAGAATCCATGTTAAAAAGTGGCTGCTGCTTCGAATAATAGTTTGCACAGCGGAGAAAATAAGTTCATTTGACTCGACATCCAGATCAGAACTTCCTCTGAGTATAAGCTGAAGCATATAATTTTTGTCAAAGGAGAGGAGAAATGCGCTGACTCCAGAAGCCACGATTAAAGAAACAGTTTGTAGAAAGGTGGTTCTGATGTCGGAATAACGAGGACAGCAGAGTAAAAAACTGTCAATATTTTCATTTCCGATTCCACAGGCACAAGTCGGATCGGTAACAATATCAACCAGATACAAGTGACAATTTCATGGTTACTGACCAAGTCTTACTTGAGTATGGCATATATTTGGAAAACGCTGCCCATGTGCAAAGTAAGGGGGGGGGGGCTATCTTCGAATAGTAAACACTTGAGTTTGGTTGTCAATAGGTGTAAGGAGGGAGATTGACGAATGTCGACTGGAAGTTCATTCCACAACTGGATTGTCAACGGAATAAAGTATTCTTTGAAACCTTGTGTTCTAAGTTTAATTTGTCTCAGATTATGGGAATTTCTTAAGATACGACGAGTCGTTGTGTCAGAAAAAGAGGGCACTACGTCAGACTTATATGACTAAACTTATTCATTGTACATTTAGTAGAACATGGCAAACTTGAAGTAGTTCCTACGGATCGCCAGCGTTTCCCAACCGAGATCAGCGAGTAGATGAGCACGATTTTGTGTGATGCAAAGCGTCTGTGCACGTCCTCGCTGCTTGAAATTGGACAAACTCTAGCATATCTGATAAGGTTTGGCCACAATTGTCGAACAAGACCCAACCGTACTCAAGTATAGGACGAATCATTGACTTATAAAATTTACAAAGAGCATTTCTGGATCATTATATTTGAAACGTTTGAAAAGTGCTATCAGTCTACTAGCTTCATGCTTGATTCGCAAAATGTGTTTTTTCCAATTTAAGTTTGAACACAGAGTGATGCCAAGATGTGTATGGCTGGTGCCCTCTGGAATTTCATTTAAAATTCAGCTACAAAGGTCCATGAAATGGTTTGTTTCTCTTAGTGGAGAGAATAAAGGAGAGAGATTTTATGGCATTAAAAGTTACTTTCCAAAATCTACCCCAGATTCCAACATGATCCATATATGTGTTCAACCTGAAAGTAGAGTCTGCGGGATTTCTTACATTTTCTAGAAAGTAAGTGTCGTCAGTAAATAATCGGATGTCAGTAGTAATATTATCAACCGTGTCATTGGCATAAACCGAAAATAAAAGTGGGCCCAGCATGGATCCCTGGGGTATACCTGCTTCAACTGGGAGCCAACTCTATTCTTGTCCTAACATAACCACCCGTTGAAAACGGTTCAAAGGATAGTCCTCTACCCAAGATATTAATGAGTTATCAAAACCCAGTGTCCGACGTTGGAAAAGTAAACATTTGTGCCACACTTTATCAAAGACTTTAGAAACGTCCAAAAAGACCATACGTATTTCATTTCCGCAACCAATACCACTGTATATTTTGTGTGTGAAACTTATGAGTTGGTTCACAGTTAAGTCGCCGTTTTTCAAGCCAGATTTTTTTTTATGTGAGAATATCGTTCTGGGTCAAGTAGTCATAGAATCTATTAAAAATTAGTCTTTCCGTTACTTTGGAAATGTTGCAAAGAAGTGACATAGGTCTGTAGTTGGATTTTTTTGGCAATGGCCTTTTTGTAAACAGGACACAAATTAGATTTTTTTTACAGATCGGGAATTCGAGAAGTGGCCAAAGATGCATTGAATAGTCTGCAAAGAGAACTAGAAATACTTGGCTCAATTTTCTTTAATAAATAATAAATAATTGCCAATTCCATCCGGACCCGCAACACTGGATATTTTAAGAGACTTCTCAGGATTTAAAACATCATGTTCACTAACAGAAAAAAGCTCCAGCCTTGCATCAGCGACAAAGTGGAAGTCGGGTAGAGAGGTAGGAGCTGGATCTACTGGAAGTTTGCATTGACTGGCAAAATACATGTTAAATATGTCTGCCTTTTCGTTGTTATTGATGATTGTTTTCCATCTTCTATTAACGGAAGTAAGGCAGATTTTCAATCCCGACCAAGGTATACAGGTATTTTGACTTCCTCGAACAAGAAGTTGCAGACCTGCCATTGTCTTAAGTCGTAGTGAGTGACACTTAGCATCCAAAACACGTGGCTACAGAATAACTTAACGTAGCTCAACAATTTTGCAAAACAAAGCTCCTTTTTACTGTACAAGTAAAAATGGTTTATATGTCCAACCCAAAGATCACTGAAAATGTGACAGTCATAAACCACTTGTGATGAAGCTGAAAATTATGATATTAAAACTTGACAGGAACAATATGTTTGCCTTCTATGATTTGGTCAGCCGCAAAAACATTTGTCTGGGTCCGACACGTCTTTGTACAATACGTCCATGCCCTTCATGCTTAAAGCAGATATAGGAAGGCAATCAAGTCTAGACGTGGCCACTCAATACCTCCTTGCATGAGGGACGTACTGTGGCACAGACATGGCCGATTACACACAAGTAGTGGAGTGCAGTGAAAGGAAAGCACGATGTGGATTGGCGGATGATGTAACCCTTAACCAATTAGAATACGGGACTGAGATAACGGCTTTACTCGGGGAAAAAAGAGCCCCGCAGATAGTGTCTGACTGAGAAAATACATCTTTAAATAGGTATGCTGTGAAATGTATTCAAAATATTTTCTGAAAAAGGAAAATTGAATTCAAAGAAAAAGCAAAACAGATGACTTTCTCAGCTATCAATAACCTGCCTGGTGTTTTAGCATGACTGGTATACCTGCCCATGACTTAATGGTGTTAATATGTTCCTTTTATATTTGCCCACTGCCCTTAAATTAGCATGGTTATTACAGTCCTGATCATAATTGAAAAGTGCCTCTCTCCGTGCCTGTTTCTAGGTACGAATCGAAGTAGAGACAGAATCGTCATACCCCTGCAGATTTTTCTGTCACATTTTTTTCTACATGCGATCCATTTTGCTTTTGGGGTGTACAATATAATATTGACATGCTTAAAAGGCATCATATATTTATTTGAATTTTTGGCATGTAAATGTCAACAAGAAACATATATGACTCTTCTGACTATACTGATAGGTAAAGCTACACTACGTCACAGTCTAATGCTACGCTTGGCTTAGCACTTAAAGGAAACATCCATCACACGAAATGCCACGATAGTGTAGGAGAGGCCCCCTTTGCCTGCATACTTTAGTACCATTACTTTTTTAATTTGTTTATTTTTCGGGGAGAGGGGGGTCTAGTGCAGGAAGCCCAACGACGGTAGCTGGCCAGTTTCATAATTTTATTTGACAACCTGCTTCATGAGTAAATGTATGTAATCTATCATGTTGTTAATTATTCTTAAAAATATATGTGACCATTATTCAGTCTCCCTCAAGTGGAATGCACCGTACAGTTTGTTAACGAGTATTATATATACATTACTTGTAGCTAGTCAGAAAAAATTATCTGTGATTTATTATATTTTTGGGGGAGGGGGGGACTGACGGAATGAAACAAATTGATGCAACGAGAGCAAAATACAAACCTATAAGCAAGTCGCAAGAAATAAATGTAGTCACGTGTGTTGCTGTGGACAATATAGCAGGAAAAGTGGTCCAAAGTATGGAGATAAAATATATATATATATATATATATATATATATATATATATATATATATATATATATATATATATATATATATATATATATATATATATATATATATATATATATATATACACACATATATATATGTGTGTGTGTATGTGTGTGTGTGTGGCAAGTGTCTGATCTTTGTTGAAAATGCTCTGAAAGGTTTTCCTTACCCCCCTGGGAGGTGATGATAACACCCTAAATGGTGCCCGTGTGAAGGTGCTATGATAGATGTAGTCTCAGCTGTCAGGGGAGCATTACAAACGTGTGTACATTTTGGACGCCAGAGGAAAAACCTGTTCTTGCTTTAATAGTCCGCGGTATTCTGGCCTATTATAACTTCTGAAGTGGACCTATTCAAGCGAACGTGAAACTTAGGGTCCTTGAGTATTGTTCAGTGATAAAAGATCAGCCAAAATAAATTCTGCCTTACCTTTGGAAAAAAAGCCCCAGCATTTTGCCGATCGATCCGAATCCCCCACGGCTACAACTTTGATTTTTTTGGTCAGGGATTTCCTGTCAGTTCAATCAGCTGGCTACGCGTGTCATATATAGTCAGTGGCCTTTACGTTTCTTCACACAGCCTCTCTCATTGCATTGATTTACAATCGAGTCATGTTTTCTCCCTAGGTTCCTTCCAGAACTCCGCAGTTCCATGGTTAAAAAATAATTCTTACGAGAAGAGTATCATGTAACATCTTTTGTCAAATATTCTTTGGGTTTCTTATGAATAATACGCACATATATCACTCCGTTACATTTTTAAGCTAAGGACATTTGAAAAAAAATGTATTTCTGTGCATAAAGTTGTCTACGTACGAAATATTTAACTTGAAGAAAACAGTTATTCAATGTATGTTTCCTGTGTAAAATAGAAGAGCACAGTTCCCAGGCTTACATTTCCTCAGTAAAACTGTACCACCAGGTAATGAGCTCATTCCAGAAACTTTGTACATTCTTACAATTTCCAAAACTTATAAACAACTGTCATTTTAAGTAGAAAAAATATGTTTTCGAAATTGTACGTCTAACCATGAGAGCAGATAGTATTTAAAAAGTTGATGTGTCAACGCAGTATGCAGTATCTAGTCCAAAAAACAAAAACAAAAACAAAAAAAACAAAAAAAAAAGCAACCAAAAAAAAAATAAAATAAAATAAACAAAAAAAAAAACAAAAACAAAAACAAAAACAAAAAAACAAAAAAAAAAAAAAAAAAACCCATGCGCAGATCGCTAAAATGCACGTTTTCATTTGACATGTGAACTGTCACACAAAGGTGTTTACATCAATGCCTGAACTTGAACATTAAAACACGTAAGCACAAGTCTTCTGTGAAGCATACCTTCATGGATTTCCTGTTTTGTTACCTAAGATACCAAACTCTTTCCCACATAATTACAAATAATTTCTTGGACTGTATAACATTATTGATCATCTATTTGTAACAATGATACAGAATACTGTCAAATTTCTAAGTGTTACTTTTCTAGCAACAACCGATGGGTTTTCCAAGTTTTAGAAATTTCCTGAAATGAATGTAATTCTTGGTCAAACTTAAACAGTGATATGACAGCTTCACATCATCATCATCATCATCATCATCATCATCATCATCATCATCATCATCATCATCATCATCATCATCATCATCATCACTGCCTACAGTGTAAACTGACCTTCATGCCAAAACCAGGCAGACCTTAGTATTCATGAAATCTCGTCACACCCAATCAGCATACTCGTCTCCAGGTTACAACACACACACACACACACACACACACACACACACACACACACACACACACACACACACACACACACACACACACACACACACACACACACACACACACACACACACACACTTCAAATACGTTGAACAACAAAAAAGCAGATTCTTGATGTACAACAAAACACTATTTATGTTATTGACTGATTATTTCCTCGTCGGCAAACGTCAATTCGAGAAATCATATGCTCGAGAATATGAATAATTATAAAGAACCAATTAAAATATCACTTTCATAATACCCACCGGGAATTTGAACCCTAGACCAGTGGCGCTTGGGCCTAGCTATTACGGACTTAAGGACTTACAAATCCTAGAAAAGACCAATTTACACCCCTTGTATAGTGGTGAACTTCCAGCAATATGCAGATCTACATTTTCTAGAGCGGATCGTGCTAACATAGCTTCTTGGGATGCCATGGCCAGGTGCCAGGGTCTGCAACTGAGACGGTTGAGAATTGTCCGTCGAAGAAAAATCGTAGATCTGTTGGGGCATTGGCACATGACGACAAAAAGCTCTTCTATTATCTGTGTTTCCTGCAAACGGCATTCACACCAACATATTGATGTAAAGGACTTACAGGGCTCCATTCAAGTACACGATTCATTGAGTAATTTTGTGGATAAGACCAGAAGGTGTCACGCATAATATTGAATACAGAAAAACAGTCCTTTCCAATCTTTGATGGTGTCTGGACCTTACCCATTAATAATAAACTTCCCTTAATTCTCATGGTCTTTCAAACTATATTCGCCATACAGACAGCGTAGAAAACATTAAATTCGTCCATCTACAGTAGGTCTATATTGTTAGGCGGTAGTTGTGTTGATAAAACTTAACGACATGAAAATGGTAATTTTTCTATCCTGTCTAACACAATCCTTTTTTTTTTTTTGGTTTTAAGCTCATTTTTCAGACGCAGAAGGCTGCTTTGCTACCAACAATCCCACATAAAGAGAGCAATTGGGAGATTTTAAAATCGCGTTTAACTCATTCCATACCAGTCCCTGATTTTTCCCTATATTTACCCAGATTTAAGACGACAATTGCATATTCTTCATGAAAAAAGCTTTCATTCAAGTACCAACATGCCTATAGTCTTAAGTCAGTGGTTTTGGCACTGCCTGGCTTGCGGCAGCTGCAGCATGACTTGCCATGCAGTGCCAGAACCACTTACCAAGGCCTGTGACCATAGTATGGAATGAGTTCAGGATATTAGAGTTTGGGTTTTGAGATTCAAATGTGGATGCTGCACGATCCTCATGTGTTGTGTTCAACTCCATAAATCCCCGACTGGACAAAATTATGAGGTGCAGTCATGAGCGGGATGTGGTAATATCGACCACAGAGAGTATACAGAGCTTATGAGTAGCATTTAGATTCAACCTTTACATATTGCACCAAAATTGTTTTCAGAAATGGCAACCAGGCCCTGCAACCATAATATCCTGTTGTGCATTCAATACCTCTGTTTGCAACTTGTATTTGCCATTGAGTATTTGTCATTAAATCGTTCAATATTGACAGGAAAAATGATAAAACGGGTTTGGCAGTTAAACTCGCCCCCCAATCTAACCACACAGAACTTTGCACTCGTGGCAGACGTTTGAGTTGCAGCTCGGCAGTATAACATATAATTTGAAGTTTGAAGTTTATTATGACGAAAAGTACATCAAATATTTACAACAGCAACATAGGAGATAGGAACCCAAGTGGGCTTATATAATCTCCTGTTACAAAATGAGTTACATAACTGTTTAATAATAGGTTTCTGGCAGAGAATAATTAAGTAAAAAATGGCTAGATAGTAACAATAAACAAAACTATAAGACAGTATACCACTCAAGCATAACAAATCTAAGACATGCAAGAAATTAAGTAACCCTAAAGTTTTGATTTAAATACATAAAGAGAAGGTGAACATCTGATGTAGTTTGGAATGCTGTTCCATACTAGAGCTCCATGATATTTGATAGAGAAATTACACAGGTTTGTTCTGGATCTGGGTACATAAAGATTAGAAAATTGCCTAGTCGAATAAGAATGTGTATCACAGGTAAATTGGAATAGATTATGGAGAATTAGAGGCATGATGTTGTTTATAGCTTTGAAAATGAACAAGGCTCTAGCATACCTATTGAGTTGGTCAAATCTTAAAAGTCTAAGGTTGACAAAAATAGGATAATTGTGTGCATTGAATTCAGAATTGCTGATTATTCTAACTAGTTTCTTTTTAATTTTTGCAAGTTTATCTAAATTAGATGGGTAATTGGCAGCCCAGATGACATTACAATAAAGGAAGTATGGGTATGCTAGTGTATAATAAAGCTGAATAAGGATATCTTTTCCAAGTTTCCATCTTATTTTCTTTGAAGATGCCAATAATTTTACTAAGCTTACTAGATATATCCAGTATGTGATATTTCCAATTTAACTTGCTATCAATCCAAACACCTAGAAATTTACAGTGGAATATTTGTTCCAAAGATATGTTATTTACTTTGATTGAGGAATTATTTTTACTTTTTGTTCCAAATATCATATAGTTAGTTTTATCTAAGTTGACAGACAGCTTATTTGAATGAAACCAATCAAGACATATCTTTAGGGCAGCATTAACATTATCAATCAAAATGTCTAGATTCCGCCCAGTAAAAAGTAAACTAGTATCATCTGCGAAGAGGAGAGTTAAAAATATATTATCAGATAAGGTTCCTAGGTCATTTATGTAGATTAAAAAAAGGAGAGGGCCTAATATTGAGCCTTGAGGAACTCCACATGTTATATCAAGGGAATTTGATTCTTCGTTCATGAAACATAGATATTGTTTTCGTTTAGATATATAGCTAGTGAACCAACTGAGTGCTGATCCACTTATACCATAATGAGATAATGTGGATAGAAGAATTTCATGATTCACAGTATCAAAGGCCTTAGACAGATCCAGAAAAATGCTGATTGCATGGTTATGTCGGTCCAAGGCCTCTGACACTCTGCTGACAAGGTAACTAACTGCCATTTCGGTACTATATCCCTTGCGGAATCCAAATTGAAAATCATACAAGATTGATTTTTTTCTAGGTATAAAATAAGTTGATTGTAAGCAACCTTTTCCAAAATTTTAGAAAAGAAAGACAGTCATGAAATTGGACGATAATTTGTGAATAATTCAGGATCGCCCTTTTTATATAATGGAATAACTTTGCTAGTTTTACTTCCTCTGGAAAGATTCCAGATTCCAATGATAAGTTAATGATGTAAGAAAGAGGTTGGAGAATACCGTTACTGACATATTTTACTACTTTAGGATTAATATTATCCCATCCAGGGGATGAATTTCTTAGCGAATTTATTATAATTCGTATGTCATCCTCAATAACGGGATGAAAGTAAAATGAGTGTAAGTAAGTTCCCTTCAAAAAATTTTGTGGATCACAATTGCTAGATGGCATCTTTTTAGCCAGGTTTGGTCCAACTTTGACAAAGAATGAATTGAAATGATTTGCAATGTCCTTTTTGTCAGTAATTACAGTTCCATTGAACTTGAATCTATTGTTAATTAATGCTACTTTATTCTTGCCGATAACATTATTTATTATTTTCCATATTTTGAAAGGTTCTGTTTGTTATTTTCAATGAGACCGGCGTAGTACGCTTTTTCAGCAATCCGAATAAGGTGATGAAATTTATTTCTATATGTTTTGTATTTTTCGAATTTAGCCTCAGTATTGTGTTTAGAATGTCTATAGTTATAATACAATTCATTTTTTCTTCCAATTGACTTGATAAGGCCATTTGTTAACCAGGGTTTTTTAGAATCATACTTAAATGACACTACTTTTGTAGGAATGCATTTCACTGTAAACTAATTTAAATTTTTTGCTGAAAGCTGTAAAAAATAATTTGGTTCACCTTGTTTTTCGAAGAGTAACATTACTTTATTGCATTACGAAGGCCTGATCACAAATCTGGGCATTTTTGGAACAGCTAGGGCTTCGTTTATAAATGTTGGTAAATGCCTGCTGTATTAACGAATCTCCAGATTATCCATTATTGCAGAGTGGGCGTCTGCACTACAGTGAGCTGCGAGAGCAAGGGAAGCTCTTTATTTGTGGTCCATCACTCAGTTGCTTACCGTCTCTGATGGCTGTGTGTCTATCAATAATAGATTCTCTACTTCCAGCCATCGATATGTCAACAATAAAGTATGTCACGCCTTTCTTGTGGAATGAAAAGTGCTTTCTTTCCCCCAGCAGGCCGTTGAAACGTAATTGGAGATACAAGACGATGCTGTGAAAGGCTCCATGAAATTATGAAGTAAACCTGCTGTGTCTTTGCATACATATCAAAAGCATGCCAAGCCTTGAAGCAAGAACAAAATAAAACCATTGGAGCCTCTACATATCAATAATTCACAGCCCCCTCTAATTTGAGTATTACTTTTGATCGAGCGAAGAACAATGTGCAAATAAGTCCTTAAAGTGCTCCGCTATGCGGTGTACATATCCAACAGATATGCTGGAACCACAAGCTCTGCTATAACGCAATTCAAGCTATTTCAGGTACACCACTTCACTATACTTCATACCAATTTACCGCGTGCAGCATTTTAATCTATCGCTTTCATGCACCTGAATATCTGCAACATAAAAGCTTCCGTTATAGCAATATTGGAAGAAACAGTCACAGCAAACCCTATTGGAAACTTGAAAAAGCCCAAGTGTGATGATGTTGGCCTTCGGCAACACACATAACTCTCTTTTCTTAAGTCTTTACAGGCAATGCAGGCAGTTGAGCAATGACAAAGAGTATTGCTTGTTTGCTGAACATTCATTCTAGGCCTACAAACACATAGAGACACAGACACACATATATATGTGTATACATACATACATACATACACACATACATACATACATACATACATACATACGTACATACATGTTAATCAGCTGTTCAATGGGAATATCTTGTGTATTGCAGAGTATGGCGGCACACTGCTCAAGGTACGTGCTAATATTTCTTGACCAAGAAGAAACCGGTATGCAGGAAAAGACACTACGGTTATTTACCAAAGATGTAACCATATGCTTTGATACCGAAGGGTCATTAAGGAATCTACAAAGAAGTTATTCATTTAATGATTAAGTACTGCGTAATTGCCTGCTGAACAGACAAAGTTCGAGGTTAGTAGAAACAAGGAGGTTAGTTTGTGTAGAAGGCAACAAAGAGGAGGCTATTTACAAGTTTCAGAGTGTGAGTATGGCAAGCCTTTTTTTATTTATTGCACTACAATATCAATGACGACTCAGTACATATACTGCATAACCGTGTTGATATGACACCCGCACATAACTACCTCCATTGAACCATTCTTCTTAAGAATGGGGATTTGGTCGAGTGGATATGTGCCTTTCCCATTTTAGCTAGGCGACTGGTGACAAAAGTTTTCACCAAGTTCGAGTCTCACTCGTTCCGAACATGAACTGCAATATTGCAGTTTTCGGAGAACTAGGAAAGACCCCTCTGTCACTCAGAATATTATCTTCTCTCTGTAAACACTGGTTTAGAATCGTCAATATGGAGCAAAATTCATTATTATTTAAAGCATACAAATGTAATGTTGACTTATCTCAGCAAATCAATCAACCTGATTAAATTCTGTAAAAGATACATTTAATTTGCGCGGGCTGCAGAAACTTTGGAATAACCAAGAGAATTTTTTTTTCATGAATTTCCTTCTAATTTTTTTCCGTAATAAAACAGAAAACAAATTTCGAAATCAGTGGAAAAAATGAAATGTTGAATCAAAATAACGAATCTAAATTGAGAACGTATACATCTTTTAAAACAGAACTTAAATTTGAACATTATTTAGATGTTGTAAAAAATTTCGAAACAAGGAGTAATATAACTGATTACGCATTAGTGCACATAATTTACATATCGAAACAGGAAGACAAAAGCGTCCTACCAAAGTTCCTGTTAGCCAGAGAGTTTGTGACAATTGCCAAGAACTTGATAATGATTTCATTTTGTTATGACATGCACTAAATTTCAAAATCCAAAAGAGAATCGCTAAAGAGTATACGCGAAATATTTTGTAATTCGTATGCTTATGATGATCATAGTATGTTTAAATTTATTATGGTGCTGCATGACACAGAACTTGTATACCTATTTGAAAATTTCATGGACAAAGCCATTGCCCTAAGAGAGAAACCACTGTAATCATGTAACACCGTGCCAATTTGATGACTGCATTCTATTTTCTTTTCAGCTGATTAGTGATTTATGTAAATCTTTTGTATTTATTGTACTGTACTGTGCTGTACGTGTCTGTACTGTTTTTGTTACATTTTTCTTTTGATTGTGTGCATATTTTAATGTGATTTTCTTTTTTTTCTCTTTCATACTCTACATGTGTACATGTTGTATATTTGTAGTAATTGCTGTATTTTATGCAACAGCGCAGCCAATAAAGATTCATTCATTCATGAATTATATATATATATATATATATACATATATATATATATATATATATATATATATATATATATATATATATATATATATATATATATATATATATATATATATATACATATATATGCAGTGAAACCTGTCCATTGTGGACACCTCTGGGACTGGCAAAAAGTGTCCACAGTTGGCAGGTGTCCACAATAGACAGGTGCTTTTAACAAGTAAATAGACCTTTCAGTCGTCGACATCACTGTTCGCATTAAACAGGTACCCGCACTATAGAGGTGTCCACAGGGACAGGTTTATATATATATATATATATATATATATATATATATATATATATATATATATATATATATATGTGTGTATATATCTGCTTGTGTGTAATACTTTTTGTACGTATGTGTACAAGAATTGTACATATTTGAAAATAGTTTGTTCATATTTGAAAATACATTTCATAATGTGAAAAAGATTTACCGATAAAGAATTTTACGAGTGTAAAACTGTAACAGATACGGGTTACACTGTTTCACTCAGGGGTAATTTTTTTCACTTTTCTAGTTTACCAATAAACGGTCCCTAAACTTAATATGCATATAGTTAGATTGGAATTTATTTATGTATGTTAAATGCAAAGAAACATTTCACATGTGTAGATTTTATACATATTTGTTAATTTTTTTTATATATGTGTTAACATGTTTCCCACATGTTAAATTATTTTGTACAATTGTATGATAATCGATTAAATGCTAAAACGACTTGCCTTGTGCAGGCTTATTCGCCAGCATTTGCGTGTCTTGTTATGGAATGTATGGATATTTAGACCGATTCCATCTGGTGACCCATATCGGTTCAAGTGGCTGTAAAGTCACACGGTTTTCGTCACTGTAAAAAAGGTTAACTCTAGCATGAATAATAGACATAATGTTGAGTATCAGGACTGTGGGATGTCCGATTGTTCCTAATTAAAGATTGTAAGGATGAAAATTTTAAAAACACATTAAAAACCGAACGTTTATTGAAAATAACACTGAAACAATTAACCATTTATATTTCTGAAACGAGGCATTCCCTCATCAATCTTATGTTGTCGATTCGTTGGATTGAGCTGTGAGCAATGCAGTCATCCGCGGCTACATAATAACTGAATGCCTCAGTACAGAGCGGTACAGAGGTAGGGAAAACAAAACAAAACTGATGATACAGCCCATGAATATGGTCATCGCGTTAGCATACAACAATTAACCTTACAAACACGTCCAGTGTTTACTCGGTAAAACATGAAAGATTAGAAAATACCGGAGTTTACTCCAAACCGATGATACAAACACCGAAGACAATTAATGCGGGAAGATTAAAGTTGCCACCTTGGGATAGAATATCAATTAAAACCGCGGGTTTTTGAAGACATATATGGAAGTATGCAGTGTGATACTATTAGCCCCTTCCAGTAACGTGGCTGCTGGTTGTTTTTGTAATGTGATGTTTCTTTCATTGATGGCTATTCTTCAAAAATATTCTTTTGTCAGTTGTAAGACCACTGGAATACAGAATATAAAATCACACAAATCACAAAATAATGTATACCTTTGCAAATATATTTTCACGGAATGTCTAGCCTTCTTAAATGAGCCATGAGTTTGTTTCTGATTCCATTTGACCTTCACTTTCCCCCTGAAAATTAATATCTTTGCGTATGACTTTGTACTTAAACTGGATAATGTTGAAGAAATTTAATCTGATGGGTAACTTGTGCTCAGGAATACCTTTGCCTTGCTCATCATGCCCATAAGCAGGAAAGCTTAAGTTTGTTTGGCCGTTCTGATTGTGTAACATAGCAAAGAAAAAAATGACCAGTTTTTAGTCCCTTTTTGCATGCTTTGTTTCATAGACTTCTGCTAATTGATACATTAAAGCCCCTCTAAACTGTACATAGTCCGAGTTGTCGAAACTGACTGTCATAAAATGTACATTTTCCTTTTGATTCCCGTCCGATTTTTTGCTGTTTAAAATTTTCGTATGTAAAACAGATACACAGCTAGATGCAGTTGCTCACCGCATCTTTCAAAAAGAATTTCCACATGTATTGCCATGCACATTTATGTTTTCGGGCTCCTAAAGTTAACAAAGGCCCAAAATGGACTTCTTCTGCTCCGCCCCAAATGCGTTAATTCAAACCAGTTTACGGATCAAAACAGTGTCAGCATGGATAATACTCAAGTTTATGTTTAAAATCGTTTATTCGTGTTAAGGGAGATATCTTAGTTGGCAGATCGATTCTTTGGTAACGACGTACATTTGAATGTGGCTTTGGCGGCACCTGCCTACATGTGGGTGTATAAGCCATGTCTTTGCAACTCTTACTTGGTAATATCAGGGATGTGTGTCTTTCCACATCCCTGGTATTATCCATCTGTCTCAATAAACTTAAAATTCACCAATCAGAAAGAAAACGTCTACCTGCTCTTTCACCACTTGCACAGTTAATCCACAGCCTATTTCACCTTGTTTCTGACATATTTCCTGAGCACAGACGGTGTTTGAAAAACCCGCCAAAGCGAACTACAACTCTTAATATGTTAGACACATGTATTTATGAAATAATATGTTTTATAAGATAAATATCAATAACTCATTTCCGGTGTGCTTCCGATGGGACAATGGCTTTGATTAGATATTTTCATTTTACTGCACAAAAAAATATAATGTAGACAATGATGTAAAGGATATTCACGGAATATGATGTAAGATCTGGATGCAGAACTTAACTACTGAGACCATAAAAGTTTCATTGGTTATATTAAGAAGATTTATGGATATTTTAGGTAACAACAAAGATATGTTCACATGAGTCATCGATAATTTGTCTCACAACACACCTGCAGCTGAAATACCGGGATCATATGGATTGAGCAACTGTGATTATCTGTGCTAAAACCATTGTATTACAACGAACGGAAGCTTGCTTTAGACATTTTAGACAAAGATCTTTTAAGGTAATAAGAATGTCGCCGTTGTCACAGGAACTCTTGCTTACTAGGGCATATACCCGTAAAATTGAGTTTTACCGTTAGATCTCGTAAGCGCTTGTGGTAGTCATGTAATAAGCCTATAAAGTTTACGACTGACCGCAAAGTTTATCTCTGGTACAATTACGTTAAACGTTTCCTGCCCCCTATAATGGGACGGTTCTGTGCAGCCAAACGTTTCCATTTCGTCGTGTGATATTTTTACTTTGACATTCGAACTTCATGGATTACTCACTCTAAAAACAGTGGTTTTTAAGCGATCTTTGGCGGTTTTTGTTGTAGATAGCAAGTACGTAAAACTAAACGAGTGTATGGCAATATACTAGAATAATGGAACGAACGTAACTGAAAAAATAGAGATCAATTTGCCTTCATATACGTGAGTGAAATGGATCAGACTATTTTCAATGCAGATAAGGATCAAAGCTTCACAAAAGCCGCCATTTAAACCGAGATAACATGAAAATCCCAGCTGCAAATTAGTTAAAAGACACAAAAGAATCCTTCAAGGTAAATGATAACTGAGCTGAATACTACTGAGTTCTCACCATCGCACGCCCACAGTACTGCTGCCGAGGTTGAGTTATGAAATATGCATGACCAGGCAAGGCAATTCAAGGACACTGACATTGTCGTCTGGCAAGCCAAAGACGTGAAAAGAGAAGAAGCCACGGTACCGACAGAACGCTATGCTTACACAGCTGCCATGGTCGAATGTCTGACACAGAAGTTGCCAAGTCAATAACTTATGGTTTCCATGCAAAGTTTTGAAATATAGGTCTCCCCTGTTCTGATGGGACGGTTACAAGTTGAATATTTTCATTGCGAATTGAAAGTTTCACACTTTATGCGTGAATGAAAAAATTTGTTCTTTTCCCACAGAAAAGCTCTGAATACAGTGAAAAGGTTTACATTTCCCAAAGAGTTAAACTAGAATCCCTTGCGTTTTTTGCTGTAGATTACTGCTGGACATTTTGCGTGTTGTCATTCCAGTGCTACAGCACAGACGAAACAACGGTTATCGTAACCGGGTCTCTGTTGATTGGCGATTCTGACACATTGCACAGTGTCGTACAGGATCAGCGGAATTACCAACAGTCCTTTTTAACACCTGGGATGATGGCGCTTTAAAGTAGGGAATAAGGATCCCGGGCATGTAAACCTCTTTTTATCTTGATAGTTGATACAGAACAGGAAATGGAAGTGTGAACGATAAAAAAAGCCAATAATATACAAAGAGGTTAATTTGTTAGCTTGAGATAGTAGTTCACTTGTGCAGCATAGGCCTAGGTGTACACTTGCTTTTAAAGCATAGAAAAAGAAAAACCCCAAAACCTAACATAAAACAAAACAAACAAAAAAAGAAAACAAAAAACAAAAACAAAAACAACAAAAAAACCAAAAATAAAAAACAAACCCCAACACAAAGTTAAAAAACAAACAAACAAACAAACGTTAAAAAAAAGAAAGAGAACTGATTTGATATTTAGGACATTCTGTTCCGACCACAGATCTGTATGAGAATATGGTTATCCACGGAAATGGTTCACATTTGCTTTTGAGGATAAAAAAAAAATCAGTATCAGTATGCAAAGATAAACGTGCTCAATATCTCACGCCGGTCAATGTCTAAAAAACAATTTTGCTTGACCAAATTTATAATATATTTTGTTTTACATGGGTCTAATTGAGCACAGGCAACCTGGAGAGTATATCAAGCCTGTTCTAATCATATAACTATTGACTGGACACTAATAACTAATTCTGATGCACGCGTGATGGATTTGCGCCTTGCGGTTATAAATGCAGAAAAAATCTGGGGACTGTGTCGAATTTTTATTCAAATTGCTTTTGAAACTTGCCAGAGATTCCGAATTTCTTGTTTGTAAATCCAAATTAGCCTATGGATTGACAATTGAAGGGGAAAATGACCATTGGTGTTGTTCATTTCTGGAGGAAATGAGAGTCATATTGTGCATGTTTGTCCTATAGTCAGATTCAGGTAGGGGGAATACTGTCTTGTTAATACTCATATGAAGCTGAGCTTATATGATGGGTCTGCGTCCGTTTCCGTGAACAATTTACATTTTCCACTTTTTCTCTTCAAATATGATAGGCTGGAGGAGGGAAGGGTGTGTCTCTACAGAGAGTATTCAAATGCTCATACTCCAGTTGTTTCTGGATTTTCGAATGGAATTTTTGTGTTAATTTTTGGCTAAATCTTATAAAATCTTCTCCGGGAATGGACAGCATTAGACGGTCGTACGCACACTTATGTACTCATAGAGCCCCCTGCTTTTCACGTACCTAGACTGGCACTTCATGTGGAATTTCGTATTGGTGGATTAATGTGCAGGTATAAAACAAGAAAATATTGTAAAATGGCCTGCGGCATGGCATATCTTACGGATCAGCTTCACGGTAAACAAATCTTCGCTTTTTAAATTTCAAGAATGAGTTAAACATCTTATTCTGATTTCAATTTTTGTTTCAGTGATGCATATATAATTACATGTATGCGAAAGACACATTTATTGATTTCCGATTTGATATTAGCTCACCGTGATGCTATATAAAGAAATGTCAAATAAAACCTCAATATCCACCCAGGGACTCGTGAAACCACTTTTTGACGTACTTCCTTACTGCTGCTCTCTGAGAGATTCTATTGCTTCCTGTGTTTCCCATTAGAAAACCCATCCACAATAATATATAATCTCTGCAATCCGACCGATTTCCTTATAAATGATCTCAAAGAAGCCGTACTACTTCATCTGGTTCCATGTTAAGCATCAGGGGAATTTAATGCAATTATGTGCGCCATTTGTAAGCTTATTTATTTATATTACAGGAACTGCGAATGCCATGTAAGCCTCTTATCGTTAGATGATAAAAATAGAAAACATGGACATGGATTTAGTCTAAAATAAGGTAATCTGGAAATATGGTCCAGCCGTACACAGCGTACTGTAAGCCAATGGCAACACCAGCTAAACAGTTACAATGAGGCCTAAATAAATTAGACTAAAACTTGACTCTGCGTCATTCTTATATCATAATCGTGATTCAGTTTCGACTGTTTTTGTCACATTTTGCTAAAGGTAATGTTTATAATTGCACTTAATGGCCAATGTCATAAGTGAATAGCACAGTGTTTAAATTATATGTGCCAAATCAATACGTCAACACAAAAACCAATCCAAAATGTTACAAACGCATGACAAATGTGTTAACTTGGTACTACATCTTCATATTTTGCTTGTCCTCCGCCTTAGCCCAAGTTTTGCCCCCGGACTCAGCCTTGTCAACTGTTGGGATATTTTTGCCAAGCCGGCCACTCTGACTTTAATGCTGTAGTGTACACCTTGAATTTCTGTGAATCTCTAACAATGAATCTCGTTATATCAAAATGCTTCAAATGAAATTTACTCACACATCCACAACACCATTCGCCTGCACACTTTCATATAAAATATAGACCTACAGCCAATTCTATCGTCCCTGGTGTTTCACATAGAAAAAATAACCTTTTCAACATTTCTCAATATAATAAAATGTATAAATGTATACGCCTTTTGTCACGATATCCGTTGAAACCTGTCGTCGTAATACCAGGAATAATGCGAAACAGAACAACAGCAAACCGCATAAGTGAGCAATTCTTCCACTCTTCAGGTTCATCTGTACAATTTTAAAGAAAAACTGCTAAGATTGCAGTGTGCACTTCACAATTTTGACAACACTACAGGAAAACTTGTAAATTCTTAAATGGCAGTCATCAGTTTGAACATTTTCCAGACAGGCATGTCTGACAAAGCTGAAAGATAGCTAAGAATGCAACATTGGGCAGAAGACTTGAAACGTGTCAAAATGTACACCCATAAGTACACACCAGCAGGCAACTTGGACACCCATAAGTACACACCAGCAGGCAACTTGTACACCCATAAGTACACACCAGCAGGCAACATGTACACCCATAAGTACACACCAGCAGGCAACTTGTACACCCATAAGTACACACCAGCAGGCAACTTGTACACCCATAAGTACACACCAGCAGGCAACTTCACTTTGGGCTAATTGAAAAAATCAGGTCTGTATCTGTGCGCTGCACCTGTACCTTTTTTTAAATAAAGGTGTCTGACATAGTGACGCACCGCACACCTGTAAAGTGCATCTCTAGCCTTTTTTTTCACACAGGCAATCGGCACTATTCAGTACTTTACGTCGGTCATAGCCATTTCAATGGGTCTACATTGATAGAGAAACAGCATTTTGTAGGTTCCGAATGGCAGCAAAGACAAAAAAGATCAATGTTAACACGATTCTATAAATGGTGGGATAAATAGATTAGTCACCATCGGCATGGTCTGCGAACATTTAACGGAAATATGCGGCAGTCTTAAGCCACGCAGGAAAGACCAAGTTGTATACATGATATAGTGGCAGACGCAGAAAATTGTGAGGCAGCCAAATTATTTAAGAATCCTGAGGGGGCGAGGGGACAACATTTTTACAAGATGAGACCATTCCAAAACTCTTTTAGTGGCACCAAATACGATTTTTACTCAAAAAAAATGAGATTGGCAGCAGTGTCACCAGTCAGGTGAAAAATAAACATAAGTAGAATTTTAATATGACCACTGGAACTAATACCTGTGCCTCAACACTGTAATCAACAGGCTTTATCCTCTGCCATTTAAAAGTCACAGACGCTATCAGTTAGAATGACAGTTCTTGTAGTCGTAAAGGGCAGCCAAAGTCTGTCCAGAATGGCAACTGTGGTTCAAGGAGAGTGCTGGCAGTTGCATTTAACAGAATGGCTGTTTCCCAACCAGTACTATATGTTCACCAAGGAGGCTCTATTGTCAAAAAGACGGGATCACACTTTGCAAGAAGCCTGTTTTCTTTTTGGTCACAATGTGGTCCTTTGCCTGTGTTTGGGTTTTTTAACTGTCGCAAATAAGTTATTTTCTAGCCTGGTCCATATCATTATGATAAAGACCTCGCGCATATCTGCCTCTGCGGTGAACAAACAAAAATCTGACAAGATTTGTGCCGAGTCATAACATGTGTGCCAGATTATGTACAGGCGGTGAGATTATGATGATGCAAATGTACAAAGAAACGTGCCATGACACCTGATGGAAATGCTTCCAAGACAAAAAGAGACCGAGAGATTTTTTTGTGTGTGTCAGTAATAAATCATTTCATATATTAATTAAAGTAAAAATTAGCATGGTCAGACGCTTTGTTTTTAGAACATGCGTGTACATAGGCAAAACGTCTACACAATCTCTGGAACTTCAATGTAATGTTAACATTGAATTTCATACGGAGAAGTAAAATTAGATTGCTACGCTTAACATGTCCCATAGCACATGCATATGCAAAATAAGAATGTTTTGTCGGTAAAGTATACTTGTTCGGAGAATCTGAAAGTGTCATTGCATTAACAAATAGTATTTATCGACTACTAGGGATGAACCATCAAAGTCGATGGACGTCGTTATTGATAAGAAGAACACAGAAATATGATAGATATATCATACGGAGACATCAGCAGATATCAAACGTTGTCAGCGAGGGCCAATTTTCTATCGGTCATATGTACAGGGTAGGAAAATACAAATAAGGGTAGGATGACTAAAGTTTATCTAACCGTATAGCTGGGGCAGCCTACAGTCATCTCCACCCAGATCGGATTAAGCGAACGGAAATAATTTAGAATCAAATAAATGTGTTTCACTTCGTCTCAAACACAAATCACTATCAGTCAGAAACGCATCAAAAACAAAAAAATGTACATTTGCATTCGTGATTGAATATCTACCACTGTGCATGTTCAGTCAGGGATTGACATGGTACTGGTCTTTAAACTATTTGATGACCTTGAGATTTGATAAAAACAAGTGAATAAAACCCCATAATACTCGAAAAAGCAGGTGGGATAAAATAAAATTCTGAGGTTTTGTTTTAAACATAGTTTTGCCTGTCATAGATTTGATGTCTCAGGAAGGATGTTCAAGTCTTGGAATACGATGCAAAGTTTTTGTCAATTATAGTGTTGACTGTAGTGTCTGTCATTAAAAATGTGTCAAAATCTTAGCCAAGATTTTTTTTTTGCCAAGGGATGGAATTTCAGCGTTGTTACACATAACGAAGAAATTGTTCTGTACTAGCAGATTTGTCTTGGGACCAAACAGTATGCATTCAGTTTTGCCCAGATGTATTGATAACCAGTTATCAATCAACCACTGATTGCAAGAGGGAAAATTGATCCCAAGCTGACGTGACATTTCGTCGGGATCTTTGGAAGAAACATGTAGGATGAGTCATCAGCTTACAACATCAATTTGCAGGAATCAATGGTTTGCATGTCAATTACGTAATATAAATACAAGAGAGGCTCGAAAATAATTCCTAGAGAAACGCCACAATTGCAGGTCAGCTCGGATAAGGTGCGTGAAGATCTATTTGTTGGTAACCAGTGGTTCAATTGAGCCAACACCCGTTGTTTTGGGGCTTATCATGAACTTTTAAATTTTGATCTTACATATTTTGAACCTTTTGTCCAAAAACTGGTCCCCATTACCGTTTCGGATGATGACTGATCATGCGCAGTAGCATGGCTTCACGAGTTCGTGTAGATGGCACCACTCACTCATCCCTGCGGTAGGCCTCCGTAGATCGGCAAAGCGTGCAATTCAGCTTTCCATATGCTTTCGGAATCCTATGGGGAATCTACTGTTCAGTCAATATTTCAAATATGCTCTCAACAATGGGGTGTTAAGTCACATTTGAGATGAACAGCAGTTATTACTCTGCGTACCATACAGCAATTGCGCTCAGGGATCGAATCATTTTGCAAGAAGCGTCCAAGCGCACGCCACGGAATTATAAATGTTACAGCTGATCCCTATAGAGGCCTACTGAATTGAGTATCACAGTTTGACACAGTTGAGAAACCTTTCTTGCGAATCTCAGGTTTTATGTACGCAAATGAAATGACAAAATTGCTTGTAGAAGTATTATATTCAAAGCAAAGAACCATGCAGGCGTACGGCGGGGTCTAGCATGTCGGATGACAAGACAAGCGTGCATAGTACAATTTGATTTAAATGTGGTCGGCGAAAAAGGGATTCCACTTGTTCACTGCATTTGAAGGCACTGGTCTTCTAAGTGCGAGCAACTGAGCTGTGTATTCAGCTGAATATATATGTAACTGCTTAATGCGACCCCCTTCATTGAGAGAGCTACAGCCAAGGCCACTAAGGCTGTTAACCTGCGTTTGATTTATTGGCCGCTTCCATAGATGTCCCATGATATTGACGTCTGCGATGCAGGCTGTCTATAACATATGGTATACATCTACTGTCTTTGGTCTTCATGGAAGTCCATGGCAACTCTTGGTCTGTGTGGCCTCGCAGTGTGGTCGTGGGAAATAATTCCTTCATCAATAGATGTACGCCCAAAGGGTAGAGCATGGGGCTTCAGGTTTAGCATCCCTATAGCAGTCATGAGTCCCTCAACAGTCTTTAAGAAAGACTTCTCATAGAAAGAAGCTGCCCCCTCACGCCATGATGGACCAACCACCAGACAGGTCCATATAATAAAAGGGACTGGGGCTGCACCTTGTTTTCCTGGACAGCAACACGCCTATTCGCCGGTCACATGGTCGTATAGAAAACCGGTACTCGTGTGAAAAGCATACGTTGCGTCAGTGTTTGGTGCTCCACCCTCCATGTTCTCTGCTCCAATCTGACCTTGCATGATTGTTTGGTTCAGAAATCAGTGGAAAAAGAGTCGGACGACACGATCTTTTCCCTCGCTCTGCCAATATTGCCAAAAAGACATCATCGCTGACACCCCACGTCGCCCCGACGGCTGATGTCGGTGAAGGCAACCTTTAGACGTTCACAATTGCCTGTCTTCCCTATACTTGACCACCACATCTCTATCTCCATCATATGTGGCTTTGGGTTGGCCACTTGGTCATCTGCCCTTGTCGTGTCTCTTCATCAAACATCTAAAGACCCCACACCTGATGACGTCTCTGGAAGTTGCACTGTTCAATAACTCACAAAACCCAAGGTTTTGTACCAAAACCGTGGGTTTGGCTAAAAAAATCCCAGAGTTTTCTTAACAAAACCGAGGGTATTGTTTGTGAAACCGTGAGTTTTGTAACAAAACTCTGAGTTTTCCTTGTAAATCCCAGGGTTTTGCACGAAACCCGGGGTTTTGTAAACTACCCAGGATAACAAAACAATTATCATATATTTTTCAAAGATTTTGTTCAATAATATGCACAAAACCCTGGGTTTTATTATGAAACTCAGGGTTTGGTAGACCAAAACCTGGGTTTTGTTTGTAAAACCCAAGGTTTTGTATCAAAACCCATGGATTTGTGCACAAAACTCTAGGTTTTGTAACAAAACCCAGGGTTTTGATTTCTTATCCAATCTTTTCAGAAAACTCATGGTTTTGTTTCAAAACCCTGAGTGTTGTCATGATAACCCTGGGTTTTGCAGTTGTTTTGTTCATTTTTTGCAAAACCCACGGTTTTTCTGACGTCGCAAAACCCTGGGATTCGTGACGTCACAAAACCCACGGTTTTGTATTTTACTGCAAAATGGGTCATATGGATACACCAACCACTCACAACTCGGCTTGCTTGCTGAATTTGCTGTACACCAATATCATGTTAAGATGGCGGATCTCGGAAAACTTCCATCGATTCGCGACTTAAACGTCGTGTATTTTATCACTGTGTGCACTTCATGAGCTCATCTTTTAGGCGCTACAAGAGAAAACATGTAAGATGTATATCGTATATGTATTTTTAAGAAATTTAATAGATTAAGACTGATTTTCAGTTTCTGGGACCGTGCGACCGGGCTGGAGTTTTAGCAGCATAAGGTCTCTGATCTGCCGCATAGTTAAAATCTACCGTACGTTGTGCCTCTGCCTGCAGTACACATGCGACCGTTGATTACAAAACGACTGCCACATCAAATCGTGGTGATAATTATCTCAACATGACTAACTCCTAAATTGTTACATGGTATTCTTTAACTCCACCTTCATTCCCACCATTCAGAATTTTGCATCTATTTCTGTGTCAGCTCTGCTGACAGATACAAAAGCTCTTCCCCGGGAGCTCTGCAACCGGAAGGGTGAAAACCGTGTCTGTAACGGCATGTCCCTGTGCCAGCCACTACCCCGATACAAACTACCCATTCCCAGTACTGAGTTGTGTATAAGTTTTTTGTTGACGGGCACTGCAAATCACGCAAGATTTATTGGCTCCTTCTCAAGAACTGTCGAATGGTACAGTGAACACGCACGTCCACCAATTTGATATATAAACACAACAAACCAAAAGCCAGTTAGATATTTTCGACCAGAACCGACTTCAAGACTCAACATTGAAAAATTTCCAAGTCCGAAATTTCTACTCAATTAAATTAATTGGTCAATTAATCAATCAATTAAAAAAAAAGGATTTGGTAAGAATCGATTCAGCCAACCCTTGACCCGCAGTCCGACACGCTAAGCTTGTGGCCACGTTAGTTTGTAGTGATGCTGTTAGGTTTCTCTCTTGTATTTGATAGTGGTCGGACCACGCGATTTTGTTTATTTTGTTTACTCTTTCACGTCTACGTCACGCCAGTCAAAGCGACCGCAACCATTAACTGTTGAATATTTCAGACGATAATGGTTGAAAAATCGGATCAAAAACGCTATTTAGATCATCAAAATTTCCAGGGCTCCATCATATATCGTGCAACAAATTAACTATTTGCAACAGATTGAATGTTTTACGCAAATTCAAGAGCTCGAGGCTGTGCATTCAAAACTACAATACTGTCAATAGTCGATGCGGCTCTTCGCGCCGGCGTGTGGATTATTTCAAACACTGGATGCACAACCTTTCGTTCTTTAACTAATACATAACTTATATTCTCATTGTGTCGCAAAGAGGTAGACTATGCGCGTGGTAACTAACAACGATGTTATTGATCACAAAAACTGTACCACTTGTAGTATGACGCTATTTTTAAGATGAGTAGCCTAGCAAGGCCTACAATGTAACAGCTGTCATGATTGGTTGGTTACAAAACCCTGGGTAGGCCTATTGCACCTTTTCAAAACCCCGGGATTCGTGATGACACAAAACCCAGAGTTTTGCAATCTCACAAAACCCATGGTTTTGTTCTGTTATTTCAAAGTGTTGCAAACCACGGTTTTTCTGGCTAAACGGAGGGTTTTACGAACAAAACCGTTGGTTTCGTTCAAAGAATAACAGAACCGACGGTTTTGTGATCAAAACTCGGAGTTTTGCTCTTCAACTGTGGGTTACGTGCTCAAAACCCAAGGTTTTGCTGCAAAACCCAGGGTTTAGGTACGAAGCCCTTGGTTTTGTACACAAAACCCAGGGTTTTGTCCAAAATGATATCAAAATTCAATAACTAAGCAAAACCCAAGGTTTTGTGACAAAACCCTGGGTTTTTGCTAATGAAACCCAGAGTTTTATAAAAAAAACTATGGTTTTGTTAGCAAAACGCATGGTTTTGCTACAAAACCCGGTGTTCTAAAAAAGGAAAATCCATGGTTTTGAGGACAAAACTCAGGGTTTTGTGAATTATTGAACAGTAGAACTTCCATAGACTTCCAACTACTTAGCAGCTTTTGTCTGCGTCCAACCCGCTCGGCTTCACAGGACTACAATTTTCCGTATCTGTCGGTCTGAGAGACATTTCCGCTGGTTCATGCTACTCAAATAGCTTAGATGGCTACTGCCAAATTTGTACTTGCACCCCGTGCCTCGTAAGGTCCCTCGAACGCGGTGTGGTCAGTCCGCTGACAGGACACGACGGAAATCACGCAGGTGCATATTTGGTACAGTGTGGGCCAAGTGGTCATATACATGGTTTTACATGTAAGACCCATGGCTTACCTCTTGCGGGACGGTATGTTCTCTGATTTTTGATGAAAAAATCAGATGCTTTTACAAAACGAAGGGCCAGTTTAGACGTCTATTTCGTCTGATATCTTAATATTCCGAACACAGTTCAACGAATCCCTGTTTATATAAAGGAGAGATGAGGATCTAATGTAAATAATAACTTGTGCAATTTGTACTTTCTATGGAACACGCCTTTCATTGCCCTTCCCCAACATAAACAGTGCCTTATTTTCCTTTCCTGTACAGCGGGTAAAATGTGCTCTTCAACACAAAATATAGACAATCAAACTTACAGATTATTTCTAGTGGTTAACTTATGTTGTAAACGCTTCCATTCATTTAATACATTTTACCCTATCGTTGTTTTCAGGACATGGACATCCTATCTATGGTTTTATTCGTAAGCAACTGGTACAATATGAACATACGTACGTACGTAGGCCTACATACATACATACATACATACATACATACATACATACATACATACATACATACATACATACATACATACATACATTCATACATACATACATACACACATACATGCATGCGTGCACACACATGTAATACACACATGCCCACATAATACATGCATACATACATATGTATATACAAATACCCATGTACACGTAATAAATACATACCGTACATACATACATACATACATACACACATACATACACACATACATACATGCATGCATACACATGTTATACATACATGCACACATAATACATGCATACATACATATGTACATACAAACACCCATGCACACGTAATAAATAAATACATACAAACACACACACATACATACATACATACATACATACATACATACATACATACACACATACATACATACACACATACACAAAAGTACTATAAATGGACAAAAAGAAGAAAAGGAAAATGCATAAATAACGTCACATAGCTCTACATTTCTATGTAATTTTTACATTCATCAGTATACATATATCATGTGGCATCTGGTGTTTCCAATTCGCATTTATTAATCCCATATTTAGAGGAATTAACATTATAAGAATCACAGGTGATTGAACGATTCCCGACACGAGTGGCAAAACCCACATATCGTTACAACACTGTCACTGCCTTTATGATTTTATCAAAAACATTGTGAATCTTTTACGCAACTGAACATCAAGCAGTTAATCCATACATAACAATGGTAGCGAAATGCTACGTCTTCTTTATAGGGTCCTCCAGAGAAATCTGATGGCTTACTCCAAGAGGCGTGGAAACTGTCGACATCTCCTCAACAGAGGTTCCAGTGCTGACATCCGTATATCTATGCACTGGCACTCCCTAACAAACCCCCCGCCTTGATCTAGACCATGCGTAAATTGGAAATCCATTTGTGGAAATTGAAAGTGGATGATTTCATTTGCGTTGGTAGCACCATTTTACTTGTCTCTGGTCACCTTATTCTTTATCAACGAGTGAGTGCAACTTATCCAAAGTTCAATGACATTGCATTCAATTCTTATTTACCCTTTGGTCATCACACCTAGAAATAGCAGAGCACAAATACAAACTGAAAACAACATTTCTTTACACAGTGTCAGTAACGCCGTACGAGCAACCTACAGCAATAAATGCACACAGAGTGCTTGCATGGTGTCAACAGGAACTTAAAAGAGACGAAAGTGCTCAGCAGAATGGAGGTACTGGGAAGTAATCGACATTTTGCATTGCTCATGTGGTTGCCTATAGCGTTGCAAATGACAGGCTACCATTTAAAAGTAATTTGAAAGAGAGAAATGATTTTCTGGCATCTTAACTTGCTTTTGGTAAAGGTTGCTTCGTGCCTTTTCTGTTTGGAGGTTTGTATTGCTGTAATATATAGCCACAAAAGAATCGCCAACACAGTGATTCATTTAGATTAGGGCTATAATTCTTTCTTTCCACGTAGGCGGACCATTAAAGTTACTGATTTTTCCTGATATCGACATACACGTTAATGTGCTTTTATTATTGGCAATAAAAACAAACATATTCACGTGTCGAGTATACAAATAATGCCATATGTATTCCATCATATGTACAGGTCATGTCAGTACTTCATGTCGATATGTCTCAGCGATAGCGAAATCTCGACTACGTTATGAAAATGAACAACACGTCATCACAATCTAATTTTGGGACCAACTGTAATTAGGCCCTTACATCTTAAATGTTCCTGAAAGGACTTAATTACACTAGCTGCCCGACAAAATGTCAATTTCGTTGTCAACCTTTTGTTTAATAATGCTTTATGACCATTGTCAAATTGTTATCAAAACGGAGTCTATAGACACGCCAATTTGGGAGTTAAAAGCAATTATCATAAAGCAGGATGCATTTTAATAATAGCCTAAGTTTGCAATAAGAGCCGTTCACAAGCATGGCATTTTGAAGCATAACGTTATCCAAGATTGTCATGGCACATTGCATTATGGCAGCGTGAAGCATAGTAACAGAAGAGATATTCCAGCAACTGTGCAGGCCACCGGTCATGCAATAGCTCTTTGAAATTCTATAATAAAAATACCTTAACAATTTAATATAATAAAAATTATTACTATAATCAATCATATTAAAAAAAGATAGCTCACAATGATAACTAACAAAACAAAGCACCAAAAAAAAAAAAAAAACAAGACCAAACCCCCCCAACCCCCCCAAAAAAAAACAAAAACAAAAAAACCAAAAAAAACAAAAAAAAAAAAAAAAAAAACCAAAAAAAAAAAAAACAAAAAAAAAAAAAACATCAGGCCACCAGCAAATGGTCCAACATACAAATTAAACAGACATAGGCAGAATTTCGCAGTGAAATATTCAATTCCATATATAACAACTCGGAACAAAAGCCAAACTCGTATTGGGACTCAATGAAAACAGATGAAAATGAAACACAGGTTAAATAAACCAAGTGAAGATGGTCAACATGAATGGTTCTGCCATTCCATTTAGCTTATTTGTCATAAAGAAAATCCATAAACCTCATCCAAAACTGAGCTGGTGCGGCTGTGCCATTAAGCCTAAGGTAACCCTTCCCCCCTCCCCCCCCCCAAAAAAAATGTTTCTTGAAAGAAAAGGTGGTAACACAGAAACAAAGGGATATGGATACTATGCTGATCAGACCAGCAGAACTAAAGTTAAAGGGAAATAAGGTTGGAATTCACAAATCATGTTGACAATTTTAAACCAGCCATTTTGGAGAGATAGCAATACAACAGTGACGACATAAATGGCTCTTCAGGACAATACCGTACTCTGATTGGAGGCTTGTATTCAATGTATTAAGTCACTGTATTTAGCAAACAGTAGTTGATCATGGCATTTTGATCGGTCAAGTTACCGCCCATACACACAACAAAATGTTATTTATTCAAAATAAAGAAATTAGTTCTGTGAGTCTGCTATGATATTACTGTTGCACCGTGGGGTATATTTGAGGCATATGTCAGCCGCCACCTAATATTTTCGTGTCCCACAGGCGGCATTTTGAATGAGCATAAGTTCAGTTCTACTTGCCTGATATAAAATATATTTACATCGCTGTGCCTATGTTGATAATTGGTGTTCTATTAAATAATACATTGTAGTGTTGGATTTTGGTTTAATTTTTAACCCAAAATACGCAAAAGCATATAAAAAATTTAATGGAAAGTAAAATTTTCGAAAAAGTTAAAAACTGGACGTACCTTGGTATAGAAATTGAAATAAATAGCTGTTTCGACGACAAAGTAACCGAAGTTCTAGCCAGATAAAATTCCACTAATAGATAAATCAAACGTGAAACTTCTTATGAATGTGCTCACTTAACTATTCAGGCCCAGTACGCCTTTGAAACATAGAAAACATATATAGTAATTCCGTCTTAACATTTTTTGAATAAATCTCTGCTTATTTTAATTACACGTATAAGGGATTACATATAATCCTTGTACAATGCGGCTACGATTTCTACCATAATGCAAGTAATAAAGTTTTTTTTCGAGTGAACATGGCAACCAACATTTTCCTACAGGACTGCTAATGATGCAGCACAGACTTTCCCTTTTCATGGACTGATGTAATGATGATGATGATGATGATGATGATGATGATGATGATGATGATGATGATGATGATGATGATGATAAACATTTTTCAGCTCTGATTTCGAAGATATCTGGCCTATCGGAGGGGTGTCCTCTGTCCATTTACATTATTGAAAGCATCGGGGATTGTAATATAAAAGCAGGTTCCGGTTAGTGTGTCTTGTATGTCTCCACTTGGATACAAAATATTTTGCTGTTTGGCAAATTACAATACATATGCTGTCATGGTGCAAAGTCAATTAATCCATTTACAATCACGCAGCCATAGTCAATTTCCTTATGAGCTAAATTTTTTTCAAAAAATGAAAATTTAAAAAAAAAAACAAAAAAAAAAAAACCTCATGTCAGTCGGTGCTAAGGTTCAAGTTTTTTTAGATATGTTTTTTTTTCTAACAAAAATTAGTTTGCATTGAGACCATTACTGATTCCGATTCTATTTCCTTAACACCATCTTTTCAGCTTCCACTTTGAGCATCACCATGATACACTCGGACTGCAATTTATACTTATACACTAGACTAATGGAGAGGATCTTGTTCAGTTTGCCATGTGTAACATAGATTTTGGACACAGTTTTCCAAAGTTAAATGATTTGTAGTCCACATGGGCAAATTTTCAATCTTGCAATAACAATTTGCAATTGCATTTTGCATTTCTCTTGAAGAAAGCCGGACATTACGCAGTTCACCTATGAATCTATCCGGCATTTTAACTTACGTCGTGTCGAAATTATATCGAACAGTATTCCAAAGTTAGACTATTGTCCACGTAGGGTTAGACTAATAGACTCAATCCTAGTTCGTCAATAAACGCTAAAAGCAGAAAGTAATTTGGTCTTCTAGCTCTAATCATGTAAATATCTTCGTTTTCATGTTCTAATTGAACTGAACGACAATCGTTTGCTTTTCATTGGCACATATATCATGGAACAGCCGATATCAGTTTTCTTCATACTTGAGTCTCTGCGTGCGATGGGGCGTTTTCATCCTCTCCAAGAAGCACACATTTTGTAATATCGATCGACAACACTGACAGGTTTAGAAGCACGTTGTCTTCTATTATTCCACTGCAAATACATAACACTCACTGACTTAATTTTCTACAGTGATCCTTTATAATGTTACATCCCAATGGGGGCTACAAATTTAAAGACGGATGTAAGTTATCAAAATGGACGATGTCTTGGATAATATTTTGGATGTTTTAACCCCGTTACATATTTGCAGACTATTTGTGGAACTCAAAGAGTTACTCTAGCAAAGAGACTCCAATACACTCCTCTTATCCTTTATTCCTCAATTACATTTTGCATTTGTTAGTGGAGGACCAAGAAATGTACCTGACTGTTCCATGCTACCTTTTCTTGCAAGCAGAGAAAATTGTGGTTTTGACTTAACAATACAGACACACTGAACCTTGTTTATATAAAATATTCCTCCATTCCTTCACGTTTATCACTGTATTCATCAGCAATTATTCACAGCTACACCCTGCGTCTATGATTATCAGTGCAAGATTTATTTGTAAAAATTGACAGCTACACCATGGATCTATTTTTACGCAAGGTGCCTAAAATTTTAGCCTCTTTGGTCTATGTGCATGATTTATTAATACATATTCAAAGCGACAACATGCTTCTATGTTTATCAGTGCATGATTTATTAGTAAATATGCACCGCCACATCATGCTTCTTTGTTTATCAGTGCATGATGTATTAGTAAATATTCAGAGCTACAGCATGCTTCTATGTTTATCACTGCATGATTTATAGAGAAATATTCAGAGCCATACCATGCTTCTATGTTTATCATTGCACATTTATTAGTAAATATTCAAACTACACCACGCTTCTATTTTTATCAATGCATGATTTTTAGCATCCACTGCTAACCCAAGCTGTAGGTTTCTAAGTGCATAATTTATTAACGAATATTCACAGCTACATCATGCTTCTATGTTTAACAGTGCATGATTTATTGGTGAATATTCACAGCTACATCCGTGCACGATTTATTGCTAAATATATACAGCTACACCATGTTTCTATGTTTATTAGTGTCACACACAACAGAGGCGAAAGCGACTTTAATTGCTGAAACTCGAAAATATAGATAAGGTAGAGTTTTTGAAATTTTAGTTATAAATTTACCAATTACAACTTGCTGATATACTTAATAACTTTCCATCAATTTTATTTGTGTCTTTTTGCCCCGAACTACTTCCTAGTAGTCATTACCCTATTCCGCAGTCCGAACTCTTTATTCTCCATAAGCAAACCTGTCCCTGTCTAACCTATATACATATGGAATTACTATTGTCCATATTGCACGCGTTCCTCTGTAAAATTTATAAAACCAGCCATGCATTAGTATAACGCAAAAAAACCCGGCATATTTGTAACTAGGGCTTCTCGCTTCCAAATAAATCAATGCATACGGTATCAGCTGGATAATATTTTGAATCACACCCCGGCCAAGATAAACGATACAGTTACCACGTACAGTATTCAAGGTTTTCGATTTAAGCAATATGACATAAACATATATAAAACACATATTATGTGCAAAACTGGTATACTGTAATTCTGACAGGTAACTTGTTACTGAATACTGTACTGGGTTCGGGGAGGGGGGAGGGCACATAGGCCTACTCAACATCAGGGTGGGTGGGTGCCACGGACATTTTTATACAATACCCTATCTTAATCCTAATCCAGATGTAAAAAGATACGCTTTCTTAATCCTGTAATGTGTTGAAAGGGGTGCTGCATTGGTGCATCCTGGTGCATTCGGAGACCAACATTCCAATTTTGAACAAGTTTTAGCATATTCTTACTTCCCACAAAAAATCTCCCCAAAGAGTTTGCTAATCATATCCTATATCTCCAGTTCACTCAAATTATTGTTACTTCTATCCTAATCCAGCTGTGTGTATTTTGGGGGCTTTTCTAATCCTGGGAGTAATGAAAACAGGGCCGTTCCCGCGGCACATACCCATATCCCCCCCCCCCCCCACTAGGTTTAAATCCACGGTCTCATTTTGGTCTTATGTGTATTATTAAATTATAAAATCTGGTAAAATAGTAAATTTCGGACCTTGTATCGAGGTCTTTTGTATCTTGCAAATTATAAAATTTGGTAGTATTGTAAATTTCATGGTTGTATTGACTACATATCAGTATTATCTGCATCACAATAAATTGGAAGCAACAAATTCTCGGGTGGCGTGTAAAATAGCGGGCAAATGTATAAACATCTCATACAAGTACCCGCATGCCCAGCGTAGGTGGTTCCTGAGAAGATGTGTGGTCTGATCAACAACTTTCCTCAACGACCTCAGTACGCCAAGGAAAGCTTCTGTCTTGAAATTAGAGTTACATGTGTTAAAGCGGAACAAAGGCACCTTCGTGATGTTCTCTAGCGCACTCAATCGTTCTGGAGATGTTGCATCTTGTGTTTTTGAATCCCTTTCATTTATGACAAATTCCAACACGGTAATTCTCATGGCAATACGTATATTGTTGCTTTTTAGTGAGAAAGTGTCAGGTGAGACAATTAATGGACATTTAAAGAAACAAAGCAAAGAAGTGTGCACTTAAGAAGAAATTAATTGAAATGTATGTTGAATAATATCATTTCATTTTGGAGTTATTGTTATATCCCATGCATTTTGCACAAGCATACACAACTGTCAGATCAAAGAGGGATGTGCAGTAAAAAGAACCGATATGGCGGTGGCGGCACACTTGTGGACTTCCCGTCTTGAACATGATGGCTGTGATCAAACAAAATCATAACAGCTGTCAATGCCGATAATACCTTAAGGCTTGACACTATTACCCAACACGTGCCGTACTCAAATATTGTGACAAGGGGTGGTCCTGCGTCCCCAGATTCACAGCGTACAAGAATGCATTCTTCGTTCAATAAAGCTTGAAGGTGTTCTAGCAACATGGGCAACGGGGAGAGGTCACTGAGGACTTACTCATAGTGATGAGTTTTATCGACCCACTGAAAACCGCCACTCTGAGACAGCATTGCATTGTTGTCACTTAATGATCACTCTTTGTCACTAATGAAGCATTCTAACTGCAAGAGAAGCATTACACTATGTAAATAATCCATCAAGTATATGGGCTATAGTTATCAGCCAAAGTGTTAGCACGTGGGAAGCCATTATAATATATTGAATCCATAAATTACCAATAAATTAACGTTTGGGAAAATTCATAATGAAGTATAATACACATGAATGTCCATTGAACAAACCATTCAGGTATTAGGAGACTGCTGAAGGTTTCCTTTCCCCTTGAATTAAACAACTACGAGACATAACAAATCTTTGTACACAAGGACATACATTTTGTGTAATCAAAGTAAAAAATGCCAGATAATTAACTATAAATATCATACAATATACCAAATTCTGGTCTGATGGGTACAGTACCGACTCACCGGGTCTTGTTCTAAACTATGGTAGCCTTGCTCCTATCTCCAACTCCGACCACTCAGTAATCCACTGTACTTTCAACCTTTCCAAGGTCAAGGATATATATCCTTAAAAAGACCGGTATGGGACTTTAAAAAGGCCAATTTTCAGACTTTATCCTAGGCTCTCTGGGACATTGGCACTGCTATTTTCGATACAGTTGATGCCATTGTGTCATACTGGTCCGATTTGTTTCTGACCCTTGCTAAAGATTATATTCCCTAAAGGGAAGACACCTTCCGGCCAAGGGTCAAACCCTGGATAACTTCAGTTATTATAAAAACACATTCAACATCGTAATCGAGCATGAACGCACTTTAAGCGTGCAGCCAACAAACCTCGTCCCCGCCCTTATGAAGTCCATTATAAAATCGAAATGTCTTACCAGTTTTATGAAAGGTCTTGCAACAAGGTTGTAAATTTAATCAAATATTCTATTAGATCATATTTCCACAAACTTCGTAGTCACCTTGACGATAAAGACATAAACCCGAAGAAATGGCGGAGCTTATGTAAGTCTGTTCTAGGTTGTAAAATCCACCCAGATATACCTACTATCATTGAAGAAGATAAGATTATTTCTTGTATCACCGAAAAATGTGAAATTTTCAGCATATGCTTCTCAGGTCAATGCACACCTGCTCCAGATGTAGATGCCCACCTGTGCCAGAGGTTACATTTCAAACGGAGACAAGCTTACATAATATTGATATTGATGCCCACAGTGTAAGAAAAGTCTTATCTTCCCTCAGACTTTCCTTTGCGTTTGGTCTTGGCATAATCGGGAATATATTACTTCAACATACTGCTGAATCTTTATGCGAACCACTGGCGAACATCTTTAAACTATCCCTTAACCTTTGCCATTTCCCCGCTTACTGGAAGAGAACTAATTTGCCCTGCTTATAAGAAGTCCAACCCAGAGATAAAGAAGCCTAATCTCTCTTTATGCAATGTTTCCAAAGTCTTTGAACAACTGCTATATAACGCTTTATACGAATACTTGACAGGCAATAACCTTCTCACTTATAAAATCTGTATTCAAGTCTAGCGACTCTGCAATAAATCAACTCGCATACATCGTTCATAACATCTACAATGGTCTTGAACATTGCAATGAAGCTAGAATGGTCTTACTAGACGTTTCAAGGGCCTTTGATAAGGTATGGTACCCTGACCTTATCTTTAAACTTCGTCAATTAGATATTTGTAATCCCCTACTGTCATGGATCGAACGTTACTTATCTAATCGCTTTCAGCGCGTTGTAATTCATGGTCAAACGTCTTCTTGGCTGTCTATAGAAGCCGTGTACTTCAGGGATCCACGCTCGGTCCACTTGTGTTCTTGGTTTATCTAAACAATCTTGTTGATGACATGACTTGGGAAGTCAGACTTTTTGCTGATGACACAATCTTACTTGATACTGTTCAAAATCCAGAGCATTCCTCCCATCACTTAAACGCGTCATTCGTAATCGGGGTAAGTTATCGCGTGTCATCTACAATGCCATGAAGTCCTTATCAGCTATTTTCTCAGTTAAAACCAATGAACCATATCACCCTCCGTTCATCTTGGTGAATCAGCCATTCCTGAGGCTGACACCCACACGCACCTTGGAATCACCCTCAGCAATAACTTGTCCTGACGTCTTCATATAACTCGCATTACTACTAAAGCTAGCCAGCGCATTACTCTGTATAAACTCTCCCGCAAAGCCCCAGTCAGGTTGTACTTTTCCATGATTCGACCCATTCCTGAATACGGTTGTGTCATTTTCATCTGACCTTCTTGAATCTATCCAATATAAGGGAGCCAAAATATGCACTGGTGCTTTAAGACATACTTCACACATTAAACTTCTTCAGGAACCCGGATGGCCTACGTTTGCTGACGGACGCAAATACCTCAAGCTGATTCTCTTTCATTAAATGCGCCGTAACCTTACTCCTGCAAAGCTGTCGAATATATTACCTCCCATCTTTTACTGATCGGACTTCACGCCATTCTACTTTTGTGAGAATTCCTACATATAGAACTCAGCGGTGTACTAATTCCTCTCTCCTCGATACTATCAAGCTATGGAGCAACCTGCCCTCTGACATCACATATTCTATTCCTCTACAAATATTCAAATCTAGACTCAGAGTTACACTGCGTGCTGTCGATAACGTCCCTGACTTCAATTCTACTGGTGACCGTTTCTTCGACATCTGCCACATCCAAATGCCTGTAGGTTTATCAAAGCTTAAATATGACCTCCACAAGGTCAACATTATTCTCTCAGCTAAGCTATGACCCTCAGAAAGTCAACATTGTTACATATCCTGATAGTTCATGGTGCCACTCCACTGAAAACTCGATTCATTCTCTTTTGTCCACTCTTCTACTCTGTCAGAAAAATTTCTTAAATACCAGCATCCTTATAATTGTTCCAAATGTTTACCCTACCTTAATAATACATATTGCTAGCGACCGTTTAGTTAAAGTTTTCCTTTTTGGTAGGAAAGAAATATCGAATGAATTAAACACTGAAATTTTTGTAGCTGCCCAAACGTATATAGCCGAAATCAGACGTTTTGTATATTAATTACCTCCGTGTATTCCAAATGTCTGCCTATGTCCTCAATGTGCCAATAACATTATAAAGATAGTAAAGGAGTATCCATACTGCAGATTATGTATTTTAGGTTGCACCCCTAAATTGGCCACAGAGGGAAGCACTGTAGGATTTGGCTTTACCAGAGTGGTGGAATTTGTGGTAGGCTAAAATCCGTTACATATAATTTTAATTCAGATTTTGCCATCACAAAATAGAGTGATTTGAATAATTAATTTTGGGCATATTTTTTTTCCGGGATGGTCGGAAATTTTAAGGTGATATTGGGTGCAGACAGGGTGAAAATCCAACATGACTGCGTTCAGGTGGGGCAAAGTCAAAGGTTTGGTGTTCATCATATATGTTAATGCCTCTTATTTTGTAAGTCAGACTTGAACTTAATTGGTGAGCATAGTCTTCATTAAAGTTAAAGCTCTTACTCTCTGATACGCCAGGACGTGTTATAATGGTCGCCTATGGGAAATTCAATTTAGTGGTGCCACTTGTTTTTTGTTATAAGTTTATTCTGGTCCTTTTGTCAATTTCATATTCATATATTGTGATACTGTTTACTTCACCTATGGTTGTATTGGTAACGTTCATGTTACGTCCTGTGTGTTTTTGTATATATATATATATATATATATATATATATATATATATATATATATATATATATATATATATATATATATATATACTGTGCGTCTTTCTGTTTCTGGACAGCCAACATTTTAGTATCTTGATGTACTATTAGGCAACCCAGGATAAATATTTTTAAACTAAAGAGTACTATAAATAATTGGAGCCTTTACATCCGATAACCGCTTACCGGTATTACCTATTCATCAAAGGATTGATTGCATGGACATGTTATTGGCGGTGAATTTGAGGAGTTTCGAAAAATTAATTATAAAGTATGGACACATACGAAACAAAAAATTGTATTTTTGAAAAAAAAATTGTGCAAGAATTTAATTGGTCTCTTTGTTGATACCAAAGTTAGTCTGAGGGTTTTCAAAGTTAAAGGATCAGTACTAAAAAGGGCTGAGATCTGATTGTATTTTCACACGGCTTGTGCGTATTTGCCACCTTAATTCCACCATTTCGGCCAAACACGAAAGACATTAAAACTGAAACTTCAGTATCTCAACACTTATATGTATATCAAATATTTTGTTAAAAAGTCTAACTTTGAAAATGACTAGCTCCAATTAGCGGAAAGTATACAATTTTTTGCTGTTTTATTATTTTCATATTGAGATGGTAGATTCGTTAAAAAGAATTTGGTGTTCTTTTTATTGAAAATTGGTACAAACCGTCTCACATTTGAAAAGTTCAAAGCTTAAGAGAATTCCACCACTGTCGTGGTCAAACCTTCATTCATTTCCACCCCAACATGCGTCAGATGTTTCATTAATTTTCATGGCTTTATTATTTTAAATTCCATCAAAGAAAATATTCCTTTCAGTTCTATCAAATAACAGATATTCTACTAGGCTTTAGACTGAACATCAGATTCAGAAATTATATTATTTTGCCTGCAATACTGCTGCCAATAATGTACGTTCTCAGTTGACAGCAGAGGAAATAAAGTTTATAGGATACTGTCAACGAAATTGTATTAGGTTCCGTTTGCGTTATTACTACCGACATAAATATCAGATATTTTATTCGCAGACAACAGTATTTTAACATCAAATAACATTAAAATTACCGACCAATTACAATTACTTGATGGCACCATAAAAATTACAGCAACTTTTACAACTTTACAGTGATTAAGTCGCCTTCCAGAATTAGGCATACCTCGCATTATGCCTCAAGCAACCAGCGGCAAAGCTCACAGATGTATCTGTGATCATACTATACGAGTGAGGGAGGAAACCTTTCGACTACGCGTAGTTACATTTAAAATTCCTGTGATTAAGAGATCTACGCTCGCTGGGAGGCTCTGCTGTCCTTATTCAGGAATTCAGAATAGAATGGAAAATATGTAGTCATTACACACCACTATCTGTGGACGGAGGTTCCGGCTTTTGGATATCACACTAATACATAAAAAGGTCAACGATGAACAATCGTCACATGAGGAGGGCCGTAAATGAATTAGGGTAGACCGATAAATATGGGATAGCTATAATCAACTTAGGTCACCACTGTGAACAGAAATAACCAGCCTCCTTATTGAGTTACCCTTGGACAACTTTGATTCCAAAAGCGTAAGCAAGATTGGTATCATATTAAGTTAACGTTCATTTATAAGTATCCCCATTTATCAGACATGCTACAAAATATCGTGGTGAGGCAAGATTAGTTATGTTATATGTGCTTGCGTTTCAACCATCCACACAAAAATAAGAAAACATTACTTGACTCCATCTGGTTGGTAGATGTCAACACAATCTCCTCTGGTAGAAGAACGGGTAAATTTGTTCACATAAAATACTACTTTCTCTCACAGTTGATCGTTTGCTGTTTGGTAGCCGGGCGAAGTTAGAAGTGAAAAGATTTATCGCGAGTCACTGAAAGGAATTACTGAATGTTATCTTGCTTTGTTCACTGTGGTAAGTGGACATCAATATGTGGTCTTGAGTCGGCTAAAAGAAGAGCCTCCCCAACTAAGAATGGCATGCCAACCTGATAGAGAGCCGCCACAGCATGCCAACCTGATAGAGAGCGGTCACAGCATGCCAACCTGATAGAGAGCCGTCACAGCATGCCAACCTGATAGAGAGCCGTCACAGCATGCCAACCTGATAGAGAGCCGTCACAGCATGCCAACCTGATAGACAGCCGTCACAGCATGCCAACCTGATAGTGAGCCAACCTGATAGAGAGCCGTGACAGCTTATGTGCACCAGCCATAACATTGCTTTGGCAAAACTGGAATTTTGCCGTTCACCTCTGGTCGATACTGTTTTTGTAACAGAATAAATGCTTTGGCCACCACCAGCGTTTCTCCTCACCAAAACATAAATGCTGCTTGTCCCAGAAAAGTGTCTGAACGCTTCTTGGCGAGCGTCCTAAAAAGCTGACCACGATTGCCGTCATTACAGACATGCCATCACTGCAGCCTGCGGACCAGATTAACATGTATAATGAATTGATGGGAGGACAAGAGGGGTGAAAAAAACCCCGTTAGATTGAAATCCTGAGTTGCCTCTGAAATAGATCATGCATGCTCAGGAAAGCCAACAGCAGTAAGGTGTACATCCAGGCAAGGGTATCTGATACCAGTTTTGCCAATGGAAAGACGGGGGGGGGGGGAGATATTGCTTTTGATGGCCGATTAAACCAGACATCTGTATGTGGTCACTGATTTAACTCGCATGTCCGAACAGCCTGTGTTCAGTCAAATTCGGAATCGGCATAAAATACTAACTCTTTACATTTAACTTAGCTGTTTTAGTTCAATGATATATCGCCAAAGTGGATAAGACAATGGGAACATTGTCCCAAAGATGTCATGGTAACATATATGTGAGACAGTAGACTTGGATCAGAGATTAGCCATAAAACATTTCCGAATTCACGGCCGTGACTCTAAAAGCAATCATTGAAATACGCCTTGTACGACCAGCGGCGAGGTTCTCTGATTCATCAGACACTTGTGGCATTTGTAGGCGGTGGACATTGACACATTGCATGTGAAACAAAATCCTATCGGGAAGGAAACTCAATCAGAAAATCTATGGTTACAAAGCTCCCGGTTGTCGTTGTATTCCTTGACGGGGACCAAGTGGAACTGTGCTTGACATTACTCGCTCCCAAACGAGACGTTATAACTCCCTGAGCTTGCACAGTGTCAGTGTTGTGGCGTCGAAAAGAATGCATGTGGTCTGCACTATCTGCTGGTAATAAGAGTACATATTTGAAACATGATTAGATTAGGATGCATCAGAACACCTGCTGACAGGATCATCTGACATTACACCATCAATTTTCTCTTTTCATGCTCTGAGTTTGGTTGTATCTCAGCCACAAGGATGGAGGTGGATTGCTTCAGTGCACAAGAGGGCAGATGCTCTACCGAGCTGCGCTATATGCCAAACGCCAGTCCCGTCAGTGCTATTTAGTGGCCATAATTCAATAATTATTAGTTCCTATCCAGCTTTCGATGAATAAAAAATGAATTGCAACTACTTATGGTCATCTGGAGAGACATCTGCATGTCCCTTATAACAGTTCGTTGCATCTTCAGACTGGTATCTGTAGGTAATGGGTCCATTGCCCCAAGCACAGTGCGCATAACCCACTTACCTTCAAAATGGATAATTGGCATCCATAAACTCCGTGGTCTCAAAATGAGCTTCAATAAAAGTAAATTTGTTATTAATTATTAGGTATGGCACATTTTGCTCCATTTATTATCCGAAGACGTGTTCTGTGTCGATCCTACGTCAAAACACACTTCTAGCGGCAGCTATTTAAGTGCTGGGATTTTGGTATCGGTTGAAACAGAGAATAGTTAAACACACCGGCATGTAAATCTAGAAATGTATATAAAATGCCTTACCTGCTATCACTGAGTTACAATGCCAGACTGCCAAGCCTAAATAATTGAGAACGAGATGAATTGTGCCAGCAAGGCGGTCGAAGGTAAACTTCTTGAAGGGGTGTCCCCACCATCCGGCACATTAGTTGTGGGCTCTCAGTAGATTTAAGCTGTTGTATTAAAGTAATAATTTAATAAAAATACAATACTCTTTTTAATGACATAAGTAAAAAGTGTTTCATCTTTACTTTTATGGCAGAAAGACTGTACAGATACCTTCCTTAACCCTTTGAAAGCTAAGTTGGAGACTGAGTCAACTGTTTTCCTCGGTGCGAAATGTGTGTGAAAACCACGCCTTTGACCTGCACTATTTGTTTTTTATCCAGAAATGTTAGGTTACTGGTACTTCATTTTTTGTATGAAATTTGAATGCAAAATAATTTCACTGCTTCAGCTGAGCAAGACGTATTGTTTTGATTTGCACTGAAAGAGTGAATCAGTCTGTTGTGAATAAAGAGTTAATTTGTCTTGAAAAAGAGTGAATCAGTCTGCTGTGAATAAAGAGTTAATCAGTCTGTTGAGAATAAAACATGTCTCATCATCTTCACGTATATATGTCAGCACTCGTCCACCTGGCCATACCTCCAATATTTATGTATGTCCGTTAACTTTTGTTAATGTTAATAATTGTGGGCTCTCTTTCTTAGATTAGTGGTTCCACATAATCATGGTCCTACAGCTACGCAAACCTTTTCTATATAGAGATGCTTCATAGAAATAGACCTGGGTACACGTATTGTCTCGCAGATAAACAACACAAACGCTGTATATCTACTCATACATACAAGTTATATACAGTGACAGGTGAGACTAAATATTGAGCAAAAAATGAATAAAAGGAAAACGAACTAAAATATATACAAAAAATACACCATAAGCACAGGAAAAATCTTTGAAAATTGCGACATGAATAACAGAAAATGACCAGTCTTGTGGGTGCACCCAACACTTGCCATGAAACTCAAGGACCAAGATAAGCTTTCCTTGCCTCTGTGATTGAAGGACAATTCAATACAGGTGCAAAAATGTCTTAAATCTACCACATGTACTCAATATGTAAACCAATATTTCCGACTATGTGAAATGTGTAAAATTACATTACATAATTTGAAGTTTCTTCTATAAATCTTCCCTTAAATTTGTGCAGTACAATTGAAAGCAATATGTCTTTTACTTCACCAGTTCAGCATAAAGAGTCCGTCTCACCAACCGGCGTTTTATGTTTAGCATGACGGTCACTTTTCACACTACCAGAGTATAAGCACTATTTATGGGCTAACTTTATTTTTCTTAACTGAGAAATTATTCTGTAATTTTGGATCCATAATCTTCTTTTACAGCAAACAGTACGCGTGGAGCTTATGCTGATCATGTCTACTAAAGTCGTTAATCTGGTGTTTAGCCACTAAGATTAGAACATATTCTGTACTTGATTTGTCAATTTTGATATATATATATATATATATATATATATATATATATATATATATATATATATATATATATATATATATATATGTGTGTGTGTGTATGTATCACAAGTTACACGCACACCCATGATTCTTTTCATGTGGCACACTAGTTGCATAACATAATTGGATACACCCTACTGTCAAAGTTATAGGCACAGGATTAGTTTTCATACATAACTCTGCATAATTATGGGAAGATATGTTAGCGCACTGATTCTCCTCTAATCCCATGCCACTGGATGTGCATGTCATGCGTTTGTGTACAAACCAGCACCGATCATGGTTTGATAAACATGATCGGATTCTTGCATGTTGACAGTAATTTAGGTAAGTTTTTATTCTACCTAGCCCTTCTCTCGCAAACAACAATATTTCTATGGAGAAAGCCGATACTTACATTTAGGTGGGTTCAATTCTGAGATTTTTGCTTGAGTACAACCGAAACACAGAAAGACAGCTTCTGCGTGAACTATTTCAGAAGTAACTGTGATTTTGTTGCTGAAGTATTGACTTCAGCATTCCTATCAGTGTTGCCAGGATGTGCAAGAATGTTAAATACATACATAGAAAATTACATATAATCATGTATAGAGCGACTTCATATGTATAACATATGTATAACATATACCCACCTGTGATCACGGCACTTTGTTAAGTGCTGGTTCTTGCTCCCACGTAAAAATGTATTAAAGGCTGCGAATAGTCCTTTGATGGCTATGGTTGCTAATCACAAATATGTCGTCCTGACATACTCGATCACATATTTAAAAATGTAAGTAAAATCTGTATTGTACAAAACCCACATGCGAGGTTTCAATGGCAGGTACTTAAAAGATCCACCTGTTATTGGTGGTTGTCCATAGCAGGCTCACCGTGACGACTCTGGCGTGCAGAAACAAGCCAAACACCAACGCATTTACCTGGCTCCACATTACAACGCAGAGAATCAATAAAGGCCTCAGTATGGACGCGCTCAGTTTCTTCGCATGTATACGTCATAAGCTTGTCAGCCTTACACAAAACACAAATCGCGGAACACATTTCACATCTAGACGAAGTCAAAAACAAACTTAATAGCACGACAAGTAAAAAATGATATGTAACCACATATCTTATGTCTGGACTTTTCCTTTCTTGTTAGAAACAAATAAAAGGTATCTGCGTTCTTTTACTCTGTTCATGTGTTCAGTTTTTCATCCTCGAACAATATGAAAGACATCGATCGTCATGCCGTGTGGTCTGTGCACACACAGGGAAGCCAATGGCTCACTACATAGCGGAAAGGGGTATGCACATTTGACATGTGGAAGAGACTATGAAGACATCAATTGAGTAAGGGGAGGGACATCTTCAGTTTTATGATAGAATGCGCTGTTGCAGTTCAAGTGAAGTTTTTAAAGAAAACATATATCAGGAAGCTCCGATCGGCTGAGTGAGCGTCACGAAAATCTCTTGCAAAAGTAAGTACATTGGGTATATATACAATTAGCAATACCGTAATTACATCGTACAGAGACCACTTACTACAATTTACTGACGCCTGGTTTCTTCAGTTCCTTTCAGAGTTTGGATGAAGAGATTTTAAACTATTATATATATATATATATATATATATATATATATATATATATATATATATATATATATATATATATATATATATATATATATATATATCTATATATCTATATATATATATATATATATATATATATGTATAGAGAGAGAGAGAGAGAGAGAGAGAGAGAGAGAAAGGGAGACCCAAATAATTATATATATGCGATATACATTCACTGTATCTCCAATGTTTTTCATCAAGTGTGTAAGGCTAATTTCTATGTCAAACTACAACTAATATTAACATGTGCATTGCATTGCTCTTCAAAAGGAAATTACATCGATTGATTATGTTGTTTTAAATAGACCTGTTGCACATTAAATTGTAGTAGGTGATAAGACCAGATTATGAATTTTACTTTGTTCTCGCCATACTCAGGTATAATTAGAGAATCAATATTTTTATTTATATATTTTCCTTTTTCCTTGGCAATTTAGATTAATCAAACACTTTTCGCCCAGACGTGGTCCATGGCGGCAGTTAGTTTCACATGTCTCTTTCATCATTTTTGCATGCCAATCTTCATAAAGGCTTAATTGAAATTTTAGAGGAGACATATGAACGCTTGCTTTTGTTTTTTATGACGGCCAAGTACAAAACAAAGCACACATACAATGAGGCGAGCATATTTGAATTGGAGCATTGTTGCATATGAATATTCTAGATTCAACTGTTTGAACTGTGGCCATTATTCTACCCGTGTACCCATCGGGTGTTAACCATTTGTTTCATGCAAAGCAACAGAGGCATACTTCCACCTGATTCAAAGAAAAGCTTAGTCTAAACGATAAAGATTACAGGCCTAGACTCTGGAGTGGTCCCGCTTAAATTGACTTAATTATATTGTGACTAACAATCTTGCACGTTTTTCTTATGACTTGGAGTACAATTTTTGCCGCATTGAAATATCCGCACAGCTTTCTGACAAATTTTGCGAGTGCAGTATTTGGAATCAAGAACTCACATGAATGAATTTGGAATGAAGTACCCGACACAGCTAAGTGTCTGTTAATAGCTCCGGCCGGCACACCATCAGTTTATATCTCGTGCAATTTTGCATTCAGATACTGATGGAAAATAAATGTTTGGACAACTGAGTAAGAAAATGGACGAGATCCGACAAGTAACCTTGTGGACAGGAGCTAAAAATTGCCGATCTGTGTGTGTGTTATGAAGTTTTCTTTGTCACCATGTTCGGCTTTCATACGTACTAAGTATTGTTTTGTTCTTTACAACAGGCCGACAGTTTCTTAAGTTATGAACACATACGCTCGAAGTCGGTCTTTGAACACAGAATGCGTGGGTGTATTATGCACTGTTTGCATACTATTAGGGAACAATACCATAGGAAGCTGAGACACATGCATCAGGCTGCTGGTCCATATTGCGACTTATCGATGTAAAACTACGCTGTGCTTAATATTTAAGCCAAGTCAAGCAATCACAGATAAAGGACTTTAATATCCAACAATGCCAGTATTCCTTCTTTATTGATTTCAGCAGTTGTGAACAGCATGCAGGCCCATGTGGGGACGTCTTAAGACGTATGTAATGCTGAAAACGAATAAATTTCAAATAAATGAGCCTTTGCAGTTCACCTTTCATTGCATTACCGATGAATTCATTTCTCGTCAGGTCTTTTTATAGGTTGTTCTATCAACAGGCTAGCTATACAGCGGAACGTAGCAGTCGTCTGTTAGTATTGTGAAGATTATTATAAGAACCGTAACAAGGAAACTGTATGAACAACCCATACTGAGCTGACTCTGAAATTGTCGCTCCTGAAATAAGCCCAGACTGAGCTGAACTCAGCTTCAGCTGCAAGTTGAACTAAGATGTACAGAATGAAGCTGAAATGAGCTATACTAGACTTTTTTCTGATCGGCAATGTCACAAACAATTGCTAAGTTCAAGCAATATATAAAGGGTATCTTGCCAACCAAAAGGAAGACCCAGAGGTCACCTATACTTGACATAAGTTTACAAGAAGATACAAACAACTCAATCAAAATCAAAATGTCCCTGGGTGTATAATGATCAGTATTTAGAATAGTTCATCAAATTTGAAAATGTTTCAGACTTGCAACTGCAGCATAATGCCATGTAAGAATATTAATAGAAATACATTTGAACAAACGTCTGACTTATCAACAATGAAACAATAGCCAGAAATTGCACGTACAGTGATCAAAAAGTACAGCACATGGGCAAAAAAAGTGTATCACAGTGGTGAAATGTGCAGAATGCTTTTGAAAAATACACAGAAATATCGACTGTATTACAAGTACGGTATTCTTTTGCAGTAGTTGGGTACTTTCGTGGTTTTGGCATTGTAGAAAACCGTGCATAGTTTCGCCAACTCACCACACCCTGCCGTGGTGAGTTCAAACCGGAAGTAGGCTAGCACTACTTTCTTGCTTTTGCATTATATAGAAATGTCGTCTGCACTGCAGTGGTTGTGGCCCTGTAATTTAGTCACGTCCTTATCACAGTTGAAACCATTGTGATCTTCCGCAAACTGCACAACAACATTTCAACTTCGAAAGGTAAAATTCTGTGTTAAATAAGACATTTTCCAATGACATAATGGGATCCTATGAGACTTGAAGGTGAGCGGTGGCAAAACTCTGCATGAAAAGGGATATCGATAGCCGATATTCCACTGTCCCTCATTTAACGAGGGCGGCACTATCGGCTGCCGATGCCCTTCCGTGCAGAGTTTCGCCACTGCTCAGTTTACTGGATGTTGCACCTGTCATTGTAAGAACTATATGAGACATCTAACTGTCAATATCATGAAAGAACTAGCATCACTGATTGCAAGAGAGCTGTGTTAGTGCGTGCACTCTGGATATGTGTGAGTGAAGACTTTGGAATTGCAATCAGTAATGACGGTCTTGACCAACGGTAACCTTGATATCATTCCGAAAGTCACAGGACAACTTCAGTTTGTGTATTCAAGTTCAGCTGAGCACACAGCTATCAAGTTAACAGGTTGGCTCAGTTATTTATGGACACCAATCACAGGCAAAGGTAAATCTTACGAGCAACACATTACACTTGACCTAACATCCCAAATAGTAATACCGTAAAAGGTACTCAATATCACTTAAAGATGATATTAAATAGGAACTAGGTGGAAGGAAAAGCCGCGGGGCGATACACAAGGTAACGGACCTAAGTGATTGGATCATCAGTCTCATGCACATTAAGCTGAAAATCCAAGCAATGCCTACTGTGATTCTTAGGCCCTGAAGTCCCCAATCAAGTCAAAAAGCGTGGTCTACACCCAAACATGAGAAGTAAACACACAAATGTGCACGTAGCAAAGTATATGTACTTAATAATGCCCACCATGGGCTATTTTACTAGACAAGGAGTCTAGCCTACTGATAACTTGAAATGGTCCTTTGCGATGCAGTTATTTCGATCAACTTCCGTTTGGGTAAAAGATCAGCAAAGATGCATAGCTGCACAAAATGGACCAAACACGAGAAATCTGTGAGGGATTTTATTGCACATCGGATAACATTATCTATCTATGGCTCAGCTAGGAGGCAGAATATGACTGAAATGTCCACTCATTGTAATTTGGCGTCAACAGTAAGAGCACGTGGTCTCGTATTCAAGACAGGTAAGTGTGAATAACAAAACGCAAATCAAATTGTCTAGGCTCATCTGTAACCAAGGTGACGTTGATCCAGATCCATCTAGATTGACAAAAATACCAAATATGCTGGTACCCAAAGAGTAGAGTTGCACCAATTCCTCGGACAGCAGAGCCATGCGTACATCAAGTGCTGCTTTGGCCATGATCTGTTTTGCAGTTTTTATTTGCCATTTCGTGAAACCCTTGGACGGCACAAAAAGAGATCTGGTTGCAATATGGACATTCTTTGCAAACTGGTGATATATGGCTCAAAGTACCTGGCATTGTAACTGATCACAGTATCCGTCACACTGTATTTGTGCCTGTATTAGCTTTCAAATGACTACAATACAGACCTCAGCATCAGGAAGACCAAATTGGGGTATTGATACCGGCATGCCGCTTCAGTGACATCTCAAATATCCCTCAGTTCTAGCACCTTTTATGGTTCCATTCCAATTTTCAATGGCAATTTCACCATAATACGGCCACATCAAGTCCGTCTTGTGACCTAGACTCATGATTCGGGTGGTTTTATAATTGTGTTCCGTGGTCTGAAAATGCAACTTTGTTAGATTTACAATGACTTTGTTGATGATCCTCCAAGGTATCATTTCAACAAATGGGTACCTGCTGTAGTAATCACAAAGTAATAGGTATTTCCTGTTGTTAATGATTATATTGGTCCATATCACCTGCAAGCTTGAGTTAATATTTCGTTGGCATAATTGCCTCTGGCTGTAGAATCTTTTGATCTTTTTGCATATGCTACATGTGCCTGCAACAGCTGTGTCTTTATTAACGCTTGAAGTGCTAATCACTGCTATAGTTGTTTTTTCATTACCGTTAAACATATATTGGTTAAAAGATTCAAAATCCTCATGAAGATACCTTTCATTCAAATACCAGCAAGTCTTGTCTAAAGCAAAAAGTAGTCTTAGTCAACTGCTTTCCTCGGGACACTTTGCGCTCATAACGTGCAAAGTGTCCCGAGGAAAGCTGTTGACTCAATCTTAAAGTAGCGCTTTGAGGGTTAATATTGTTCAAACAAAAACGGGACTTTGCACACAGCTCACATTGCTCCACACTGGTTAGCATTCTACATTTCCAAGCCACCTGTGCTGTAGAGTATTACGATTCAATCTTCTGTCATCAGCAGTCTGTTTTCCACATACAATTCATCTTAAGTTTATGCATGCTGTTCAGCACTATGTGGCCAGTAGAGTCTCAGTGTAGCGGGAATTACTTTAAGTCTGTCTCACGATCCTCTCATTGTGCAGTGTAGCTGCTCAAAAGCATTGGTTGTTTCTTAAGCTCTATTCTTATTGTTGGGTTGAAATTTATGATTGTGGGTCATGTTTTTCAAACCAATTTGATAAATTGTGCATTGGCTATGTTCTGCTGTGGACTGAGATCTCCGAAGCACAGTTATAGAAGAAGCAGAGTGCTTTTTAAAATGTGCCGGATTCAGATATATCACGAAAACGATGTAGGCCTAGTTTCGTCTTTTGCTGTCAATCAGCTGACTGACAGGTCAGGAAAACCAAAAGGTGGTAGGCCTCTAAGTGATATATTTTGGGTTTTAAGTGGCTAGGTCTGTATGTTTTTGAAAATCTGAAGTCTCTAGCTAACAAAAAACAGATTGCAATGATTCAGACGACTGGTGTTAAACAGTCAGTTGCCCTTTGTGAGTGACTGTCTGCTTCAAATCAGGACTGAAATTTATTGGTCACTCTTGACTCTCTACTTTTTGCAATTGTAACTTAGGTTTCTTTGTTGGGTTGGAAGTTGAGAATGGGGCTCATAATTTTCTGAACTATTCGCTTCAGAGAACTACGAAATAAACATGTACATCCATGCCTTGTATATTGTCTCGTTTGTGCAGTTACAGTCAGCAAACATCATCTAGTAGGGGTACATCTTTTCCAGCTTGATACATAAAAATTAGGGCATATAATATGATTGAAGTCACAGTGTTATTCTTTGCAACCTGTGTGATGCCTATGCAGTGTTTACGGATGGACTTACTAAAATGGCGTGTGATCAGATTAAAAAATGAAATGTTTTGTAGATAAGGAAGAGTGGATTCTTTTTCACCCAACAAACAGTACCAGTAATTCATTATGTATGTTGGCATATATTTGGTCAGAGTTAGTGAGTTCTTTAGGTCAGAATGTCATTGACCTCCATTCTTGTAAGAGTGCTGTCGCTTATGCTTTGCTAAAATATCAATAGGAAAGTATTCTTTGTTGGCATATTAGGTCTTCAACCTTTTATAAAGGTGCTTGGTGGCTGCTTGATCAGTCAAACAGTGAGTGTTATACTGAACTCTTCACTTCAGACTGGTTTATTACCAGGTGAATGGAAGGAGGCAAGAGTTTGTCCTATACATAAAGCAGGTTCCAGACACGAAGCAGGCAATTATCGGCCAATCTCTATCCTGCCAATAGCAACGAAAATTTTCGAAAAAGCTGTGCACGAACAACTTAAAACATACATGAAAAACAATGGACTTCCTTGTCCACAGCAATCAGGTCTTCAACAGAACCACTCCACATGCACAACACTACTTTATGCGTCTGATGATATTCTATCCAATCTCGACCTGAAGAAGGCATTCGACATGGGGGATATTAATTGTCTTGTCCAAAAGCTCAGTCACGTAGGTGTACATAACAGGGAGTTACAGTGGTTTAGAAACTACCTAATTGGACGTATGCAATTTGTTTGCATCAACGGAAGCATATCGAGCACAAAGAACATAGAGTATGGGGTACCCCAGGGATCTATACTCGGTCCCCTTCTGTTTGTTCTATATGTAAATGACTTATCCATGGTGACAAGCAAGTTTAAACTAATCCTACATGCTGAAGATACTGTGCTTATGAGTAGCAGTCGCTCTATAGACCAAATCAGAGCTGATCTCGAGCATGACCTAGCCTTAGCGCACGATTGGTTTAACTTGAACAGGTTTCACCTCAAAATAAGCAAGACAAAATTCATGCTATTTGGAACAGCCCATACGTTGAAGACATCCGACAGCCGTAGTGTCAGCATTAATGGAACTCAAATTGAACACGTTACATGCTACAGATATCTAGGGGTCCACCTTGACTCTACATCATCCTGGTCAACACAAATTGATATGTGTGTAACAAAATTTCACGCAGACTTGCTGTTTTAGAAAATTTCTCAATGTGGAGACAGCAAAACCTTTATATAATGCGCTAATATTATAACTTTTTGACTACTGCAATATTGTTTACTCAAATGCAGGGAAGACAAATTTGAAACGACTTCAGACTTTGCAAAATAGAGGTGCCAGAATTATCTTAGGATGATCCCAGCACACCCACACAATGGACTTACTGAAAGAACTTAACTGGTTGTCTGTGCAGGAACGTGTCACTTTGTCTCTAGGGGTCACTATGTTCAAGTGCATGCATAAAATTGCAACCCACTACTTAACAAGACAATTCCATAATGTTACTCATCAGCACAACACCAGATCGGTTACTAATTGTGATCTAGTATTACCAAAGCCAAAAACGAACTGCCTCAAGAGAACTTTTATGTACCGAGGAGCAACATTTTACAATACAATACCAGCAACTGTTAAAAATGCCATCAGCTTGAACAATTTTAAAGTGCTACTAAGTAAACACATCAGAGGGCAACGCATAGGCTCATAGATAAACTCTTTATTATATACAAGAACATTTTAATTGAGTCAGAATTGTGAGTCCCTAAACAACTATTTATGTCTTAATTTCTACATTTTAACTTAATTTATTTGACATTGTTTTGTCCTTTATTGTATATGTTATGTGTCAGAGCCATTTTGAAAACCAGCTTTTGCTGAATGGTGTCGTCTCTGGTTAAATAAAGGTTTACACACATACAGTCTTTCATTATCAGGTTACACAAAGGTGCTGTGTGCTTGGATACGTAAGGCATGAAAGGGATAAAAGAAGTAGCCTTGGCATTAGGTCCGCCATCAAAGCCAAGTATACTTGCTGGCAAACTGCTCTATCAACAGCAATTCAAGGCCAATCTAGCTACTTCAGGCACTGATCCTGAACATGATTTACACAAAACGTGCATGTAATACCATGCTGATGCCTACTGAGAAGGCTAACATGAGGCACAACCAAATTGAACCAGTACATGATAATGTTTCTCATACGTCTCCATCATACAGGGCGTGTTACCTAAAGCAAGGTCATATAGAATTCAGCTACCAAAAGTAGCAATACCTAAAGGTGAAATTGCCAGTACATCAGATATACATTAAAAAATAAAAAACAACCAAACTAACAAACAAACACCCCACCCCCACCCCACCCCCTAAAAACTCAGCCACACATGAAACAAAGCTCCAGGTGACAACGCCTGTCAAAACAATGGAGACACCCCAGATGGCCAAATTGATAACATTGTAGCTTCCATGCTACTCGCCCAACTACACCAAGCCAGGGCTGCAGGACAAGATACTTGGGCATCAGCAGACAGCCACAGCGGAGACATTGGTTAATGTGACGTCAACTGTGCGCCACCATGGTCACTAAATAGCACTGGCTAATGAGAGAATTGCAAATAGTACGGTAAGTATTTCCATATATTTCTATGGCTAGAATGCTGACTGAACCTTCTTCAAACAACAAGTACACACCTGAAAATATCTAAAATCTGTGTTCAATGTTATTTTTGCAGTGATCTGTGAAATTCCAAAATGCAGAGTAGCGACTATGTGAACAAACAATGATACGATGTACAGATATTCCATTCTTAGTTTAGCTAATAACAAATATATGGACGACGAAATTGGTGCAATGTCACCCCAATGTGCAGTCATATATTTATAGGACTATTGGCGCTACCTGTTGTGAACACAACTTTGTCCACTGATGAAGTTGCGTGAACAGTCTTTTGTCATTCGTTTGCATTGAGGGAGGAAATTTTCCGTACCCTCTGTCGGTCAGTCACTCATTAGCCATTCGTGGGTTGTTATCAACAGAGGGGACTGCATTAATGACCTCTGGAGATTCATGTTACAACATGTTCCAGCATCATATACCCTAGTGACAACACTACACTTGCATATAAATTGAGTGCCAAAATCTTTCACCCCAAGCACCAGTGTCAACCATCCGTCATGATTATGGAGTGTTGACGGATATATCAAGGGTGTTACTGAAATATTTGTAGTAATAAAAAAATCCAACTCCAAACAGATGCCGAGCTTAATATGTAGTTCCAGAATATGAATATGATTAAAAAAAAGTTATGTATTTCTAAAGTTGTATTTTTGGAAAAAGTAATACATTTTGTCTTGTTTGAAAAAAGAATATGCCTATAAATACCAGTACTTTCGTGGATGAAACGGCAGTACCACAGAAAATATGGATATCTAATTACGAAACCACAAGAGCAGATGGGAATAAAACAGCCTGTTAAGTCAATGCAAAGAAGCAGGCAACTACAAGCTGAATGGGAAAGAGATGGTCACAGTCAAAATTATTCAAAGCTCTCTCTCTCTCTCTCTCTCTCTCTCCCTCTCTCTCTCTCTCTCTCTCTCTCTCTCTCTCTCTCTCTCTCTCTCACTCTCTGTCTGTCTGTCTGTTTCTGTGGACCTTCATCGAGACTGCTTAAAGTAGGCTGACGAGTGGATATCCTGTCAGGCGCTACCACAGCAAGCAAGTTGCTTATCTTCATAAATTTTCGCATATTGGAGAGATAAAGCAAACATATATTTGTGTGTCATATTACCTGAACAAATAGGAAGGTGTATTGTTCAAATATTTTTGACTAAGCTTACCGAAATGACACATATATCATTTACTTATACAGCAATGAATATCTGTTGTTTGTCATGCATTTGATCCAGTGAGATTCCAGTAGGAAAGCCTTAATTCTAACCTTGTACAAATCTTTGGGGCAAGCTCTGGCGGATCACATTTAATGCAATTAAATCAAAATGTTTAATATTTTCACCTAGCCAGATCATCTACCCTTACTCCTTGGAAACACACCGATACCCGAGGCTACTCAAAATACACATCTTGGAGTTACACTATCTACGATACAACTAATAAATGCAGCTCTGCCAGACTGGCCACTATAGTGTGGATAGTAACCACAGCCAGGCTTCCACTACATGGCTCTGCATCAATAATTTTATAATTTACCGATAACCCCTGCTAGACCACAAAGCACCAGTTCCTAAGCCTGACCTGTCAATCAAATTCAAATTCTAACCGAACATTAGACGTTTCAGTGTTTTTGTTACACAAAGGAACCCCTGCCATTGGACTCCACCTCAACGCTTGTTCCTGCGTCATCTGTAAGCAACCATAGCAACGAATAGCCACATGGGCAGGGCAACTCTTTAATTACTTTGGAAGGTAATTAAATTATATCAGATCACCAAACCAGATGCAGTACCGGCAATCATTGGCTCTATTAATACCCAAACATTAAACTTTTTGGGAAGGGCGTGAGATGGTTGCTGTCTAGCAAATGTAATTGTTATATAGTATCATACGTCATTCCCTTCCAGCACCTTTAACTTGTGCTATATAAATGAATTCAAGTTGAATTTAACAATAAATCTTTATCAAATCATGTACCTCTGGTGTCACGACCTCATCATTTAGGTACTTTTCAGCAAATAATGATAAATAACGGCCATGTCATGGTCTCGTGGCACAATTTCAAAGCATGAGGGCATAACAGCCCAGATATTAATAGTTTATGGGTATATCCATATGGCCCAGATACTTAGCCTAATGACCTATAGTTAACTCGTTTCATACATTTTAGTCGCTACGATGTTCGTGTCTGAGGTTTCAGAACAAAAGCATACAAGAAATAGATTGTAGCTTAGAGATGAATAGCTTGTGAATTTATAATTGGGACCCAGACATTTGCAACAGTGTTAAGGTTTTGTTACATGACACATCCATAGATCCCATACATGTACGCCTCGTGTTCCATGAAACCAAACCAGTGTTTAAATAATTTGTAGCCTGCACATGTGCTTTAGCTGTTTAGCATTGCCTTACTCATTGACATGTTAATGACAGTAATAACAGTGATTTATGAATATGATTTAAATTAGAATTTATCGGGTAATGGCAGTAATAACTTTAAGTGGACAAGCTGGGTAGAGGTTCGTCCGAGGGACAGTTTAATGAAAGTCCAACCAGTAGTTTAGGATAGGTAAAGAAATTACACATCCATCCAAAACTCATTATTAAATCTGCGTATCTGTTTTTAACAATTTGTATATATGTGATCGGATAAAACCTGCAACATTTTCTCTGAGGCTCAACATATTCTGCTGCAAATGGCTGTTCCACCACAACGAACCCTGGTGGTTTGCGTTTGACGAGTGACTTAACAAATTATATTTGCAATTTCCTATATTTGACACATGGACATGTTGTTTGTCCACTGCCTCTTTCTTGTTTCTTTGTCACTCCCCCAAAAATGTGCAAGTGTACAGTTTTTCTTGAATGCTTTGATGTATACACATTCCAAATTCGGTAAGATGGTAACCATATGGATGAAATTGTGCTTTTTGATGTACGAGGGTTTGGCTGAAAGGTTCTAAGCCTAGCTGTGAAAGATCTCTACAAGTCAAAGATTTTCATTTATTTCTCTACCCACTAACCCTTTCAGATTTACGAGGTACAAAAATCTGCTCCCCTTCTTGTCAATGTTACTTGTTGCTACTAGGTGGCAGCACAGGATCTCAGTTAATATGAATACCCACCATTCCAATTTCCATTTTATTTCAATGATAATTGCACATCTAATGGATATTTGACAAAACAGTTTAGCATTTTAGATTATGTGCTAATTGGAGGGATTTTAAACTTTACATCTCCAATATCTTTAAAAGTACAATAGATAGAATTATTGTCACAACTTTGCTTTTTACATCCAAGTAATGTTGATCAAAGGTTGTTGGCTTTTTATTACGCATATCCAAATTTAAATTTTGAATAACCTCCACTATATATTTCCACTCATAGTCTTTAATACTCACTCCTATAAATACGTGGTATTTCGAATTATTAACACGTATGAATTAGCAGGTAAACCCGTTTCTATGGCCCCATTTCACTTGCTTCAAATATTTAAATATTCAAGCAAATTATTACCATATAGCATTGCTTTATTGTTCAAAAGAGATTTTTATATCAGATCGTGCTACTAGATATACACCAAACAAAGCTGAAGACATTTGGGTTTCATATCCTCTAAACTTTGAAGACTACGTTTTCTAGCATAAAATACCATGTACTTATTTGGCCTTTTTTAAAATCAAGAATGCATTTGTGTTCTGTTGCGTCACACAGTGTTGAGCAACGGACGTTCCTCAGCATGATTGTTCCTAATGGGCATCTGTATGGATCAATATAGGGCAGTGGTAGGATTATTTCACAACAAATGATGTTTTATGTTCCTGTCCATATCTGCAAACACTTTTACGTATACGTGTCACGATTGTAATTTAAACCTCGCCCTTACTTTCCTCACAGTCCTTTTTGCAGTTTTACTTGCCGAATGTCTACGTAGTCTGAGACATGTGACAGTTTCTGTACTTCAGGTTCTCTCCACGAGCATTCATCCAAGCCCTGGTCTAATTGATAATCTTGTTCTCAATAAGTTTTCTCTGCGTCATGCCATCATACGAAACTTAAAATCTGATGAAAAACTAACAAGTGTCTTAGCGGAGTTGGAAAAATTTTGAAGTTATTACACTATCCAAAACGTGGCTTCATAATGCCTACCCTGATGTTTTATCGGCTTTCAAACCCCAGTACGTACATGTAAGCATTGTGAAACTGATTTGAGCGGGGAGGGGCTTGCTCTGTGTGTAAAAAACAGTCTACCTGCAAGACGATGTGTGGAGCTGGAGATTCCCAGTAGTGACTGCATCTGGGCTGAAATTACTGTCCCATCAGGTAAACTAATCTAGGGCAGTTATGTTCTTTCTCTGGCCCTTTCAAACGCTTTGTCTGGAACTGTAAAAGAGAAGATTTTCATAACTTGAACAACGTGCTCCACAATGCTCCCTTGGACACTGGTCCTACAGTATTCCACTCCCAAAGGGACAATGTGTCATACTGGTCAGACGTCTTGTTTGACAGTTGTAAACAGTCCACTTTGTTCTGCGAGGTCACCATTGGACCCAGGAACAAACCTTGGACTACCTGTATAGTAGCATTAAGCGGTTAATAAGGCAGCGCAATCGCGCCTGGAATAGGTAAAAGTGCCTGACACAAAAGCCTCGGTCCCCCACGATCATCACTACCCAAAATATTGAACGTCTCTTCCAGTTATATAAACGGAAACAAATTATTACAGTGAACAATATTAAAAACTTTATCTGTCTTTACTTTACCAAACTTGGACATGAGGCTTGTTTGTTTTTTCGGGATATATCCAAGGCCTTTGATAGAGTTTGCAACGCTGGTCTTCTTTTTAATACTAAAACAATTGGGCTTTGAAAATCCTGTTCTACGATTTGTGGAAAGCTACCTCTCAAACCAACTTCAACGCTTTACTCTTGGAGGACAGACCTCCTCTTGGCTCCCCATAGAAGCTGAAGTGCGCCAAGGTTCCATCCCTGGGCCCCTTCTTTTCCTCGTTTATATAAACGACATCACTGATAACGTTACCTGTGACATTTGATTATTCGTGGATAATACTAGTATTCTTGAAGTTGTCCATGGCCAACTGCCACAGCTGAAATACCAGTACTTTCCTGGATGAAACGGCACTACCACAGATAATATGAATATCTATTTACGAAACCACAAGCGTAGATGGGAATAAACCAGCCTGTTAAGTCAATGCAAAGAAGCAGGCAACTACAAGCTGAATGGGAAAGAGATGGTCACAGTCAAAATTATTCAAAGCTCTCTCTCTCTCTCTCTCTCTCTCTCTCTCTCTCTCTCTCTCTCTCTCTATCTATCTGTCTATCTGTCTCTCTCTCACTCTGTCTGTCTGTCTGTTTCTGTGGACCTTTATCGAGACTGCTTAAAGTAGGCTGATGAATGGATATCCAGTCAACGGTATGAACAAAGGGGTGGAACGCCTTTAAGGCGCTACCACAGCAAGCAAGTTGCTTATCTTCATAAATTTTTGCATATTGGAGAGATCAAGCAACATATATTTGTGTGTCATATTACCTGAACAAATAGGAAGGTGTATTGTTCAAATATTTCTGACTAAGCTTACCGAAATGACACATATATCATTTACTTATACAGCAATGAATATCTGTTGTTTGTAATGCATTTGATCCAGTGAGATTCCAGTAGGAAAGCCTTAATTCTAACCTTGTACAAATTTTTGGGCAAGCTCTGGCGGATCACATTTAATGCAATTAAATCAAAATGTTTAATATTTTCACCTAGCCAGATCATCTACCCTTACTCCTTGGAAACACACCGATACCCGAGGCTACTCAACATACACATCTTGGAGTTACACTATCTACCAATCTGTCATGACACCATCATATAACACGCATTGTTAATAAAGGCAGTCAACGGCTTGCCCTTCTTACACAGACTCACATACAAACTCTCTTGCCAGACTCTCATAAGGTTGTATACTTCTATTATTTGTCCTATCATCGGGTATGGGTGTGTCCTGTTTGGCAATTGCACTACAAACCTGTCACAATGTATAGAAGCTGTGCAGTATGAGGCAGCCATCATCTGCCTTGGCGCAACTAGATACACTCCACGTGTCTTGCTTCTTGAGGAGCTTGGATGGCTAACTTTGTCAAGCCAGAGGAAATACTCTACACTTATTCTTTTCTTTAAAATGTATAACAGGTTGACTACGCAATATCTACGTTATCTCGCTTCCCGCTAGGTTGCATTCACTACTGGACGTCTATTGAGAAATCGAGCTGAATTAAGCCAATTTAGGTTTACCACCATTCGCTTCAGCAAGTCATTTCTCCCTTCCACTATTAACGTATGGAATAACCTCCCGGTTGATGCTCGTGACACTGATTCCTTGCCACTATTGAAACTTAAATTACATACACAAGTCTTACATGTTGATGAAAAGCCCTCATACTTCCAACATGGTAGTCACTTCCTGAACATATGCCACAAGCAGCTATGTCTTAACTTCTCCGTTTCAAATGCCCATCTACATATGTCAATATCCTTCCGGCCTGTGCATGCTCTTATCCTCCTTAAGATACAAAACAGAACCTTTCGTTCCGCCCTAAGGGTCCATCTACTGAACACTGTGTGTCACTTACTCGCTCAGATGCTCAAAGCAGAATCCAGGCGTTCCATCTTCTAATTTGGTATGGTATAATTACTTGACATCAGTTGTATTACTCCTGTACAAGCCGTGAATTTGGCCTTCTGTTTCTTCCAGTGTGTATTGTATATGCTAAGGCGTGTTTTCATATGCACTGGACAGCCTCCTCCAGATTAGTTTACTCTAACTATTAGGCAATCCAGTTGAAACAAATATGTTTACAATAAAAACAGGCACTTACGGACAAATAAGGTGAATCCCCTCGGGGGTGAAACCAGGGAAGCAGAAATGTTGATAAAAGCATTCGAGCATGCCAAGTGTGATCATCGAAGCGGCGATGAGCCTTATGCACATGCCCAATGATCCAAGCGGACAAGTCACCACACATGCCCATTGGTTCAATTATATTTTATTAAACACAATAATTGGCCAAAAGGCTCACAAGCCTATATTAAGGCCTCTTGTACAAATATGACAATACAACATTAAAATGGCGAACACTATTACACAGATAGATAGACATATACAGGACTTCAAATTAAAAAAGAGAAGTTGAAGGTTTTGAATTGAATCGGTGTGTGAGCTTACACATATCAACTGTCCTTAATCAATGTAAAAAGTGTGATTACTGGCTAAAAATGAATATTCCTCAGACTTCAAACCTTCCAAAATTCTTTATGTACTCATGTACAGCTTGAAAAATAGTTTCGTACCTATTATTTGTAATTCCTTTAACACTTTCCAGTCTGGGTTATATCATTGCCTTATGTAGCCTGCGTCTGGGGATTTTGGGCAATATTCCAAATATTGGACCCAATTTATTCTGTATCTATGACATAACTAGTTATCATAACTATATATCAAAAATGTTCCGTAGAAGTAGTGCTCTGGGGTTCTGTTTGTGGCAAACTGAAAATAACAGATGTAAAGCTTGGTTGCCTTGGTAACCAAAGAGTTGTTTTATATTCTGACATTTTGCAAAAAAAAAAAAAAAATTAACCCCCCCCAATGTTGAACAACATGTAATGGTTCACCAAGGTCAATGCTGTATTGTTTAACCTTTTTAGTGCTGGAATCTTGACAAGTGAGATCCCAAATACATTTTTACCTTTGATGTTTGCAAAATACATCGTTTGTATCAAACACTATTTGAGACATTGCCATAGCATCCAGGTCAGCTTATCTAATAAGTTGGCCAGTTATTGTAATCTTCATACGTTGCCACATGAATTCAGTAAATTTCAAATAAAACACATTCGTAAGCCTATTTAGAAAGTTTGTGAGTCAGAAACTTGCCACAGGAAAGCTACTAATAGAACTCAGAATATGCATTGCCAAATTATCTCAATGCCACCTAAAGTCTCGTAACATAACCGCCATCTTGGATTTTTTTTTTATCTTCTTGTCGCTAATCTTAGTATTATTTTACTGTAAAATGTTATGAATGGTATGAACATTCATGCAGCAGATATGTGAATTGACATTTCTTGCTTACAGTTTATACCATTCTAGCCCTGAAGTTAATAATTTAGCCGTCCATGATGAGCCTGTCAAGCACCTCACAGACTGTAAACCAGTGACGGCATCAGGCTGCCATGATGCAGTGTACCCCACGTGACCTTTCACACGTACAAATATTGACAAGTGCCCGCCGCAACTTCAAAAACCCGTAGAACATTTACGATGGTGCTCCTATCGGCAAATTAATGCTATAACGGGGAAACGTACATGTTAAAGATCAAGTTTAGTGCAAATCTGTGGTTCTTTCATGCAACATTTCCTTCAAAGTGACCTAGGAAGGCGAGTCCGGAATCCGACTGCAACGGCAATTTGCATGAGACTGTGTATACACGGACTCTGACTGGACAGTGTTAACACTACTGCCAAAAATAAAATTCTGAAGTTAAAATTTCCAAGGGTTATCATTTTCGTTTATAGATCATGATCATAGAATAAAGATTGTCACATTTAGGTTTGATTTTGTGTAGTTCTTAAAATCGTCCAGAGGATTCCCAGCGCCCCAGTCAATACCTGGGATGCAGCCAGTTGAAAAGATTCCAGTCGATCTTTGTCATGCTGAGTTCATCCATCCCAGACCACACTTGCATATTAAAGACAAGGGAGTACAAATGGAAAGTACAGTGATTCCAACGTTTTCCTGTTGAATTTGTACTGTAAACGTCTAAGGATACCAACTAACGTATTAGCTTTGGAAACCATGTGGACATGTGGTTCACATGAGTTGACCATGAAAGATCTGCAGGAAAACAAACACCCAAGTGTTTATGTACAGTAACATTTTCAAGATTCTTATGATTGAATATCAGGTTGGGATGATCAACAGTTTTTGTTTTCTTGCTAACTATCATTGATTTAGTTTTATTAGGCTTAAAGGAGACGAGCCACTGATTGGACCATTTTGTCAACGAATCTAGTTCTTGATTTGATGACTCCGCTGATTCAACTGTATCATCGCCTGTAATATATAATGTCGTACCATCAGCAAAAGGGCGTATCTCTCCTATACAAGGAACAACAATGGCCCTAAAATTGACCTTGTTGGACGCCTGCTTTGATGTCACCCCAAAACGAGGCCTGACCCTGAATAACAACCCTTTGGGTTTTTGCATGAAGATAATCTTCCAGCCATTGAAATAATTGACTACGAAATCCATCAGTTTGCAGTTTATGTATCAAAGCTTGATGGTGCACCCTATCAAGGGCTTCCGTAACATCACAAAATCTCACTCGTGCTTCCTTTTCAATAATAACTGCCTTCGAAAACTCGTGATACAAATATACTCACATGCCCATTTAATAGCTCAAGAGGCAAAACTGAAGCCTGGGGGTTGCTTGCATCCCGACATTTCGTCCTTTTAACTAATTTCAGTATGGCACTAACTGTGTGACTATGAGTATGACTGTACTGCACTTTCCATCCGTAAACAAGTGAGATGTTTCAAAAATGCACAATAATAATAAAAATATATCAAATGTCTTTCCATTAGAACGTAAAAGTATTAAATGAAAACTGCATGTTTTAGTTTAGTTTAGTTTAAACATATTTATTTATACTGGATTACCCTACAGTACATGAAATGACTAAAATAATGGGTTCTCCAGACATGGAGAAAACGCACAATATATATACAGTACATACAGGACATTACAAACTATGTTTCCAGATCATTTGTAAATATGTAAAAATATGAATGTCTTAACACTTTCCGGTTCTCAAGTAAACAAATCAATTACAATATTAGCGAATTCATCTACTTTGACAACCTGGGCCAATAATCCTTTACTAATCTGGGATTTGTAAAGCATGTGGACTGCCTTGTTTCTTTCAGAGACTCCATTCATGACGGCCTTCCACAATGATCCTATGAAAAACCCTGCTGAAGGCCTTTTCTGTTTGAACTGTATGCTATTTTTAATGATTCTTTTGAAAAAGAACACTCAAGGCCTTTCCCTGTGATGCGGAAGCTGCATTCTTAATGAAATCAGGCGAAAACTGTGTCACCGTTGTGGATATGTTATTGCATACTGGTAACTATTTAAATGGGTATTTGTGAATTACATTCTTGATTCACAATTAATAAACATTGAATAAGCCTGATTAAAGCCCCATTGAATAGGCATGATTAAAGCGCTGAGTTTACAGAATATTTAGACAGTAGTTCTTGATGGACAGTTACACATTCCGGAAAGAACCGAAGTCGAATCAGTCAGCTTTAATAATTATATTGACCATAATTAATTAATGTGTGGTTGTATCAATTTTTTGTAATATCATGCTTCATACCAGAAATGCTTCGATGAGCACATTTTAACTATGTTTCTCCGTAGGACCATGTGGACACATATTGCTTTAGTGCAAGTTACCTGTGCTTGTTCTGCTGTTGCATCTTCTTGTTCCTCCTCCTCCTTCTCCTCCTGTTCTTCCCCGCTTTTGGGTTTTTCACAATGACTCCCGAAGCACTCAAACAAAGTTGATAAAACGTGGTAGGAGTATGTATATAGGTGAGAAAACACAATATATGTATGTAGAAAGGTGAGACCTAGGTCGAGAATCTATCTGGGTCATCCTGACCTAATTTTCAAGATCACAGAGTCACTTCAATTTCGTTTCCTGGTGTACATAAAACTTGTGATAATGATGCATTTGTGTGAAACCTAGTTTCGAATTATATTCGACTGACCTTGACCGAATTATCAATATTACATATACAGGGTCACTTACTTGAATTTCGTTTCCATGCGATAAACGTTAAGAACTCAATGAAATTTAAAGACCTGCGAATATTATGTATCAACGTGTGGACTAAGTTGGGATTGTGTTTTGGGGTAACATTGACCTAATTCTCAATGCCACAGAGGGACTGAAAAAACGTGGTGAAACTTGGGAATCATAGTAGGATTATGTATGCAGGTTATAGGTTGAAATTCCTGTTTCGGTTTTTGATAATATACCAAACTGTGGCATAGTTTTGATATACAAATATTTTTGTTGCATACCGATGTGCCACACTTACGATTTTATTTTGCCAAATAAATTTGTTCTGAGTTCTTTTATTTGGGTCACCTTGTCGTGATTCCTAAAGTTCCGGGGGTTACATATTAGGTCAGCTGACTTGTCAATCAGATAAGCTTAAAGTATGGGTCTCTGTCAATTATCGTCCGTCCACCATATACAATTTTCGACTTTTTCTCAGAAACCGTTGGAGTGGCCAGATCTATTTCAAACTTGCCGAACTTGTGCCTAGGGTGAGTCTCAGCCGGATTTTGTTCAAATGGTTGCATCCCAGTGTTTTTAAATTTTTGATTGTGATTTTTTAAAATCTTTATTTAACCATTTATTTTTATTGTTTCCTTTCTGTTCATTTATGGTCAAATCTACGGAAGTCATAAAGTCATAAAAGGGACTTTAAAAGAAAAAAAACTTCTCCGAAACCACTCCGCCAATTTCCTTGAAACTGCACAGGAACACCCCTGGCTACCCTCAGAATGATACTTAATTGGGTCAACAAGTGACACTGTGGTTTTGTTTTCATTTTCCAGTAATTTGTGTGTGTGTATGTTTGTTATATTCGACTTCTTCAAAACCATATGTCAAGTTATGCTGAAATTTAGTGGCAATATAACTTGTGGAAAGGTCAAGGTTCTTCACTGGGTTATATTGACCTAGATCCCTGAATTTTGACGATATACATGTTTGTTTGGTGGTTTTTTTTTTTTTTAATTTTGTTTTAATGTTTTTATTCCAGGTCCACAAGCGTCAGCCAAAATTACTTCAACCTTGGTGGGGTTGTCCCTTCGGAGATTCTCCACTGAGTTTTTAAGATCATGCTGAATAACTTAGCAATTTTTAAAAATTTATTTTTAGGCAAACGTTAACGCTTGGCCAATTACTTTTAAATTGCATAGAAACATTTAAGGACAACCCTAGCCCTTAATTTGATAAAATGGTGGCCTACAATTTTTTCTATTTTGTATGAATTTTTGCATGTTTTCCTTATTTTCAACTTCTCACAAACCACATGTTGGATTTTCTTCTAGCTTGGTGGCAGTGTACCTGGACTCAGTTTTCAATTCGTTTGCTCGCTACATGGTGCTTGTAATATTTCCTGATTTTTACCAAATGTTCGAAATTGCAAATTAGAGAAAAAGGCAGCACCATTAAATTAAATAGGGGTAGCAGTAAATCTGATATATTTGCATACGTGTTTAAAAAAATAAAGCTGAAGAAACGTGATAAAACTTATGTATCCAGGTGAGACCTAGATTATGATCGCATTTGGCTCACCTTGATCCAATTTCAAGATCACAATGTAACTTATGTGAATTTCATTTTCGAGTGATAACCCCTGAAAAAATGATAAAACTTCATGAAATTTGATAGGATTATGTATCGAGGTGGGACTATGGCTTGAGTTATGCTTGGGCCTCCTTGACTCAATTCTCAAAGCCACAAAGTCATTTATTTGAATTTTGTTTCATTATGATAAGTCTTGAAGAACTTAACACAGCTTGATGAAACTTGGTAGAATGTTCTATCTATGCAATACCTAGGTTTGGACTATATGTGATTGCTTTGGCCTAAATTTCAAGTTCTCATGGTCATTTATGAATCATAATTCAATTTACTTTTGATAACTCTTGAATAGAGTGCCAATATAGCAAGGTATCTCCTGCATTTGGAATGCATTTGGTTCCTTTGACGCAATTATCATGGCGATAAAATTATATACAAAAATTAAAAGCACGTATGTTTTGAATGCCTGCTTAGCTATACCTTTGAGTGTTTTTGTTATGACTGTTGGTAGAACTGACTGTGGTCAATAGTTGAGTATTACGTTACAGAACTGTCAGTCCCTTGAGCAGATTAGCTGGAACGTGTGTGTTATGTATCTATAAATTAGGTTACATTTGAAACGCATTTAGGCAACGTGATAGAAAAAATCGAAACATAACGGCTGAACTGTACATCTGTATTATTCCTTATTTTCTGGAGGATGGATACTGAGGACACGAGCTTACTTACTATTTTCATCTATATTTCAATGCCGTATTGCTGTGGATACCACGACAGGATCATTTTCCTGTGTATTCATCATTCTCAGACATTTGCCAAGGGAACACTTTTGATTTTGCCTTACGAAATCAGCAAATGCTGGTTTGTTTTGATACTACCGAAAAAATAACGTGATGCAGGGCAAATCTGCTTCTTATTGGAGCCACAGTGAACAATGCCTCTGTAAAAGATTCAGTACACATTATGCGGGCTTGTCAATATATAAAAGCTACTTTGTCCCGCGGCACAAACGTAAACGTATTTACAGATGTACGTGATATTGGTATTGATGAGAACATAGCGATTCGATGTTTGCCAAAACACGTTGATGCTTCTCCGATAAAAAAATTTTCCGACTGTCGAAGCATTAAACGGAATGCCAATTGCAAACTTGATGAAGTATTTATCGGTATCGGCAGGCTGCCACAAGGAGGACACAAGCAAGGTATTTAGTATGGCAGAATGTGCCAAATTTCTGAAGGTACATGCATTATATTGTACGAAATAGCGAACAGCAAAACTCACCGCGAGTAACTGGAAAAGACAAAGTGAAGGACAGAGAGAATGAATGGAAGGAAGGAAGGAAACAATGAGACAAGGGAAGATGATATATATAGTGGAATCTCCCTATTAAAAATACCCACCTAGTCGACTGAAAAATGTAGTCATGCTAAGGGTATTTTCAAATAAAGAATGAACAAAAACGCGACTGTCAATTGGTGGTTTTAATATGGAAATGGTTTCTACATGGAGGTTGTCTTAATTGGCGATTCTTCTCTACAAAGTAAAATATACTGGACACGGTACATTGTGCAAAAAAAAGATTTGTGAAAAGACGCTGCAAACTGAAGATTTTTCAACGAGTGAATGAGCTATGCTTTGTACCCAGGGGTCGAGGGAAGAGTTGCCCGCGTATTCAACGACAACTGATTCCCCCGCGGAGTTTGAACACTAGTTCATAATTAACCTGAGCCAACAACAGTTGTTGGGCTTTAAAAAGTTCAGGGTCTGGTCTCTTAAAACAGTTTCCTCTGCACTAGGTACCCAACAATTTGTCATCATGCTCGTGACGTCCCTTTCAAACTCGGAACGAGAACTATTTATATCATATGCTAGTAAACCCCCTCTGGGACCTCCATATAACTCATGAACAGTTATGCTAAAGAGGCGTGTGATGACCAGAATCTGATGGAAGTCTGCATTTAGAATACGTGTCAAATATTCCACAACAACCTGTAGACTCCCAGCTGGAGACGAAGACAGTTCATATCAGATCAATTAGCCTAAATACATGTACCATAACAGGGTAGGGCACCCTCGTTGCCCTTTGAACTATTCGGGATAAGACTTTTAAATCATTTAAGCACGATGACATCACATGAGAGAGAGAGAGAGAGAGAGAGAGAGAGAGAGAGAGAGAGAGAGAGAGAGAGATGGGAAAAAGTATGCTCCACAGGTTACATTGATAAAAATATACATACATATATCACCAATCCCCCCAAACATATAAAGGTTGAAAACATGAAGAGTTGAAATCATCCGTTAGCTACCTAATATATAAGTTAGTGTTAGACTGTGTTATTTCTAGTCTTTTTGATGCTTTAGCCTTGATCCATATTGTCCGGATTTGTGATGGTGGTACAAGCCTACGCTGCTTAAACTTGCCATTCAACCATCAATGGCTGTCTGGGGATTCATGACATTGATAACGATTCGTGTCTCACCAGCAAAATAACAAAGAGAATAGTTTAAGATATTTATAAACACGCGCTTGATACGTGGCGCAATGCATTGCAAAATGGATATGTTTTAGGGAAACAACTATAAATCGACCCTTGCAGAACATTTATGTATATCTCCCAGTGCGTATGTTAAGTCGATGTGCTAACAATAGTCTAAGAAGTTTATAGTTTTGGATGAGAGAAAACATAAATATCATGGGCAAATGGCGACTATTCTGGAGGTATATAGGATATGAAAAGATTTAAAAAATATAACAAATGTACATGTTGTACATGTAGAAAGTTAACAGATAAATATATTAGATACTTTGCGCAGGGAAAATTACATATCTGGGCCACAATACATGATGAAAAAGTTCACGGTTATTTCAACTTTATGTCGCACATGGTTGATGCTACCAGACGAAACGGAAATTGGAAGAAAATGGATTGCTATCTGGCTGACCCAAGCAATGTATAGGTAATATGCCCGGATAGCTTGGAGGGTAGAGCTACAGACAGGTGAAGCTGGCGGGTTGTAACGCTACCACTTGGGCCAATATGCCAGCTTACCTGTACAGAGAAGTGTCTTTCAAAAAATGACACACTGGGAACCAACACGGTGTCATTTTAGTAATACTGGTAGCTGCAAGGCCATGCATTATTGCCAGGCGGACGGGTACAGTGTCTTACATAAGGTGCTTCTGTACTAGTAGTGTACAAACATAGCCTACAATATGACGGATATACGGGCCTGTGAGGAGTGTGTCGCTCTTTCCGAACTGGACAGACCAAGGTTAGAATGCTGGACAGGGGTAGCAATACTGAGTATCTTAAAAAAATTCAGAACTTGTTTTTTTGTGCAAATTTACATTTTGTGTAGAATTTAATAATGAAAATTGTGATATATAAGGTATGTAATTCCAGAACTTTTTTTATTGATCTACAGACACAGAAAGCTGCGTTCTCGTGTTATTGCGGGCTCGTCCCGGGGCCTGACACACACGGATAACCAGTTTATCGAAAAAAGTCAAATACCCCCTTCCTGGCTCTATATCCCCAATCCCCGAAATCCGTTAGTCAAGTTTTATACTCTTCATGTTCATTCCTCTAAAATATAAACACAAAAACATATAAAAGTTTATTTTCAAAGTTAATTGTTACCAAACACACATTTAATGGATAATTGGGGGAAAATGTTGTATCAGTTTGAAACGTGATAAAAGGTCTTAAGTGTTTCCTTCTCTCACTGCATGCACACACCAGTCACACCAAATATAACCAGAGACACATACAAGTTGGCACAAAAGCACTACTTTTCATTACCGGAGACCTATGGGAAGTGTCCTAACTTGGTCCCCAGGGTCCCCTAGTTCTCGCCTCCCTGGGGACCTCTGTCAGCCTTGAAATCCCAAGGGGCGCTACCGCTTGACTACCCCCTGACGAAGCCAGGGCACTTCCATCACAACTAAACTAAAGCACGATATCACGTAAGACTAGACCCCCCCCCCCCCCCCCCGTTCATGACGGCTGCTACTGCATGGTCAAGGCACAGAGAATAATATATCTCTAAATATGCCTGGGACGTCAAACATTGTGTTCTATACTTTACAGGTGCCAATGAGTCCAGTTATAGTGATCTGTCCTTCAAGCTGAAAGTAAGACGCGCACTGGAGACGCCATCAGCGTGCACACAACCCTGAGAAGGCTCTCAGGAGGCTCACTGTGCCAAACGACACGCTAGTTCACATGTATGTATTATGAAATTCTTCACGGCCACCTTAGCTTAACCAGTGTGCACACTAGCCTAAAGAGAATTACAGGAGGCTCACTGGAACCGGGACTGGAACACTGCTGTGCCCTTAGATAATGGGCATGACCCACGATGGGTGATCAAGTTGTTCATGACACATTATTTAATGTCAAAACATTATCACACATGAACAATGTAAAAAGTTGGCATGTCTCCGCCCTGAAATAAAATATATACAAATGCCTACATGAAACTGATTTGTGTAATGTCTACTGAAAGATTGTGGCAAAGTAGAGGAGAGAAGGAAACAAAATTAAGGGTGGGTGGGAGAATACAGCTCGAGGGGGAACTTTACAGGATAGGAGACTGATTAAGCCATGGGATGATCTTTGTATCCTAAATGTATCTACCAATGTACCATAAGGCATAATTAAACGAAAAAAGGCAAATGCAGCCTTTCCTGGGATTATGCAAGATGCTACATATCAAATCAGTAGCCAAAACATACAATTGCAAGTTCATAATTTTGTGTCAGGAAAGCCCGCCTCCCCTTCAGGAAGAAATAGGCCTCTACTACTCTCCTGTTAGGTCATCCTGTGCGGCACGCACCCTTGCAACGTGAGTGACGTTAGGGAGCAAAACGTCATTAGATTCGCTGTTTGCACTAAATGTATCAACCAAGATTAGCCGAAAAAGGCAAGTGGAGCTTTTCCTGGTGGGATTATGTGAGATGCTACATACCATCTTTGTAGCCAAAACGTACAGTTTCTAGTTCATAATTTTGTGTGAGAATAACCCACCTCCCCTTCAGGAAAATAATAAAACTATGCGAGTGTGAATGCCTGGCCGAGTTCTACATGGCACGACCGTAGCGGCGGACAGCCAGGATACACGAGGTGAAGTCCGCCGCAGGCGGACCACCGAGTGTATCCTGGCAGTCCGCCGCTACGCGAGTGCCATGTAGAACCGTCGGCCATGGTACTCAACACGAGAATGGTTTTATTTTTATCCCATGTATATTATCATTCATCCACTCATCCATCTAATCTTTTGTAGACGACAGAAATCAACATCCTATGTGCGCGCGCATAGGGGGGCGTGGCAGTAGCGTGTGGAACGGTCTCGAGAGTGTAGAACGGTCTCGAGAGTGTGGAACTGTAAAAAAATACTACACGGTGTAGATCGCCACGTCCACAGCTACTCTGGACTACACAACATGAGATAAAATAATAAAACTATGCGAGTGTGAATGCCTGGCCGACCGTTCTACATGGCACAAGCGTAGCGGCGGACAGCCAGGATACACGAGGTGAAGTCCGCCACAGGCGGACCACCGAGTGTATCCTGGCAGTCCGCCGCTACGCGAGTGCCATGTAGAACGGTCGGCCATGGTACTCAACACGAGAATGGTTTTATTTTTATCCCATGTATATTATCACGCTCACTTTGATTGTCCTCTTGTAAAAGTTCCATAATTGCCTCGGCAGTATCTGCCCCTACAGGATCTAAAGTAAAGTCCATTTTTCCAAAACTCAACTTTGTAATTGCCACTCGGTACTTTTCATAGCAGACGACAGAAATCAACATCCTATGTGCGCGCGCATAGGGGGGCGTGGCAGTAGCGTGTGGAACGGTCTCGAGAGTGTGGAACGGTAAAAAATACTACACGGTGTAGATCGCCACGTCCACAGCTACTCTGGACTACACATACATGGGATAAAAAATAGGCCTACACGATTCTCTTGTCAGGTCATGCATCTTGGCTGTTGTTAGTGTAGCATTATCCATGTGTTTCAATTGGACAGTTTCAGTATCCTCTCTTGTTTTCGTGTCGGTGTGTCCTTTGGTTTGAAAGACACTGTATGCTACAGCTAGTTCAGGACTAAAATTGCTGTATGAAAGCAGTTTTAGTATTACATTTAGGATACAACCTGTGTTTATCTCCCGTTATTTATCCCGCAACCGGACAGCTATCCCCGTCTTCTAGTCATAGTCATCCGTACCTCTGTGGCTATGTTAATTGTCAGTCAGTGACACAGATGGACATAGGCCTATAGGCTAACCCTGTGGTTACTGCTCCGCGAGTCTTGGAATGGGCCATGACGGACATATAAATTATAATACAACAAATATAGGTCCGGCATGCTCTCCAAGGAAATATGGAGACATGGGGTGAAACGCTTTCCGTTCATGCGTCATATGCAGTACCAGTATACGGGCTCTAGCCTAAATGGTTCCCACTTTGCAACCAGATGGGAAAAAGAATGCTCTGTGTTGTATTAACAATTACTGGGGTATGCAATTTATGGATCTCAACCATGACTGCGTATTTAAGCACAGACCTCGACGATCCAAGTTAAGTTTTCAGAAGTTGCCGTAGGGCCAACACTATATTCTGGAGCGTAGGCCTAAATGTTCTGTATGTTTCTTGTAAATAGACTTTGCGGGGCTCTGAACGTCAGATGTTTCAAATCATGTAAACTTTCTCAATGTAAAGATTACAAACACGACACACTTTCTTAATAAACATAGACTAGGCCTACACCAAATGGGAGTCTTTTCAAAGCGTGCTTATGGTATGCAAGGACTATCCATTTTAGCCTACCTGTGTCTTAGGTTGGCATCATGAACATTCGTGCATTTTGAATATGTGCATTATATTGCGCATGTGAATCCGATCCCCTCACGGGCCTCAGTTTGCATTTCGGTTACAAACCTTCGCATGCAAAATGTGCTGCAACTTGATATCCAGCAGCTACGAAGCGCACCGAAGCTTGATAAAGACTGCTCTTGTACCTTGTTATGCTAAAAGGAGTCTTGGTGCTTGTTTCTAACTTTCTTGTCTTTTTAACCGCTCTGTCGAGAGAGCGCTCTGTCGAGAGAGAGAGAGAGAGAGAGAGAGAGAGAGAGAGAGAGAGAGAGAGAGAGAGAGAGATTTGGTTTCCCATGCTGCCAACAGAGATATATCATTCATCGCATGCTGAAAAAGACCAAATAGCCGAAACTTCTTTGAAGAGTGACCAGTATGGTCAGGCAATAAAGGTCTGGAAAATCCAAACAGATCTTCACAGACGGCCATTAGAGCTAAAAACCCATTGAATTGAAAACTTTCTTGTTGACTACAGCATCAAACAAACTTTTTGTCATACTGGGTTTTCCCCCAGAAACAGATAGCTTGCCCTGCTGTAAACATCATGTCTCGTACTTTCAGTATAGGGCCTAATATTTAAAATCGTATTGGTTCGGGATCCAGCAGCCGGGGATCGACTTTGGTTGGTCATATGTCTGGCATGACGTCATGGTTATTAGAATTCAGTCAATCGGACATTGTACAACATCGAAGCAATAGTGGCGTCAATATATACCTGGCTGTCTGCTCCAGACGCTAATTCATAAAACGTAATGGAACTTCGATCAGCACGAACACAGTTTTCAAATACACTGCACGGCGACTTTTTGAAGCTTGAGAAAGGGATCGCCGAGGTCTGTGCTATCTTTACGCAGTCATGGTTGAGGTCCATAATTGTTTATACCACACAGAGCATTCTTTTTCCCATCGTGTTGCAAAGTGTGAACCATTCAGAGTCCATATACTGCACATTAACGACAGACCTGTTCTTGCTAGGGAGCAAAAATATGCCTCCTCCATGATGAGAGCACTTGTATCATTTATGTTACTTAACCATCCAGAAATAACACTTTTTCTACCAAACAGATCGAAACTTCTAAATATGTTTCACATCTTGTGTGTTTTGAAACTAGTGAATGACTTTTTCTATTTTTTGTTTCCTTCGGAAGATGACACTTTTATCATAGAAGTTCATTTGGCCCTGTTTAATACATGACTCTGCCTTCCTGCCTGTCAAGTTCCTGGCTGCAGACCAGGTGGCAGCACAGGATCCCAGTTAATATAAACATCTCTCATTCTTCGTGACGTCTCCGGCCTGACATACACACAATTGCATTGTGAATGAAAACTTCGTAGAAACAGAACATGCAGAAGCATAACTATCACCACTTTTGTCTAGGCTTAATCTGAAAAGCTGATTAAATCTCCTTTCCACTATGCGCATTGAAACAAGCTGGCTGTATTGCGATTCTCCAAATTGGTGTGTGTCAAAAATTGTACATGTACTATCATTCAATTGATCAAGCGTTAAAAGTCACGTTTGTTTGTCATGACGAAAATGAATGGACAAAGATTTGTACGATATTAATAAAAGATACAGACACATGGAGTGTGTTGTGAGACAGTGTGAACGGTGTGCCGAGGAGAGCTGTTGACCTGGACTGTATGGCCTCAGCAAATGTAAGCATGCTAGTTCTTGTCTGAGAGTTGTACAAAAGATTTTGAGTCTAGCCTCGTGTAAATTCTGATCGCATCGACTTTTGTCGTTATTGGCAATGAAGTGCTCAATGTCTTTGTCTTATGCAGCTTTTACCAGAGTAATTGGAGTCCGGTGGCATTACACCAATGTCCATAATCAGGTGATGGCAAATGGAAAATATCCAGTGGGGCTCCCTTATCTTTGTATGCAATGATATCCTCTCCTCTTAGTCACGTCTTTTACATCCAACAAGGAGACTGTCCCGGCATTTAACTTGGCCATTGACCTGCAAGCTATCCATGGAAGTTCATAAAACCGCAAGTAAAAATTGCCTTGGGTGACTGAATGCTCTTTCAAACTGAAAGAGAAACTTCATATGACATCAGAGATAATAATAAAAAAAATCTGGCATTTGCTAAGAGCTCTATAATTTGTTAAATGCATCTCTTCCACTCTTAAGAGACCAAACATTGAAACATTCTCACCATTTACTAGTCTGATCAAATAATAGCTGGTGACCCTCGTGCTCAGTTCTCTGTGTACACTGTCACTGAAGTATCTAAAGGTTTCTTCCGTTTTACACTGTCTTCAAATAGTATGCAGTTCAACACAATTTCTGAAAGAGTCATATCATGAATCATTTCACCTTTCATTTTATCCCTGCATATTATCGTGACGTGCGTCGACAAAATCTCCGCTGTGCTGACGGATGTTGTTCGTATGTATAATGTATCGATTTGACATAAAGAATAATTTTACAAGCATTTCTGGACATACAAAATGAAAGAAAAGAGCTGAGTCAGTTTTAAAAGATCATATTTACCGTTCTTTTTACACGGGAAAGAGACGGACGAGTTCACCAGATATTCAGGGGTTGATTTCACAATAATCCATCACTTCAGGTATTGGAATCCGATGCTTCTCAGGGAGAGACAGATTGCATCACTTCCGGTGCATAAAATTCTATGGTAGTTCCCCGACAAAAGAACCATATTTATATTCCACTTGGCAGACAGCTATAGATTTAAATAAAACGTTATCTATGTATCTGGCAGTCAGAAGCAGACAAGTAAAGTGAAATTGGCGTTTCCATAAGACAAGAATAGATTCTTCTCTGTAAGTAATATCGATATTACAAGAGTCAAACAAAAACAATTGAAAACCGTTTCTTTGCTTTTTCCTTATCCGAAAAAAAAAAGAAAAAAAGAAAAAATAATTACACGCAATAGATCTAAACGTACTGGCAAACCTACAGCGCTCACATGATGAGGTCGAAGAAGAAGAAGAAGAAGAAGAAGAAGAAGAAGATGAAGAAGAAGAAGAAGAAGAAGAAGAAGAAGAAGAAGAAGAAGAAGAAGAAGAAGAAGAAGAAGAAGAAGAAGAAGAAGAAGAAGAAGAAGAAGAAGAAGAAGAAGAAAGACAGAGAGCCATATAGAGGGGGAGAGAGAGTATGCGATATTTCATTTTACATCGCAGATCACTTTAACTTAATTTGATGAGTCTGTGTGCGAACGCTGTAAAACATTTCTTAACGACTCGCAAATAAACGATTTTGTCATAGATCAGAACTGTCTAAAGACCACCACGTAAGGGAATTTCCACGTCAACGATAAGGAAAAATTAACAATTTAAGCTTTTTACTTTCATCTTTATTTGAAGCAAAGATAAAACGATAATGCAATAGCAGTTATACCCTAAAAATGTAGTTAGATCCTGTAATATCATCAGCGATAGAGGCCCCCATATTTCTTATCCCAATTTTCAAAAAGCAAACCTTAGTTGCTTAAGTCCTTTGACTTGAAGAATTACCAAACGTGAAGCACAGTGATGGAAAATCTTCGCCATGCAGTGCAGAAGTTGACAGTAGCAGTGCTATTTTATCGATTAGGCATATATCGTAAAAAGCCTTTTTTTACGTTGTTTTATCGAATAAGCAGAAAATAAATTAAACACCAAATAATGGTCATAACTTTAGTGAATACAAAGTATCAAGGGTCGTCTTGATATTAATATTATGCTGTATTCAATATATTTTCTTAACAGGTAGTTTAAGTAGTCACATATTTTTGTGAAAGATACTTTCATTCGATGTTCATGAATTTTTAATTCCATAACCAGTAACATACACATTATTCGGTGCTTTATTGTAAAACAGGCATATCTCATAAAAGGCGGCGATATGCACCCTGCAGCAGAGGGGATAAAATCATCTTTAGGCATTTAAGAAACCATTTTGATGTATTGAATTTTAGAACACGGCAATTGTGAATCGTATGACCTCAAAGTGATCCTCTTAGAGGTGAAACTTTTCATGTGTATTTAACACACGGCAGGCAGGGTGGGGACCCTTTGGTTGCTTTGTGTCATACCAACACGCTTCTTCACGCCAATAAAAATCACGTACTTTTATTCAAGCTCACCCGTACACTTCCGGGAAGCAGACTTCCACCGAGTAAATGAATACCGGGAATGTTTTTCATGTCTCCAAATTTGACACATGTATTACTATTTTGGATCATCCACATATCGTCATTTTAATGGGTGCAGTTTTTTTTTTTTTTCATTGTTCCTCGATGTACAACATAACAGTATGCCTTAACAAGCTGCTTTTTCAGGGGTTCTCTGTGTATGAGACAGTTGCGACGGAACTCTTCAATCAGCATTCAAAATAGTCATCAATCACTTTTGTGATAGGACACTATTCAAATGTCAAGCCCTCTATTGACCGGCACGAAAAGAATCATACCCAGCTGAAAAAAAAGTATTTGCTCTATGCGGATAAGTGTGCAATAGATGCAGCAAGAAGTAGAAATAAGCTGTAGGTATTGTCCGCCTGACACGACTAGATCTAGGGGACGCACACACTTGGTAACCCCCACTCCGTCCCTGCCCGTCATAGTGGTAAATTGAAAGGAGGAAAGAAATGTAGTTTTTCTTGATGGCAATGTTTCGTTTTGTTACAATCAAGGGTTTCAATCTCAATTCAAGATGCACTATATGTATAATATGCTGCCATCTGGTGAAACAATTTGTGCTTAATAATTATATAATTATATATATGTATTATATGAACAACAGCTGAACCTCTGTGCCATAAATTCATGTCATACGAAATATAAAGTGATTGTTTTGTTCTTGTTTTTTGTTTTTGTTTTGTTTTTTGTTTTTTGTTTTTTTGTTGTTGTTGTTGTTGTTGTTTTTGTTTTCGTTTGGTGGAAATCATAATCGACAGTTCCGGTGGATGGACGGCCAACCTGTTCTAAAAAGCAAAGAATATCAAAAATATTTTATTGGTTATAAGGAATCAAACCAGTTCTCCTGTTGACATATTCTGTTGTGGCTTTTCCGCCCATATTTGAAGTACGTTACCATATCACGATTAATATGTATCGAAAATCCAGAATACTCATAAAGAGGATGTCCTCTGACAAAAATCTTACACATGTAAAAGTCTCATATAAAAGAGATAAGATAAGATAAGATAAGATAATTTTATTTCAAGCCACTAAGGCCCATAAAGACATTACAGATATGTATATACACAATGGTGAAGTACAATGATAGATGAAAATGATCCATGTATTAAAATAATGTTAAAAAAGGTGCTTAGTATTATGCGACACCTGAGACTGGAGACCACAAATCAAACATATCTTGGGTTTCAGGATGCTGCACTCTGGGAGTAATTCCCAGAGTACAGCAGCCTGACCCACCTATCATATGTGTACAAAGCCATTGATCCAAATCCAGTATTTATCATGTTCTGAATAATGGGATTAACCGAATCAAGAGCTCTCATCCAAAAACTATATATTTCTTTTCTAATGAATTCACCAAAACTATTTATTCTGTTGTATGTAAACATTTCGCTAGCACTACATCTTCTTGGTAAACCTATAACAATCCGAAAGGCATTATTATATGCGACCTTCAACCGATTCAACTGATAAGCTCTGACACAGGCCCACAGTTGACTACAGTAGGCATTTCCACAGTATGCCCTAAAAAGATTTATTTTGATCTCATGAGAACATTTAGAAAACTTTCTAGCCAGCATGTTGGCTCTGCTATACAAACTTCTGATTTGTCTTTGAACATCCTCATCATCACTTAAGCAATTAGTAATAAAGGCTCCCAAGTATCTATAACTTGTTACATATTTAAGTACAAAATTATTTAAATTCAACAATGGCAATCTTACAAGTTTCCATCCCTTTGGTGAAATGCACATACAAACAGTTTTCTTTACATTATACTTTATATCTAATTCACATGCTTCTTTGTGACATTTATTTAATAGTTTCTGTAGACCTTTAGCAGATGGAGCAAAAAGACACATGTCGTCTGCATAGATTAAATGGTTAACAATTTTCTTTTTCTGTACACATCCAACATTAATCTTATTAAGTTTCACAGATATCTGGTCAATATAAACATTGAAAAGAGCGGGGAACAATAAACTACCTTGACGGACGCCATTGGAGACTGAAAAATAATTAGACTTAACCTTGTTCCATTGGACGCACATGACCTGATTACAGTACCAAAAAGCAAGAATACGAACAATGTATGATGGGACCTTACGATCAATCAGTATCTTAAATAATTTCAAATGTCTCACGCGGTCATATGCTTTGGAAGCATCCAGGAAACAAACGAACATGGGACTTCCTCTAGAGCTGTATGTATGTAAAAACTGTTTTAACATAAATATGCACAAATCAGTTGAATGTTTCTGTTTAAATCCAAACTGGTTACTAGATGTATCAAGAAATTCTTTACATCTTCTTAAAATTACCTTTTCTAAAACCTTAGACATCATGGTAGCTAAAGCAATAGGACGGTAATTACTTTTATCATGCATGTCACCAGTTTTATTTTTGATAATCGGCACCAAAATAGTTTTCATAAAGTCTCCTGGAATGTATCCATGTACCAACATTGCAGTGAAACAACTTGCAAGCACCTTGTTAATACTTTGCCCTGCATATTTAAGATGTTCTGCACACACCCCATCATGACCACCAGCTTTACCTGTTTTCAAATCTGCAATACTTAAATATATATCTGTGGCACTGACTCTCATTGAATCATAAGTCTCATTACATGTTGGAATTATTTTAACACACTCATGGTAATCATGACCCTCATTAAAAATATCAAAATAATGTTGCTTCCACAGTTGTACAATTTGTTCATCACCATGTGCCTCTTCAATCCTATCAGTATTACCAAGTTTACCATTATTGATCTGTTGTATCTTTTTCCAAAACCCTTTAAAATTTTTATCATTGAGATCATTAGCCATTGCATCAGCCCTGATTTTAAAAAGTTGCATTGTCCCTCCGAAAGAACATACTTAGTCAAAGTTAGGAATTGAGGTTTGTTGAGAAAGAGAGAAACCCTTAGAAAGAACAGGAAGGTCTCAGTTACAGATGACATGGCCACATGGAGTAAAAAGGGCAGTCTCGTAATGACTCATAGCGTGTTCATGAAACAATGAATGCAAGCTTCAGTTCAATGATCATAATCGTCTAAACTGTACCCATTGTAAATAATATTAATTTTGGACAGAGCATCAGTCTTAATCATGTTAAATAGACCTGCTTCTGTTTTGTATGACAACATGCACCCACCCTGATTTCGTGAACGCATGCATGTAGTTCTTGGAAATCTGAGATATCAGTGATTTAAATGTACATCACAGACAAAAGAAGCTGTCAAACTTACTGTATTGCAACCCAGGGTCACAACATTATTTCAATACGGATAAAAGGGGAGGCCGTCCTGGTACATATAAGAAGACTCAGGGCACAGTGTTGGCTTGGATGGGAGAAACAGATTAGGTCGATATCTGGAGCTTGCGTAACTGGACAAATTTAGATTTAAATGGCATTCAACAAGTCTAATGTTATTTTCGGCAGGCATGACTTTTTTAGTTTCATTTGGCTTGTTTTCATCTATAAATGATACGGATATAAAACAAGGTATTAAAACGGATCATTCTATGATAGAGTTAACTTTGACTACAGAGGGGACTGAACGCGGAAAAGGTGTCTGCTCTCATTTGACACAAAAATATTATTCGGACTTGATTAAACAAATAAATTATCAAATGGGTTAATTACAACTAATAGAAATCAAATTTTCACAGAATAGGTTAGCTTTTATGAGAAATTATATACATCACAACAAGCAAAAGACAAAATTAAAAGAAATTTTGACTGCAGAAAACATGACAAAATGACAAAAGAACATAAGTAAGAATGTGAGACCTGTATTACAGGACAAGAACTGCGTAACATACTTAAGACAGTAAAATATAGACAATCTAGGTACGGATGGATTTCCCACTTATTTTTACATTTTGTTTGGAACGAGGTAAAAGGTTTGTTGTTAAATGCTGTAAACTATCATGTGATACAGGTCATTTGTCGATTTCATCCTGTCATGTTATTGTTACGTTTTTGCCCGCCAAAGATAAAGATCCTATATTATTTAACAATGAGAGACCCATTTTTTTAATTTAACACATAGTTTGAATTTATAATGAAATGTTAGGTATATAGATGAGGAACGTTTCACAAAAATTTCGTGGTGATCAAAGTGAATTTTTACAAACGGTTACATATATTGGAGAAAGTATAATGAGAATTGCAGACATTTTAGAGCTCACGGAAAGGGAGGCCATTCCACCTTTAGCTATGTCTGTTGGTTTTGAAAAAAAAAAAAAGTCTTCTCAGGTTAGAGTGGATTTTCACACAATAGTTTTATCTGTTTTAAACTGTGGGCCAAACGTTACACATTGGATTGAGATAAAATGTAGCAATACAAGTAGTCCGGGTTTAAACAGTTGTTGGGCTTATGAACAATTCAAATATCCCACGGGATTCATCAAATGTATTCAATTCCACCATACATCTTTCATATTTGTGTAGAAAGTTTGGTTAAATTTTTCAAGCCAGAATGAAAATTTTGACGCTATCAAAATTTATGATAAAGAGTTTATTGTAAATCAGTATGCAGAGGATGCATGCCTGACGATTAGAGCAAATTAGAACTGTTTGGAAGAAGAAATCAGAGTCTTGGAAAATTTTAAAAAATATTTGGGACTTAAAGTTAATTACGAATAAACCGAGATTATGTCAAAAGACAAATTTTAAGATGAATGCTGCTCATAGATATAATTTGTATTGTGCCAACGGAACGGCCGTGTCAAGTGGACAAATAGCCCTGTTAACATTAGTAGGGATTTTGATACATGCAGATACTTCAAAATCAGCTACCTTTAATAATAATGACCCATTACCACAGGTAATAAGAAATCAGAAAAACATATGGTCAAAGCGGAATTTCTCATTATATTGTAAGATTCCAGTGATAAAAGCCTTGTTTTGTTAATTTACCTATTTCATAAGGTGATTCTTAGTCCAGTTCAAACAAATGCAAGACATGTCTTTTCATAAAGACACAAAATTTGCAATAGGACTTTTACCATAACTATGGGGTGGACCTCATGAAATAAAGCGTAATACCATCAGCTAGGCTCTTGTGAAAAAGCTGATCAATCATAGCTCATATCAGGTCAGAAAACCAACCACTCAACCAGATATCTCCGATTGCAAGCGATCGCTCAGAAGAAGCCTGATACACAATTAAAAACGTCATCCGAAATTCTGTTGTTATCCAGGAGATTCTCAATTACATTTATAAAATTTTCAAAGAAATCTGGTTGATCCTGGTTTGGTCCATACTTGTTCCCTGAAGTTCATCTCTTACTTCCTACTGCAATGTCTGCTATGATAAAAATTTCCTTTCACATGAATATCCATTGAAAAAAGGTGTTTTTGAAAAGTATGCCTACGCCTATGGCTTCACTTGTTCCTTGAGCAAATCACACTTGCATCCGTGTTGAGCCCTCCATTGTTTTTCTATTGCCTCTGCAACGTGAAATTTTCATTCTTTTGTGAATAATGAAAAAAATCGCGCCTTTTTAAAAGTCGCGCAATCTTCTGACATTCAATGAACTAATTAAAATATTAAATCCCATACGGATATGCTATGCATTTTTGGGCAGAGCCCTCCTTCCCAATTGTATTCACTTTTGTGAATAAATACGTTTAAACCGGTACCAGTTCTTAGCACTTTACCTAGCCCGATCTGATAAATGTAAGTAAAATCAGTGAATATTATTGCAATCTTTTCATCTATGGTAACTCAATCGAACAAAAAGGATGCAATACTAAAATTCGATACAGAAATCCTTGCTTTCTTTCTCGAATAAATAATGTAAAAGCCGGTGAGTGTAAACTAAATACATGCAGTCCCATGGGGGAGAAAGGAAGAAAGCTTCACCCAAATCAGTTCAGACCGTTAGGGTAACGGATTCGATCAAGTTACATAAGCACATGCATTGGTTGAGTTACAGGCTACACACGGTGTGCAGTTCAGGCGCAAAAGGTTGTGCCTGACAGTGTGCGGTTATATCATTTGGCCCCTGCTCATTCACGCATCACATCGTCAATGTTTGCCTGCTAAACATCCGTTCTTGGCGGTCTACTACCCCATAGTGTATCGCCCCAAGAAAGTCTGCTTAGGAGGCAACGTCAATGTGGCAATGTAGTAAACATTTATGTTGAAGCCAGGATTTCACCATAGTTTCATAAAGGCATAGGCCTAATCTTCACATCGGCCAGGGTGGCGTGAAATTTTTGAGAGCCCACTAATCTTGATAGCCAATGACAGCAGGCAGGGAATGCAAAAGGGCTTCCTAAATGGACTCGTACCACTTGAGTTAGTATAGACATGCCACAGATCGGGACTTTTTTTTCCCTTTTTCATCATTTTTTTATTCAATTTAGGTGTTGTATTATTTCCTTTATTATAAATAAAATGTATTTCTTTTAGAGTCTTGTTTTACTTCACTGGGAAAGCTAAGTGGAGTCTGACCATGCACTGTCCAGTTGAGCAATCCCCAAATAGACAGCTCCCCCTTTCAGATCTACTGCAGTCAGTGACCACAAGAAACCATTTAGAATTTTGGCCAGAGCTGATCTGGATAACTGCCATCTACTGACCACAGGAGAAACCACCCTCAGAACCAACACAGTAGACAGATTTGTTGTTTTGCAGTCCATTGGTAAATCACGTCAAATCTATGACCAAGACTGGTCTAGAGTTTTCAGGCAGTTTAACCTTTCGATTAAGAAAACGAAACGTGTACGTCCTGGTCTGAGCAGTTCAATAATAAACTTCCATGTGACCACCTACACAAATTTTGGGCATGCTCGAGCTGTGTTCGTGGCAGTACCTGTGTTAGAATATTCACAAGAAGTAGCTATATGGTATAATAAGTAAAAATATGCTATATCTATGTATCAGAAACACTTTTCGCAACTTTGTGGCCGTTCTGTAACTCCCAAGATATTTCCTTTTAGTGTGCTTTAAACGAGATTGAAACGAATTTGAAGAAAATTTTCAGAAAAGTCATCCGAGACTTTGTTTCATTGACATAATATCAAACTCCACAAATCTATGGATTTTTCATGCATGAAACTATGTAGCTTGAAATCCAGGAGAGTTGGTCAAACTTTGCAAATTATGAAAAATTTCAGTAACTAGTCTAAAAAGCAAGTTTTGTCTGTTACTTAATTGGTTCTTCACTCAGACCACATGTGTAAAGTTTCATATATGTATTTTGGAATAAAGAGAAATCAAGGATTTAGAAAGACCCTAAAAAGCACAAAGAAGCATCCTCAATTACTCAACATGTAATACCTGGATGCAGGGTGACGCCCTAATCGAATACTAAAAGCAATTCCACCCCGAAACTACTTTCAATGTCTGCTTCATGTCACGAAACTTAAAGTACTAATATCAAGTGAAATTTTTACTTACCAAACAAACTTAATATTTACCAACAATGATTAAAAGATGTACAAAACTGAGTATCTTTAATCGATAAACTTCCAAATTGGAAACGCAATCCTGGATGCGTTTCCATGACGTCAAAGATCGAGATAGACGGTCCACTTTTCTCTCACAGTATTGCACGGCATTGGAGCTCCTGACGTCCTATGTAGTAAAACGATAACAAATCAAGAGAGAAAACGGAGATTTGTAATATTGGGGTTCAGAGAACACTTAAATGATGCTTAGATATACTATTTAATGACAACAACGGGTTCCTCAAACAGAATCCTGTATTTCATAATGATTGTACTTTTCTGTCTGATAAAATATACCCAAGCCATTGTTCCCATACAAGTCACAACACACAGCTCCACAGAACCATGATGTGCATGAATTTTGCAAAAATGTTAATCATATCCTCAGTAGTTACCGGATATATGTAGAGTATGTGGTAGGTTAACTGTAGTATGAGTGATTGCTACAGTGGTCATGCATCCACAGAAGATGGCTTACACTGTACAGTTGTGTGCTGTATGGATTGTACGACAAATTGACTTATTCGACATGGTGCAGGCTCAATGTTCTTCAGCTGACTGTAGGAGGTAACAGCTTCGTTGGTGCCCTGAGTAATCTCACAAGGCTAGGAAGCAGAATCATAAATTGTTGTATCGTATTTTTTTTTGTTCGATCTTGCCTCTGTATTATGCAATTGACCTTCATCTTGTACGGTCCAGTGATAATTTTTTTAAGCAAATTGAATTTTTGAAATGGTCCCTTATTCTTTACCGCCTTATCAATTTTTCTGTACTGGTACCTGTGCGGTACCAAAATACAGATTACTTTACTGAATTTCAGGGGCAAAAATGTACAAGGCATTTTGGGGCAAACCAGACCTTGACATCTGCAGTCATTCACCAGATCTCAAACAGACACCAAAACCCTGTCCAAGCAACCATTTTGCATTTTGACCATGGAGTCTTAGAGGTCACATGTAAATTAGAAAAAAAAAGGTTTGCAGGTTGTCATTCTGAAAAAAGTCATCCAATTATACTGAAACATAATGTTATAGTTAAGGTCATCTTTCCGTCTGAAATTCTGGTAACTAAACGACGTTATCCTTGTCCCCTAGTTACATGGGATTGGTTAAGTTTTCTCACGAGTGTTTTACCAAAAAGAAAGAAAAAACACCCAATGTGTAAATGAAACCATATCCCATCCTCTCATTTTTTTACCAGATTAAGGCTTTCCAGGAAAAACAGACATTACTTTTCTCCGACTTTTAAGAAAGAAAAAAAAAACAAACTGAATTCCTGAAAAAAAAAACAAAAGAACAAAACAACAAAAAAAACCCCCGAAGACTTTCATCACTGATGGAAAAATGTCATAAGGAAACCCAGTATTGTTTGTATGCTTCCAGGTATCTAAAAACATTTATACCCTGGTGAGCTCATGTTTCCCCAACTGTTTCCACCAGGCAAGTAATGATAATAATAATGATAGTAATAATAATAATAATAATAATAATAATAATAATAATAATAATAATAATAATAATAATAATAATAATAATAATAATAATAATAATAATAATAATAATAACAACAACAAAACATGCCAGAGGCCGAAACTTTGAGGTTGAAATTTTAACGATAAAATGCAGATGCACGGTAGCAAGAAATTGCGAGTTGCATGCACTTCATCACAGCTGCTGCTGGTCAAACAGCAATTTATTGTCACTCATTTGAATGGGATGCATTGGCAGTGAAACTGCAGTCATGAAAAATATACATGTAGTACCATGCGAAAAATATACATGTAGAAGCATGACTTGCAGGTAAGAACACAGTCATGATTGTGAGTCAGCATGGCAGCTTTATCAGTTGATCATGATTGTGAGTCAACATGGCAGCCTTATCAGTTAATAATGATTTTGTGAGTCAGCATGGCAACCTCATCAGTTGATAATGATTCTGCATGGCAACCTCATCAGTTCATCATGTTAACTGCAGATCTTTTGTGCGTATTAAATAACTGTCGGCCACTAAACAACAGACTCTGACTGAGGTTACATCTGGAAATAATAAGTTAATAGAAGCAATCCAAACTAAAAATTATTCAGTCTTTGTTCACTTATATACAAATTGAAAACATATAAATAATTCAGCTTATTAATTTTGGCACTTAGAAAGGTGGGTGTAATTTTGTTGTTAGAAATTGCTTTCCTTTTTCCTCTCCTCCGCAAGTCTGGCATCCAATTGCAAACAAGAAATACTAGAATAAAATAAAGCATTGCATTGATATGACCTGATGATATATTCATAATGTGTATTATTTATATAAGCCCTGATACAGTTTCTTACAAACAATGTATAGAAATACTTCCTCTTGGAAGACAAAATTCTTCAATAAGAATTGTCATCTCAGATTAATTTTGCTCCCACCTTTGGTGTTCTTTAACTCATTCCACCCTAATGATGCTTTTTCCCGCTAATATTTAAATGTTGTCTGCTAATTGTATTTTGCTAATTTAGGGTTTATTTTTCAAAATTTTGGATGAAACTTGCATGGAAGATCACTCCAAATTATATGCCCATGGTCAACAGCCTTCCTTGGCATGCTCTGGGTGCATTGTACCCAGAGTGCGCGAAGGAAAGCTGTTGACTCGGACTTCCATCAGGGTGGAATGAGTTAAAAAGCACAGTATTACCTGTTAGGAGGCCACCACATTTACCAGCTTAATACTTCCTCTTACAGCAGGTACCTCTCCAAGCAGGTAAAACACAGAGGACATAGATTCACGTTACCATGGATTTGGCCACAACAGCAAGATGGCCTCACCATCTTGACCACAGTAACAATAAGCCAAGTAGACATCTCAGTTGAGCATGCCCAGTGGAACCCAGTCTCTATCTGGGCCACATGTCATTAGAGATAACTTTCTTTCACTAAACACAGGTATTTACAAAGGTCAAACTTGAAATAAGGAAAAGAACTGCTGTGGATGGAAGCCTGGCTTATTTAGTGGTTTTCTTGTGTTTCCTATTATCAATAGGCTATACTGTTTAATTTTTCACTTATAAAACTGAGAGGTTTGGTTCTGGTTACAATGGTAACTTAACAAGTTGAGTGGGGAAAGATCACTTCCTGTCCATAATGACCTCTGTCCCAAACAGATGGCAAGCCCAGCTCAAGTGTCAATTTGGCTTATTGACTGCTCAAATCATGACAAAAACTTACTACCAGGTTACCTGTGATCTGCTCATACCAAAGCTTCTGCTTACATTCAAATATCAAGAATCTCTGACCAGAAATTTGAAAGAAGTCACTCAAGTCATGTGGCTGTAAGTGCATAAATGACAAGGGTCAAATCACGGATCAACAGCAGGTTAGATTGGTCAAAATTTAAAACAGGTACACTACTAGTTTATAGGTAAAAACAAAATGCAGAAGGTACTGTTATTGTTAAATAAGTAGACCTGATTATCAGATAATCACCACTTTTGCATACACGTAAAATTATACAAACTGTAATTCTTGCCTACATGTACCAAAATGAGAGGGCTTGAAGCAGATAAATCACACATTTGTCTCATGTTTATCAGCAGATTGAGACATTTTAGTGGATAATCAAAGTAAGGATCATTGGCAACATAAAATAATTAAAAAAGGTATTAAAACCACTTTCATCATTATACATATAATAGTATAACCCTTCCCCTAAAAAAAATACATTTTAAAACTTGAGATGCTTTTGTTCATTTCCATTAGAGCTAAATTAACTAAGGGTTGAAGGCACAGGAGATAAAATATATGGGTCCAATTGTATCAGATGTTTATACATAACATTGGACTCCCAAGTCCTTTTTTTGCTTTATTTTCCCCCTTCAGTTAATTAGAAATCATATTGACCTCTCACTTCATAAGAAATCTGCAAATGGATGCAGAAGAAAAGAGGTTCAAATGGTGGCCTGTGGCCGATAAATGGCATGAATGAAAACTTGCCTTTTTAGGAAACTTCTAAGTCTTTGAATTGTTGACTGAGGTTATCACTCAAAACCATACATAATCAGGCATGACAGACAACTGAGTATGCAATCTTTCACCTATTTGTAGGAAGCACTCGCTTCTCTTTACTGAGCTAAAACAATAAATTACATTCTTACATTCTGGATATCACTATCAACAAAATGATTCATGAATCAAACCATATTAAATCATATAAATATCACAGATATAAAATTGCTGAAAGAAAAGGACTGCATTCTTTACATGTTACCATATTCCTCCTATGTAGCATGTCAATTTCCTTAACAAACCAGTATCTATATGTACATACCACACATTCTGACTGCATGGTACCGGGTAATCAAGGCTAGGCTGGTAAAACTGACTTTACGATAGTTGTACATTGTACATGTACATAAGCATCAGACTCATACAGTATAACAGCCACATATTAGGTACATATCAGTCTCTCAGTTGCACTTTTAGCCATGAGTCCAAACAGAGTACAAACAGAGTACATGTCGTCTTAGTCTTCCAATATAGCCTTGTGACAGGAATCAAAACACAACTAACACCATTGTACTAATGGATATCTGAAAATCCATACTGTAGAGACTCTTGTGTCTGATTAATTAGATACTGGTTCTTGCTTAAAGATTGTATTATCACAGTGGGGTCATATCTAGAGACCAGCGTTCACGACAGTTTTTCACTGACTTCACAAGTGCACTATGGCTTATGCTCTCAGTAGATCACAGAACTGCTCTATAGCGGTAATGGCTTATGCTCTCAGTACATCACACAACTGCTCTGTGGCAGTGATGGCTTATGCTCTCAGTACATCACAGAACTGCTCTATAGTGGTGATGGCTTATGCTCTCAGTACATCACAGAACTGCTCTGTGGCGTTGATGGCTCATGCTCACAGTACATCACAGAACTGCTCTATAGCAGTGATGGCTTGTGCTCTCAGTACATCACACAACTGCTCTGTGGCTGTGACGGCTCATGCTCTCAGTAGATCACAGAACTGCTCTGTGGGGTTGCTGGCTCATGCTCTCAGTAGATCACAGAACTGCTCTGTGGCTGTGATGGCCTGGCCTGCAGTTACTGGGTGTCTGTAGGAGGCAAGCAGGATCCCATGTGGCAGGTTACAGACCAGTAGTCCACGTAGGTCACCTTCACTGGTGCAGTACACGCTGCAATTTGTCAGGAAGTCACATGATTATGTTTTTGCGATAAAACTCTTTTACAAGGCACTGAATTTTCAATTCATATTTAATTCCTGTCATATAAAGTTGTATATGCTGGGAAGTCCACCTCTTGTATTCAATCAGTTAAAAGGATCAATTAATGAGCCATTGTAAACAACTAATATACATACATGTATTAAATTACAATTTGAATTCAATGACAAAAATTTGTTTATATGACTTTACGTGTAAATACATTACCTGCAGTAAGTTTTCTGGTATGGTTTAAATTTGGCTGTAGTACCATTGGAGTAGGTAAGCTGGAAGCCCAATGACCACATTGCATCAGACTGGTTGGTGCCACTTGTCTTCTTGAACAGAGTGCTGAACTGGGCCCAATTTTCCTGCACAAGACAGATCGGAAACAAGCAAATGATGAGAGTGAGGCATCTGAAAAATATAAGCATGGCTAGACATACACGAACTTCATGAAGATCGTCCCCTTTACAACGGTCCCCCTCTTATATGCCCACCCTAAAGGCACAGGAAAAGTGGCCTTTACTAGAGGGGTGGCCTCTCTTGAGGGGTAAAACATAATGAAAATGTCATACTTGCTGCATGGAGAAGTGGCCTTTGTAGAGGGGGTGGCCTGTCTTCGGGGGGGGGGGGCTCATATGAGGGGACCACTGTACTTTTGTTGCTAATGGTACATGCACATGATGTAGTCTGTGTTCATGTGGATAAAGCAAGCAAGACTCATACTTTAAAACTATGTATAGGCACAACTACATGTATGGGAAAGTTTTCTTCATCAGAAACTGGCTTATCATAATGTGTGTTCAACCATGCGTATATTCCTCTCCATAAACACACACAACATAGCAGAGCTAAGCTGGTATGCCACTGCCATGATTAAATGTACAGTTACTTGGTATATGGTCTTTCTTAGTTACCAGCAGCATTGGTTAACCATTGCGTGTTTTAAACCAAACAGAGAAACTTACTGAAGAAAGTCTTACATGACTCTCCCTCATGAGGGATTGTTGTTGCAGAACCTTCAAGTCTCTTGCCTCAGCGGCAGATCTCCGGGGGGGGGGGGGTTACTTTTTTTTTACAATGTCTCCCACTTTTTGTAAAATTAAAAAAAAAAAGGATTAGTCCATCATGGCTGTAAAGTGGTACTGTTTTGCCATGTTGTTGCACTATATACCCATGGAATATATCTATGATGGTGCCTAAAATGGTTCAAAATGTAGGAAATGAGGGAGCAAATTTTAAATTTTTCCTGGGGGAGCAAGCATGCCCCAAGACCCCCCTAGCTATGCTTTGCACCTTCCCCAATCACCCTCCCACTTTTAACATAGGCTACTTTGGAGGCTCTGTTGTTGATGGGGAAAATCAGCAGTGACCATGAACAATTATCCCTTGTGAGAGAAGACTAGTAACTCACTCTACAGCCATGTAAGATTTTGTTTATTCTATTTAATTGGGTATTCGTCACAAAAAATATGCCCTAGTCCTACTTTCAATGCTGACATGGTGTGCCGTATTTGTTTATGTCGATCGTAGTTATTCAACTTCACACGTGATGTATAATCAAACATCTCTTGCACACATTTGATTTTCATTCTGTGTTAATACACTTAGTCACTGATGCAGGCGTGTCACAATTAAGTTGTAACAATGTTTAGGTAATGTGATCTACAGTGACTTACTACTTTTGAATTTCACTCCAGAAAATGAAAAAGAAAAAGAAAAAAAATCTCATCCCTCAAACATAGAATAAAAAACCATAAATAACATACACTGAAAACTTGTTATAATGACACCATCTGTTCCCTCCAGAAAAGTGTCAGATAACTGAATATGTCAGATAAATGAATCAAATAACAAAGAAAATGAACTTTTCCCATGACAATTTGTGTCCTTATATTGAAAATGTTGGACATCTGAGTGTCGTTATAATGAGGTTTCACTCTACAACCATCACTGGAACAAGTCCATTCAGGGCCTGCAGCGGCGTGTCTAGCATAGGGCCCTCCCGGCATCGGCGCTCCGTTAGAGAGAGAGAGAAAAAAGAGGTTTGGGCCTTATTTACATGTATATTAAACTTGTCAAATGGCGCAAATCGTGGCCCAAGATTTTCCCTGGTTATTATTGCTCGTATCTTGTTTATTTGACAAGAGACTTATTACCCTGTGCGGGTAGCTTAGGTCTAGGACACAGCTAGTGCCTGGCCGACACACCTTCAGTATTCGCACTTCTGCCTCAGCATGCACGCTGTCAGTAGTTCCAAAAACTATGCTCTGTGGACTCCCTGATTGTAGTTGTTTTCTTAAACTCTATGGCAATTAAATATAATCTTGCACCCCTTCTTTGGTATAGTAAAGGATTCTGTAAGAATTATATTTTCCTCCATGTTCATCAGAAATAAAAATGAATAACAATGAATACAAATATGATATATGAGAAAAATGTCGAAAATATCTTGTCGCTGTTCTGTACTTATCACATTCACTCATATCCGGTATGAGGTTATAGCCAAAAAGGTCAGTTCATGGCAAGGTCAGGGGTTCTTTTCAATTTGTGCTGCAAGTTAGGAGATTTCTACACACTGACATCGGATCCCAATGAAGAATAAGATACAGTTCAGGTAAGCTAATGATCCCATGCTCCTATTTCAACACACCTAACATTTGGTTCATATTGGACATACACATACATACTACTAATGTACCATTCAAAAAAAAAAAGTTGGGAAGCCTGAGTTATTTACAGCACCAGTCGGTCATTCAGGCAGCAAGAGTTCAAGTCAACATGCAGATTCAACACATGCACAGAAATGATGTCCAGGTAATCTGTAGGCCCTAATGGGATTTTTATTGCCCTTTTTGGCTAAAAGACGGGGAAAAAGGGTTTTCTTGGCATGTAAAGCCATGATTAAGTCTCAGTATGCCAAATACAACCTAGGATCAGATCTAATATTACAGAAAATCTGTATATCTAACATTTCTTGACCATGTTGATAAAGAATTTGAGTCAAGATTTACCATGGTAAAGAAAAATGCAGTCATGGGCCTGTTTCTACTGCCATACAAAGTGAGCTGTCTCACACGAGTTACAAGAAACCATCCTTATGTTTCACAAACATGACCTTCCTAGCCCAACCACTTTTCACCAGGAAGTGACCTTGTGGAAAACTCTGTGGGATTCAACAAACCAGCTGCCTTTTACAATCACAGCTACATTGTCCCATGGCAGGGTAAATAGCAAAGTATACCCAAACATGCCAAACATTGTCTTTATACTGTGATTGATGTTGTCGATGCCTGTGACTTCTGCTTCAGTAGCGAGGGCAAACTCAGCCCTAAAACTTGTCAAGTCTGACCTGAGAAACACCATAAGGGAACACAGACTGAATGCCCTTCTCTTTCTACTGGTACACAAGCACATTAGCACAGGTTTGGAAAAAATTATCAACCTTTTTGCTATCAAGAACCCATGGAGAATGCAACTTCTTAATCCTTTGAGTGGCAAAGTGTAAAAAAAGTAAAATATAACAGTAGTTTACTGGTTACCTGACTACCATTAAGTTATTGCAGACATAATTTTGTTTATAAGTTTCTAACTTGTTTGTCAGCTGTCCTTTGAGTGGCGAAGTGTAAAACAAAAGTAAAATATACATGTAACAGTAATTTACTGGTTACCTGGCTACCATTAAATTATTGCAGACATAATTTTGTTTATAAGTTTCTAACTTGTTTGTGAGCTGTCCTCTAAGTGACGAAGTGTAAAAAAGGTAAAATATAAAGGTAATTTACTGGTTACCTGGCTACCATTAATTGATTGTAGAGATAAGTTTGTTTATAGGTTCCTAACTTGTTTGTCAGCTGTAACCTAGTGAGCAGCAAAATACATTAATGAGCAATTGTCTCTCAAAAAACATAGTAACTTGCTGGTAAACTTAACACCGGTACCATTAAACTTACCAGTAACTGTATTGATTGTTTTGCAGTTAAGTCAACACACAAACAATAAATTTGAAGATAACCTCCTTTGTTTCTTTTATACTGATTTTACAAGACCAAGATAATGTTTTCCCAGACATAAACTGAAGTAATGAATATATATATATATATATATATATATATATATATATATATATATATATATATATATATATATGAATATACATATACAGTCTCAACTAAATGCTAGATGCTCAAAAATCTGTGAGTTTTTTATGAATCAGATGAGTCAGATTTGTTTAAAACTCACAAAATCTATAGTCGCTTTCAGTGGTCTGCTTATCTACACACACGCACGCACGCACACACACACACACTCTCTCTCTCCACCCACGAAGAGTTAATTCAGCAAACATTTACGATGTCTCCAGTGAACAAATGATCATTAATTTGAACTGATATTTTATAACCAAATGTGTTAGAATGCAGTATTTGACCCCTTTATTTTCAAAAGCTTCCTGGGAGGGGAATGACTCTGGACCCCCCCCCCCCCCCCCCCCCCCGATGTTAGCGCCCCCATGTTTCACAAATCCTGGGCATGCCACTGGCTTGAATATAAAACCATAAATAACACACAACCATCACTGCAACACGTCCATGCCCCATTGTTTTAGTCTGTGGGAATGTAGATATCTTAGAAATTGGCCTGTACACTTTGCTTTTATCATTATGAACATTCAGCAATAGAATACAATCACATAAAGAATTTTTCATGGATGTCTGCAAGAGAGTGATCCACCTGAAACCTGTCAGGACTGAGTCAACAGCTACCCTTGCTCATTTGTTACTGCACTCTGGGCATAATGCAACCTGAGTGTGCAAAGGAAACCCACTGGCCAATCAGCTATATACTCATGAAACGTGTTGACCAATCACCAATATATATATATATATATATATACACTATATATACTCATGAAATATGTGACAATTAGGACACTGAACCATTTCTGGTAATTTTTGATGGAAAATAGTTGCATGGCAATACATCTGTGTTAGGCTCTCAGGATTAAATTGCATATATGTGTTAGCTGCAGCAATGACCTTGATTATGGTAAGTAATTATGAACAATTCAACTATACCATGGCTGAAGCCAGCCTTCTAAAATAGAGGAGGCAAAGGGTACTGGTGGGGGTGGGTTTGGGAGGGGGGCATGCCCCCCTCCCAAGATTGAAAAATTTTGAAAGATGGCGCATAAATGGTGTAATTTAGTGGGTTTTGAAGGGAAAAAAAGACTTGATACATATATAAATTATCAAAATTTTACTTAAATGTGACTATTTTTGATCATTTTATATGAATTGAATTTGGTCCTACAACTACTAGGGCAAAGATACAAGTAATCATTGAAAAAAGTACGCCTTCTGTGATGCTCTTATCTTCTATCACTATCAGTGACTCAAAGTCTTAGTTACAATAGGGTCTTTTTGTTTTTGTTGTGTATAATAACTTAAACTTAACAAGTTTTGTTGAGGCTAAATAAACTATTTCTATCATGCTAATTCCTTACATCATCAGCCAAAATTCAGAGGAGGCAAGCGCCTCCTCCGCCTCAGCCTGGCTACAGCACTGTATACCCATGACCATAGAGCATGCATTCATAATTTACCACGCCAGCAAACTGTGCCCTTTTTCTTAAGTACTCACACATTATATATATTTTTGTACCAACCTGTGACAGGCCCTGCAGTGTTCCATAGCTGTAGACACACACTCCCTGGTGGGTGGTCAATACCACTCCATCTACCAGCCTCGACCTCAAAAGGTTAGCTGTGGAATCAAAAGAGCAAATTCTGGTTTATCTTTTACACCAACGAGATTTATATCTATCTATACTTTGTCACTCTATTATGCTTAGAGACACACTCCTGACATGCAAGCCACAATACATGAATCTATCAAAATTCCTCAGACTTCGTGCACTTATAATTAACAGTACATGTATGTTTTCACCATTGGACACTCAGGCCTATGATTCTACATTATACATGTACATACTTTTGTTGTTCAAAATGTCTTTTTCATGATACTATTCATTTTGTAGTCAATGAGATTTCAACCTCCTTAATGTTGTACAGTGGTACCTGCTCTAAAGAGCACCTCCCATGAAAGGCCACACTAGTTTTTAAGACCGCCATTTCAAGACACTGGCCTCTAATTTCTTTGCTAGCTTAATACCTGCAGTGAAAGACCACCTGCCATTATTACCACTTTTGTCTGGCATCAAGGGTGGTCTTAAGTAGCAGGCACCACTGTATGTACATTCGACATGTTCATCAACAAGTAAATGCAGGCATTATTCTTCATACAATGTCATGTATATATCCCCATGTATATGTATATCAAAAAGTTGCCTAAAGCCCAAATAATTCCTTGTTTGCCTTTTTTTAATAGGTGAAAGATATCATTTTTTTTCTTTCATTCCTAATCAAGCCTCAACTTTAAAAACACAGTAAAAATACAAGATATATTACACTTTCAATACTTTTAAGGTTTTCATATGAGAAAATGAAGCTTGTTGGAAGTGAAAGGCTCATTGGTTCATGGATGACATGCACACACCAGTTGCACTTTTAACAGAGTAGAATGCTTGGGTATTCACCCGTGAAAAACTGATTGAACAGTGACTTTTATTGCTCAGTCAGATGGATGTCACACTGACCCACATGCAGTACTAACTGTTCTGTGTGGGTTCAAATCATGCACTATCCAGGTCCTGGGAACATTGTGTCAGGCCATGGAGAGAACAGCGAAGGCAGCAAAGCATGAAAGGGTAATATGTTTTCTCAGAACATCTTTTGTTGGGCAGATATATATTCCAATATTTCATGGGGTGTAAAGTTCCTGACAACTGTAGATCTGAATGAATGGTTGTACAGAAACGCAGGCCCATAAGCCCTGCCAAGTGGTGAGTAGTTATTTTAGGTGTAAAAATGAAAGAACTTTTTCGGTATACAAAGTTAAATGAGAAACTTATAAATAATACAAAAAGTGATGTGTTCTAGTTATAAAAAACTGAATATTAAAGTAGATTTCTTAAAATATATAAATTGAAGGAAAAAAATATGAAAACAGACTTAAAAGAAAAGTTTAAAAATTTGACATTCAAGTTAAGATGGGGAAAATCCATCTGAGTCATGATTTGAGGACCAGAAACTCTTAGACATGTTCATTATTTTAGTGAACACTACAGTCAATCTTTGTGTTCACAAAAGTAATAACTGAGTGTTGTTTTCTCCTTTGTAAAATCCCCTAAACACTACAGTTTTTATCTCCAATTTTGAAAATTTTTCAAAATAGTTTTAACCTTTAATTTTTCCCAAATGGGACTGTTCTCGGCCTTTCTTACTTATTTTTTAGCCCTTAAAATTAGCCAGAATTCTCTGTTCCGTGCCATATGATCTATCACTTTTTATAAGTTTTGTCTCTGCATTTTTGCCAAAATTCACTATTCACTACATTTTCTGTATTGTCTTTATTATATTTGTCTTTAAAGAAGTAGCAAACCTACTATTCACAACATTTTCTGTATTTCATGCCCTTCTGTTTTATATTTGTCCCCACCAGTCAAAAGCTTCATTGGCATTTTGGGCTATACCCATTACATATTAACATAAGCTTACTGAGCTTGGCTCCCTGAGTTTTTACATCCGACAAGTAAAATGTACATGTGAACGTTCCACAGCATTATCAAACATAATAATCGGGCGTACTTACGAGTGATAAGATCAGAGCTATAGGTCTGAGAGCATTATTAGTCTTGTTTACATTTTAACTTATTATTAAATGAATTTACATGTATTCACTTTTTAGTCCCCCCCCCCCCCCCCCCCCCCCACCTTTTTACCCCCAAGACCCGAAGGCCCAATGGAAATAAGCAGGGCAATCAAGCCAGCTTTCTTGGGTTATGCTGGTGCCGGTCTTATTACAAATTCCTTCTAATCACTTGATTTTATTTTACATGCATATTTTAATTTGTTTACTCCCTGATGTGATTTCCTAAGTTCATTGTGTTTTTCATGTGATACCTTTGTCCTTAAGTTAATTTGTCATAATATTTGTCAAGTTTTATTTTATATACACATTACTGTAATGTTTTTACATATTGTGATTTTTGTTTTGTTTTATGTCTCTTGTATTTGTGTAATTATCTGTATAGTGTATTCAGTTTTTATATTGTTTATATTTACGTATTATGTGACTGGCACCGAATAAAATCAAATGAAATCAATGCAGAACGTCAAAATCTTTTAAAATATTCCTATATTATCGCCATAGTAACTTTACCTGTTACAAATTCATCCCAGTTTGATCTTTTTGCCATCATATGTCCTGTCAGTATTGCAGCAGAAATATATTTTTAGGTAATGTTATCAACAATCAAGCTCCTCGCTTTGTTAGATTGCCCTCTAAGACATACATTTTTGTCAGTGAGACTCCGAAAAGTAATGTCCATTTTTCATCGGTAGGCTTTTTCATCTCCGCCGGCCAACATGATGGTATTACATGTGTGCCGGCAAAACTTGATGTAGACCGTGTACGTATTCTACAAACAACTGAGGCCCTGTTGTGTTCATCGTGTCGCCAACCAGCTGTTGAAAGAAATAAGATTAACAACAAACGTAAAAATGGATTCCAATGAAATAAAAACAAACATTATTACTATCGTTATTAATTTGTAATATTTTCAAAGGGTCTCACTAAACACCGGAAACGAGAGGAACCAAGCGAAAACAAGAGAAAACAAGCGAAACCAAGAGGAAACGTGCGGAAACAAAGCTATTAATTTTAGTACATGTTAAAGTAAAAGATTATTATAGCAAAAACAAATGTAACATAATCATTTCTATATGGGAAAATTGCAATAAGAAGTGTCGATGTACGGTAAAGCCGGCGCCATTATGTTGGTGCGAAAACAAGGTCTGATCGATAACGTCACTAAACATAGAAAACAATGGTCGTTTTATAGTACGGAAAACTCTTTCATTAAAACTGACCGACGTGCACCAAATTTAACAATATTTTGTATTTTATTTACTTTCCTCAATGCTTGAACTCTTCCACTTGTTTATACTGCCAGCCACTTACCAAAACGGACAAAAAATTGTAACATTTTTAATTACCTCCCAAAATTACTTTAACTGTCACTTAACAATTCTAACAATATTATTTATAACAGTTACGTTCCTCAATACTTGGAACTCCTCCACTTAAACTACCAGCCATATACCAAAACTAACAAATCTTCCAATATTTTTAATTGCTTTCCCCTTTACTTTTATTGTTACCAAATTTAAGAACATTTGATAACATTTAGGAAACGGTAAGGTCACATGGGATCGAGCTCAAAGTCCATAGTGAGGCTGGGAACAATGTTAACGTTGACGTTTGGTAACTCTGGAATCTCTTTGTTATGAATTTATGAATATGGATCATGTTTTTCTGTACTATTAGAAACAAATGTTAGAGACAAATGTCAGAAATAAATGTAAGTTTGATTCTTGGCGCGGAGGGGGGGTGTCAAATTCAAATGTTACATTTCTTGAAAGGAAGAGTGAGAGAAAGAAAGAAAGAAAGAAAGAAAGAAAGAAAGAAAGAAAGAAAGAAAGAAAGAAAGAAAGAAAGGCGAGTTTCACAGCAAATCTGTATGTGTGGATCGTGTTTCACAGCAAATCTGTATGTGTGGCTTGGAAGCCAGGAATATTTTCAATGCTGCATTTCATTTTCTGAAAAAATCAGATCTGCGGCCTTCAGGCTGGGAATAATTTGCAGCTTCTGGAATTTAGTGATAGATTCAATGATGTGTCTATAGTATAGAATATTTTCACGTGTCATATGTGCCAAATTTGCATAAATTAAAATCATACTGCCTTGCTTCAATGTTCAATGGATAGGGCTGTATCATAAACCCATAAATTCAAGTTGACTTAATTGGCATCTCTATCTGTAATAGTTTTGAAGATATTCATGATTAGATTTTTTCATAAGTGACTAATTTGCAAAAATTAAAATCCTACAACTTTACTTTACTGCTCAAATGAAAGGGTTATATCACAAACTTGTAAATTAAAGTTGGTTTGGCATCCTTGTCTGTAATAGTTGTGACGATATTCATGATTTAAATTATGCATAAGTACCAAATTTGCATATATCAAAATCCAACAGCTCTGCTTCACTGCACAAAGGGCTGTATCACACACCTAGAAATTATAGTTGGTTTGGCATCCTTGTTTCCAATAGTTTTGAAGATATTCATGATTTAAATTTGGCATGTGTACTTTATTTGCATAAAATAAAATCCTACAACTTTGCTTCACAGCTCAATGGATAGGGTTTCATCATAAACCCATCAATTCAAGTTAGAATGGTATCTCTATCTGTGCTAGTTCGGAACATATGAAGCCTTTAACTCAACTTATCCATATACTTATCTAGATTTAAGACGACACATATTTAAACTTTTCATGAAAAGAGCTTTTACTCAAGTACCAACATTCTTGATAGTGTTAAGTCAATGCTAGAAACAGAAGCAGTGACCATGGCCTGTCACCATAGTAAGGAATGAGTTGAAATTTTAATTGCCTCTAATTGGCACAACTATAAACGTGTCAATTCAATACCCAGGTGCACACGACTGGAAGATGAATCTATGTGCCAAATATGGTGATTGCACGTGCAACAGTTTCTGAGATTTTGGAAAAACAAAATGTCTACTCTGAGTTCCCACTCAGACATGATGGTGGGGCGGTCATGGCATCAAGCGACATCTCTGCTCTCTCTCTCATAAATAAATATGTGTATATACATACATATTCCCGTCCCAAATTGTTCAATATCGAAAGTGAATTTTTAGCTTTAAAAGGAGAGTGCAAGAACAGAAACTTCTACTCCTCTCATGTAAAGGGCATATTGGTTATTCATGGCCGGAGTTGTGTATTCCCATTACTTTTTATTGTAATTTATAGCATAATAACTTTAAAACCACTCGTTGCAGAAACAGCAACATTTGTGTGGTAAAATTATGTACATAGTTAAAATGTTCACACAAATTTTAATCTTGCAGCTTTAAAAGAAGTCTTTTGATTTGAGATTGAGGTTAATTGAACATGCAATCAAATGGGAATACACATCTCTAGCCCTGAAAAAATCTGTGTATTGGATTGTGTATTCAGCTGAATATACAGATAATTGGTAATTGTTACCTCTCCTGTTCCATGAAAACCCTTCCCATTATGACGTTTGAGAGAAAAAAACATGCAGGTATTTGGACAACAAGAGCCACAAACGGCACAGGGATATCTTGGTGTACCTCGCCTAACCAACATGATGAAACAACCAGAGATTTGAAAATGAGTAAACTGGTCTGTCCTCAGCGGAGGGCTGACCAAGAATGAACTGGGGCCATGAATGTCACCCCTGACTGTACTCCTACAGACATCAGGCAGAGCAGGAAGTGTGTGTGGGGATTAGATATGCTGTGGTAAAGGTATCAGCTGAAACAAAGAATTGGCAGCAGAAGCAGTCAAAGGTGTGAATAGATTGTAGGTCTCTTAATGCTCCCCCAGGGACAGGTGTCCAGCCTCAGCATGTGATCCCATAACTATACATGAAGGGATTGGAAGATGAAACCAAAAGATGCAAAGAACAGTTGCTCCATAGAAAACAATAGTTAGAAACAAAAATAAACTGTTTGCATCATATGCAACAATCATATTGAGGATTAATGAACAAACAAATGTTCTGTTAATACAGCCATGCATGTATATAGTTTGTGTAGCATTTGGGACACTATAGTGCTATTCATTTCTATTTTGGAGGGCATCTAGATCAATGACTATTGTAACACCACTTACTATCATTTCAATTGAGTCTTTTGTCTTCGACTAGTCCTATTCACCAGAATCCTTATTATTATTTTTTTATTTTGATTTGTTTTGTTTTTGTTTCTTGTCTGCTTTTGTTTTTGTTTGATTGTCTATGTGTAATGTACATGTACTTATCTTGTATATAAGTGACTACATCTTTGTAAAAAGATTTATGTCAATAAAGATATCTTTATGTAACTATCAGGTAATCCAATAGAAATAAAATAATTTTGTAAAATAATACAGCATGCCATGACAAGAATGAAAATCCCAAATAGGTGCATTACCATGTACCTCCTCCACCCCCCCACCCCCCGACATTACACTGTTCTATGTATTAAATGGTGTAATAATTAGTAAGTTTTGCCTTTCAGATACATGGACATTTTTTCATGTCTTTTATCATACCCATGTTGCAACAATGAACATGGAGAGTGTAAAAATGCACGAGTATAGTTTATCAGATAAAAGACCAATGAAGCATTTCTTTTTGGTTTCTTTACATCAAATTACATGTAAATATGCATTGAGACTTGTATAAAACATGCTAAATGTGTGTCTGTGTATTACTTGATGATTAATCTGTTCATGCAGAGGACAATACTATGCCACCTGTGGGATTCCATATCAAAATACATGAGCAGATAAAACCCCAACAGTAACAAAATCCTATTGAATTACCTGACTGATCCACTTGTACATACATTGTACAAATTTTAATTTTAATCAGACTTCTGAAAATACTTCTACTCTAAACTGATGTCTCTGTATGCATTTTTTACCTTTTGTTCAGTTCATTTATAACATGTAATAAAGACTGTATGGGCTCTTGAAAGAAACAGGGACAGGTTGCCAACATTTAAAAATGAACAGTACATAGATTCTCACATGGCCCTGTTATGGTTAGCAATGAACTTTGAGTGATATCTTGCCTGTGTAGCTAACTCATTTGTACCAAGGTACTGAGCACGTTGAGGGCCCATAACTTGTTTTGTGCCCTTGACACCTTAGCGCAACTGAGACAGCTACTCAAGGAAACCTTATGTGATGTAGATTTGTACAATTTTGATAAAATTTTTGTAAAAAGCTTTTTTTGCATTTTCGTCAAATTCAATGAGGAGGATTCAATATCCATATACATGATGACATCTAAAATAAAGGAAACATTTGGTAATGCATCAAAATTTTCCCTTTCAAGTGGTAATTTGGGGAAAATACTGAGAAATGGGTAGCTTCAGAATGTTAATCAAAAACATAGGATGTAAAACTATATGTATGTTTGGACTGAATCAATCATTGCCATGAAGTCCTTTATTTTTATCAGCATCAATGGGTAGCTTTAGAATGTTGATCAAGAACATAATGTGTAAAACTATATGGATGTTTGAACTGAATCAATCCTCCCCATGAAGTACTTTATTTTCATCATCATCGTCGTCGTCGTCATTGTCATCACAGCATGTGCCTTTCATATGATTCATAATGTTATTGAGAGCTAGCCTAACGTGAACTATTGGTAATACTCAGCTCTAGTCTTGAAATCATTGGGTAAAGGATACATAATATACAGTGCGGTGCAAATTATTCCAATGTAATGTTATGGAGAGCTAACCTAACGTGAACTACTGGTAATAGCTCTGGTCTTGAAATCATTGATGTATTCAATTGTGTATTGAATTGTGTATTGGCGTGAATATACACATAGGTAATTGCGACCTCTGCTCTTTTCACATTTTTGTTTTGTTTTGTTGTTGTTGTTTTTTTTTTTTGCACAACAAATAAAACATTTTACTAAATATTCTCTTGAACGGTAGTGAGGACTTGCCAGACACTGATAATGTATTCATCTTTGAGGTTGTTCAGACATTCTTATCAGAATCTAGACTTTTTATTTATTAATTTAGTATATGATCTAATTATAAGTCTCCATTATCTGGCATTAATTGTATTATTCATGTATAAGCCATGAATTTAGTCTTCTGTTCTTGTCCAGTGTGTATTGTATATATTCCTGTGCGTCCTCTTATGTACTGCAGAGCCTCCAGATTAGTCTTTGTGTACTATAGGCAATCCAGAGAAAATAAATATGTTTATAATATAATAAACTGTTAACAGGTAAACAGAATGAATGCTCAACTTATCTAGAGAACCCCATTATCAATTTCAAAACAAATCCTCAGATTGGATAAATAGTAAGAAAAAATAGAAAGGGGATATAAAAACAGGACAGCATGCAGTTGGTCTTGAATGCAACATTCACAGTTCTCCTTGTCAGATACTCCCCCCCCCCCCGCATGATCTGTATATCTTGTGTACAACAATAAATCACTGTGTGTACCTTCTGTGTCACCAAGAACTCCTTATGGGACGGACCACTCACCATGTACCTGTAAGTCTAGACGTGTCAATTGTGTGCACTGAGGGGTGACCAATTAAGATAAACTGATGGGAGTTCTGAATATACATGTTAGCTTGTAACATAGTTTAAACTCTTTATCTTTGATATCAATATATAATTGAAACCAAATTAATAAACTTTCAAATGTATTTGGTAACTGTTTTATTACAAATCCTAAATTTACTATGGTTCAAAGATTTTATTTTCAACTGAAACACACATGAATATTTTGTAATGATCTGAATATAACCCTTCAAAATCAGGTACCTTAAAATAATCAAATAAATGACATATATCACTCTGTACAATGCCATGATCTACAACACCGTATCCGTTCCACTGATAGTAGGTAATCTTTCCTGTTACATCCCCAAGGACTCAACCATTAAGAATTTTTAAAACAATTCACTTGTACATAGTTCTGGTAACATTTTGCCCGTACTTTACATGAGCGTGCTACAAGATCTAAACAGAATATTCACATGAAAGAAGCAAATATTGAAATAAAATATATATGATGAGAAATGTACTAAACATAATGGTTCCATCAATCCTTTCATATAACCTGGAGATCTGGAGACATTTTCCTGCTAGACAGACCAAATCGTCGGGCATACTGCACTGTAGGTTATATTTTACTGCCCCATGTGTGACAAACTCTTAATTCACGTTAATTCTGAGACTCGTGATCGTCTAAGAAAAATAAATATCATGCAAGTAGGACTAAAAAGACATATTTTAATATACTTTTTATTTTCTTTTAAACAATTCAATTGAAACCTTGCCTGCATAGCAGACCTTATTCTTATCGTTCCTGAATGTAATAAGGTGGGGAGCACGATATCCGAGATATCATTATTAAATAACTACACGTCATTTATTAAATAAACAGGCTGTTCAGAAAACAGAAAATTGAGACATGTAAGGGTACAGAGACTTTACCCAAGCACTTAAATCCCATGCCAGTTACTATCCACTGAAACTTTTCTTGGACAGTTTTTTAATTTTTATTTCACTTTTGACAATGGTAATGGTTTCTGTTATATATATATATATATATATATATATATATATATATATATATATATATATATATATATATATATGCCCACTAATAATAATTGCATGAATAAATAAATAGGCCTTTGAAAAATTTGATACTGAGAAAATGAGGCCCCCTAACATAAAAACAAAAGGCAACAAGTTTTTGGTGTGTTTATACACGCTCAGGGGAAAAATCTGGTCGCTTTAATTGGGAACAGAGATTGAGATAAATCTTTAGTTTCGAGATTGAAGCCACTCGACACAACAGGTGGGAAATCATTTTCGCACTTATGTGCTGAAGCCTAGTGTAGCTGTATGGCGTACTGATCTTGTTTTCGCTGAGTTAACAGAAGCGGTTTTGGCGGTATAATACACCAGCAAGTCGACCAAAAAGGCCATATTTGTAGTATATCTCGTCAACATGACATAAAACAAGTGTGTAAAATCACATATGGAGATAATCTCAACTAAATTTATCTTGTTTCCGCTTGGTTTCGCTTGGTTCCTCTTGTTTTCGCTTGGTTCCGCTTGTTTTTGGTGATTAGTGTGACCGTTTTCAAAGCCAAAATTTAGTTATTATGTTAAAATAAACTGGTTCCCGTTGCTTTATGTCATTTATGGCCCGCAAAACGGGTGCAAATGTCATTTGCAGTCCACAACCTTGCCATTTATGCCTTTTGTTATGGTGTTAATGTGTAGGGAATGCCCTATAAATGAATAAGAATAGTTGATAATGACTGGGTCCAGCATTTTCTTGACAAGCGAGACTAGTTGGCTTTCAGGTGTGTTTTGCCTATGATATATGTATGCATAGCCATAAATAATATCAGGATTCTTTCAGATGATAAGATAATATAAAATAAATAGCTTTATTTCAGATCATCAGGTCCATATATGAAATACAGTGAATGTTAATGCGACAATGATTTGATATAATACATAATGTGTAATACTAAAAAGTACCCATGTCTGTGACTCTAGTCCACAGACACTCCATGACCCCAGGCACAGTGCACCAATGCAGACAGGCCACTTCACGCAGTCCCATCTACATCCCTGCACCCGCCCGATCCCCATAAAGTGCCTCCAGCCATAACCGCCATGACGCCGACGTCCACATCATATCCGATAAACACATACGACTGATCAGTATATAGTGTTTTAAATTGTTTCACCTCATGGTTCATCTTTACTTGACGTTATCATAACTAACAACCCAGATGCACTGAAACATTCTGGGACTATAACAACGGGCTGTAGTGATGGTCACTCCCTCATACTCATAGAGTCATAGTGGGGGTCCTAAATGCTAAGGCTAAGCTACCAAGACAACCCTCACGCGAAGTCACCTACAGATCTTTCAAACATTACAGCCCGGAACTTTTCAAACATGACCTCAGCGTAGCACCTTTTTATATCTGTGACATTTTTGATGACCCTAGTGATTGTCAGTGGGCTTTTGAAACTCTCTATACCGATGTCTTAAACAACCATGCTCCCATCAAACGAAAGCGGATTAGAGCATCTGAACCTCCTTTCATGAACAGAGCCCTACGGAGAGCCTCAATGCACAAAGCTAGGCTTGAGAATCAATTTAAACAGATTCCTAAGAATAATAAATATGCAAGGCAAAGAAAATGGGAGGAATACCGCACTCAAAGAAATCGAGCAACATCAATTAGAAAACACTCTATAAGGACATATTTTTCTGAAAGGTGTAACGGCGGTGCCAAGAATACAGATTTCTGGAGAACAATTAAGCCTTTCCTTTCAAAACGACAGAAACAGCAACAAAATGTTCTCATGATGGAGATAGACAAACAAATAATAAGTGACCCTGAGCAGATTGCAAATCATATGAATAATTTCAATATTAACATAGCGGAATCTATTGCTCCAAATGGCACTGCTCCTCGTTGTTCCAACCACGATAATCCTGAAGATTTTACCAAAGCATCGTGTGTTTTCCATCGACAACATCCCAGCATTATCCAAATAAATTCCGATCAGCACCATAAAGTTGATTTCAGCTTCAAACATGTAACCAGTGACGATGTAAACAATATCATCACTTCACTGGATGCAAGAAAGGCTGTTGGTAGCGATCTTATACATGCGAAATCCCTAAAAGATGTTGCCCCCATCGTAACATCGACAATGACTAAAATCTTCAACAAAATGATTGACACTAATAAATTCCCAGAATCAGCAAAATCAGCTGACATTGTTCCAATCCACAAAAAAGGTGAATCACTGGAACCAAAAAATTATCGTCCAGTAAGCACCCTCACAAGCTGCACCAAAATATATGAAAGATTGCTTCTGGATCAACTTCATGACGCACTCAACACTATTTATCATGAAATGATCTCTGCTTTTAGGGCAGGCTATGGATGCCATCATGTTTTACTTCGCCTTGTGGAAGACTGGCGAGCTGCTCTAGAACAAAGTAGCTATGTGGGGGCCCTCCTCATCGACCTATCCAGTTGCCTTTTATGGGTGACTGCCTGTCTCAAGTCAGGAGTGAAATTTGTTTCTTCACATTGGTATTAGCAAAGAAATGTTGATGCTTTGGCAAGTCTGGAATCTCTTTATAAAATACTTCTGGAAACCAACTTGAAATGTGACTGCTATCCTTACAAATTTTGACTATTGTAATGCATTTTTGACTACACTTTAATGATTTGAGGCCTAATGTCACTTGCTTCTGGCTGATGTTTAACATTTGAACCAATGTACTTACTATATTTGGAAATTCAAACACTTTTCTTTTTGAAATACTCTTAGTTTATCTCCTTTAAAACAACATCATATCTTTAACTACATGCCTAAAACACATCGAATTATATAATCATGTTGTTTAGATTCTTATTGATGGTCATTTTAGGCCTAGAGGGCTTTTCTGATGGATTGATGTTGGTGTTGGTGTCAGTGTGTGGACTTATATGGATGATGATCATTGTTGAGATGGTGGTTGCAAGTAGTACCTTTTTAGATACTGAATTTTATAGACATTTTCAACAAGTTAAGAACCTCCGCTTACAAATTCTTTGATGTGATGCAAATTTTGGTCCCTTTTCATAAATTGTATGGTCCTGTATGTGCATGAATGATACAACTGTTCAAGCCAATTTACTGAAATAGGCCTATAATTTCAAACAGAACTTTTTGCATTCTGTCATGTGAAAACTAGTTAGGTTTTTTTTTTTTTTTTTTTTTTTTTTTTTTCCCCCTATGGACCTTTGCACTTACGTTTTGGTCTCTTGGATAAATACGAACTATATATGTTTCAGCTATACATACCAAGGAACATTGCCTTTGGTCGGAATTGACTTGGATTTGTTTCATTAGGACTACGATTTGGATATGGTAATCACACTGTCTAATTTGCTGTCATTGTTGGGTTTGGAATTAATGAATATGGATCATGTTTTTCTGTACTATTTGAAAATTACTTCATTGGCTATGTTGTGCTGTGGGCTTTGTTCTTCGACTCATAGTTATAGTGGAGGTAGAGTGTGTTTGTAATGTTCCAGATTCATAAATTTCACAAAAAACGATGTAGGCCTACTTTACTATGTTGCTGTAAACTTAGCTGACTGACAAGTCGGGAGAACTAAAAGGTGATAGGCCTAACAGGTCTCTTTTTATTTTTGGCATAAGTAATGAAATTCGTGTTTTTGGTGGTTAGGCCTATACATTTTGGAAATGAACTAGTGTCTGCAGTTAATGATGAATATTTCTAAGGTTGAGAGGACCGGTTTAAAACCACCAGTTGCCTTTTATGGGTGACTGCCTGTCTCAAGTCAGGAGTGAAATTTGTTTCTTCACATTGGTATTAGCAAAGAAATGTTGATGCTTTGGCAAGTCTGGAATCTCTTTGCTGTCATTGTTGGGTTTGGAATTAATGAATATGGATCATGTTTTTCTGTACTATCAAAGGCTTTTGACTGCCTATCCCATCATTTACTTGTGGCAAAGCTAAAAGCATGTGGGCTCTCTTACAATGCAACTACCTTACTAAGTAGCTACCTGGCAGATAGATATCAACGGGTCAAAATGGGATCCACATATAGCACATGGTCAAAAGTTAAAAAGGGTGTACCGCAAGGCTCTATTTTAGGTCCTGCACTCTTCAATATCTATCTGAATGACATCTATGGGTTAATAACAAACAGCAAACTTTTCAATTATGCCGATGATAACACGTTATTGGCAACCGGTAAAGACAGGAAAACAGTGCAAGACAATCTTTCCTTGGGCGGATCCAACATAACAAACTGGTGCCCCATAAATTGTATGGCGGCAAACGCAGCAAAATTTCAAGCTATGGCAGCAAATGACTCACACCTGGACTTTGAAATTCACCTTGACGCCAACATTATAAAAGGAGAGCCCCAAGTAACTTTGCTTGGGGTATCACTGGACGTCAAGCTAAATTTTTCCAAACATATTGCCAACCTTTGTAGGAAAGGAGCCCAGCATTTAAATGTCCTGTGTAGAATTTCGAACTTTCTGGACATATCTGCTAAGCTGGCCATTTACGAAGCCTTCAACCTTAGAATTTTCAATTATTTTCCAGTAGTATGGCATCAATGTAGGAAACAGGATAAGGCAAAACTTGAAAGGCTCCAAAAAAGAGCTTTGCGTTTTATTTTCAAGGATTTTACTTCATCGTATGACGAACTTTTAACCAAGGCAAACCTACCATCTCTTGAACTACGACACCTACAAGCAACTGCAATAGAAGCCTTCAAAATAGTCAACGACCTAAATCCGTCCCATCTGTCAGACTTATGCCTATTAAAAAACACCCCTTACAATTTAAGAAATACAAAATCACTAGTAGAGCACCATTTTAGAACCACATCATGGGGACTTCACTCCTTCAAACACTTAAGTGCCAAATATGGAATAGTTTGCTTCGAAGTACAACCTCACTAACCGACCTTCGTGCTTTTAAAAGGGCCATTAAATCGTGGAGTGGCTTCTCATGTGAATGTTCATATTGTCGTTCATAAGTTTTATCTTCATAAGATGCCTTCTTTTAAACTGAAATGCCTTAGACTTTTTACAGGAGACCTCTTTTTTCAGTGCTCAAGAACTTTTTTCCTTCCCTTTACATCCCATGTATACACTTACTTGTCATTATTGTCTATTGTTTTACTTCCATTTGCTCGGTGATATTAGCATGAGATGCTACTGTTGTGTTGTTTTTTAAAACCGAGAATAAAGAAATATTGTATGTCAATGTGCTCAATCCTCAGCAAAAAAACAAACAAACAAAAAAAACAACCATAAATTATGCGCCTGTTAAGTTCAGGATATGACAACACATAATTATTCACAAACATATCACTGGCTGAGCAAAGTCTTGAAAACCCCATTACAAAACGAAAAACATTGTTGTAGCACACCTTAAATTTGTGCGCTTGTGCTGTAGAGTAATTGACCCATAATTGTGAAGTATACAAAGATGTGCAATAAGCTTGAAAAAGTTTGACTTTCACATTCTCTGCACATGCATAGAAGTTACATTTCAACATGTTTGCCCTAGCACATAAGGAACGGTGCTGTCTAGATATATTACAATCATCAGACAATGAAGGGACTAGAATATGCCCTTAGTGAAAAGGATATTGAATGGATGGAGAAGGCACAGAGGGAGATGGGGAAATGGGTGCTTGGGGCACCACCGTGTAGCAACAGAAGCCATGTTGGGAGAGTTGGGATGATTACCAATAAGAGATAGAATAGCTAAGGCTAGCCTAGGCTATTGGGGATATTTGCAACAGGAGAATGAAGAAAGATGGTGTAGGGAGGTGCACATGGAGGCTGTTAGTGAAAAGACAAAATGGGTTCAAGAAATGGAAAAGTTAGCTGAGAAATATGAGTTGAAAGGGCCTGATGAGATTGAAGTGGCGTGGAAATCGTATATAGGAAAGGTGATTCAAGAGAAACATGTGGAGCAGTGGAAAAAAATAGTTGAGGAGAAGAGCACACTGAAAGCATATAGAGCTGTAGACAAGCCAGTGAAGACTAAATGTTGGGATGGTAGCAAGGGTTCTAGACTGTTATTTCAGGGCTGAGCCGGAGTGATCAATCTGGAGAAGAGGAGACAGAATTGGACGAGTGGGAGTGATGTGAAGTGTAGGGTGTGTAGGGAGGATGTGGATGAGACCATTGATCATATGATGACATGGTGTACAGGTTATAGAGCACTTAGAGACCAGCTGTTTGTACAATGGAGAACAAGAAATGGGCAGTGTAAAAGCTTAGAGCAATTAAGGGACATGGCAGAGAATGATAGGTTAGCATGGATACTAGGATTGAAGGGCGATTTTCCAGGAAGTAGAGTTGGTTTAGAGTCAGTGAAAGGCTTCTTGGTGCAGTGCTGGGAGAGTAGGAATAATATCTTAGAATTAGTCACTGAAGAGAATAGAGGGCAAACTTAGCAAGGGAAGGGAGAAGGTGGCCCTTATTAGGGCTCCCATGACCCTGCCAGGTGGCATCACCAGCAGGGGCTATGGGCATGCCGAGCGCAAAGTTGCGACAGTGGGATAGGGCTTTATTTTGTACTGAAGGCCACCTGACTAGCTACTAAGCTAGTCAGGACCACGGCAGAGAAGGGGAGTGCCACAGAATATTATTATGCCCTGAATAGGTAAATTTATCAACAAAGTCAAACGCCAATTTGTCACCGCAAAGGTATGCTACCGGCTCAAAGCCTTGATGCCATCCATGAGGTTTGAAAAATATACATTCAGTCTTGCGGGTATTATAAATAATATCATGTTTCTCTACATAATTTTCACATATATTCAAAAGATTACGCAGTACTGTCATAGAAGGACAGAGCAAAACAAGATCATCTGCGTAGCTCAAGTTGTTTACAAATTCCCCAGATGAATTTCCCCGGTTGCATTTTAGGTTATGAATTTAATGAATGAAGCTTTTTTTCATTTGAACAGATTTGGTGCAAATTAGTTGAATGCGAGACACATATCCACAGACTGCGCAAAATACAGGCCTACTTTCCATTAATACATTATTGTTGCACTGAACACATTTTACATTTTTAACGCCAGATGGCGTTAGCTTATCGAACGCGGACAACACTCAATTTTGACGATCACCACTCAGCTGGCCCCATTTCCACAGAAAAACATGGCTTCCAATATAGGTTTGTGTATTTCTCGAAAAGTTCCTGTAATTTATATGCCAACATAGCTTGTCACTGTGCTGAAACAAGTGAAACTGTTACATATTATATAGGAGTATGATTGGAAGAATCTAGAGATTACAAATTCTGAGCATTTTGTCAAGTTCTGACGTCTATCGGGAATGTTAGTGCGTATTTCCTTCAAGTTCCAAGTATTACTCATTTACTGGGGCTAAATTTTAGAATCAGCATGATCAGATGATCGGTTCCCGATTTTCTCGACAGTGATACCCCAGCACCTAATTTTGCACGCAAGTGATGACGAAGATGAAGTGCTTTTGTAGGTTTTATTCGATGTGGTTAAGAATAAGGGACAAATTTTTAGAAGGTGCATGGTGGGAGTACACCAAAGTCAAATCAGACAGTCGTTTGTATACTGTAAAAGTGTAACTTGTAATAATATTCTGTGGCACTCCGCTTATCTGCCGCAGTCCTGACTAGCTTAGTAGGGAGTCAGGTGGCCTTTTGTACGAAAAAAAAAAAGGGCAAGGTCTTGTGTAAGTGTGGACTGTGGTTGCGCATTTGCTGGGCACAAGCTTGATTGATAAAGTTTACAGTATTTGTCTTTAATTTGAAGATGTTATACATATGCTATATTATTCTTAGATTCACCATGACATCACAGGCACGGACCTAAGAATCTCTAGTCGGTGGATACAAGTGTGTATTCTTGGATTCACTATGACAACACAGGCACTGACCTATCTCTACTCGGTGACACAAGTGTGTCTTCCCATTCACTCCTGTGTTAAATTGGCCTTTTTTGGATGCAAATAACTCAGGGCTAGACATAAAATTTGAGATGCAAATCACTGATGTTTATAAACTATACTCTGCTATATTAGCACATGGGTTTTAAAAAAAATTTGATGTTTGAAAAGTACACTTTTGACTCTTCTAGTCAAGCATGTTTTGCATAGAATATATAGGTTGCTATGGGTTTGTTTTGTTTGTACCTACTTCTTGGCTGTCCATACGTGCTGTTCACACCTGATGATTGGCTGACTGCCTGAGGTGCCAGGATGGTGAATCCAAGAATTTCCAATCACTCTCATGTTAAATTGGCCTTTTTTGGATGCAAGTTACTGAAAGCTAGACATACATTTTGAGTTGCAAATCACTGATGCTTTTTAACTAGATACTCTGCTCCACTAGTACATGGGTTTAATAAAAAACTGGTCTCGGGTAAAGTGTACTTTTGACTCTTTTAGTCCTGCATGTTTTACATCGAACATATAAGCTGCTATGTTGTTGTTTGACCCATGGAGGTATAATCTGATTATACCTCCATGTTTGACCATACTTGAAGTACTTCTTGTCACTGCAAGCTGTTCACACCTTTTGATTGGCTGACTGCCTGAAGTGCCAGGATGGTGAATGCAAGAATGCAATACAATGGACAACACCTGGATTATAACTTAAATTAACTTAAGGGTGACTGGATCTGGCTGTATAAAAGATGTTAAAAAGTCAGCATGTGCTTAACTTTTTCATTGATAGGGGTCCTTTGTAGTTCAGGTTGTACATGTAGATAGTGGATATGTACTGCACCATATTGGAATCTGCGCCATTTCAGAAACGGCGCAGCACATTTTTGGAATTTTGAAATGGCGCAGCCAAATTGGAATCTTGCGAGATGTGACCCCGCCATCATTCTGCTTCCATATTGGGATTTTTATACGGTCCTGGACTATATTGGAATTCATATTCATTCCTGGACAGCACCATATAAATTTGATAAACTTCTGATTTTATTGACGCACAGGGTAATTTTGAAAAATCAGATATGGTCTTGGACCATATTGGAATTCCAATACGGTCCTGATTATTAAACGCTGGCCCTGGAGCCCAGGCCTGTGTGGCCCGCCTGTGATCCAGGTTATAACCCAACTCTGACCCATTTGTAATAACAAGTCAACAAAATGGCAGTTGACGCCTCTTGCACAAAATTGAGCTTGGACACTGTTACTCTGATGTTTGAGTAGAAACAAGGAATAAATTATGGAAAACAACTAGTAATCCTTTTGATTTTCGGCGCTGAATATGATTCCGATATGGCTGTGCCATATTGGAATTCCACTGTGGCGCAGTGCATTTTGGGAATATTCTCATTTGGCCCAGATTCCGATATGGTGTGCAACACATACAGCCTTACAAAAATACGTATTAACAGAAATAAAATCAAGCACCATGAAATATGTAAGCTCAGTTAAAAATTTAATGAATTACTATAAGGAAATAGAAACATAGTCAGTAAAAGATAAGTACTCAGAAAAGGATAAGTAATAAATATCAAAATAAATCATTTGCAGTTTGTATTTATTTTGTACCTTTGAGTGTAAGCCTAAAATGTATATTTATAAATATGTGTTAAGGCTTGACATTGGGACAAGACACTTGGAGAAAAATAAAAACATAGACAGAATAGACAAAAACAAGAACATAGAGACCAACACAGAAAAGTATGTAAGGGAGTGTTATAACTGTAGCAAGGGAAGACAAGACAAGCCCCATGTGTTCAGTGACACTTTACTGTACACATATGTATAGTCAATGTATTTATTCTTGATATGTTCCTATTTATGGTAGTAAGTAACAAGCATATACTTGTAAAACAGGTATATGCTTGTCACGCAGTTCTGGTGTGTTGTTGATTGTATATTCCTTGATTTGCCATCCTGGCACTTGCACTGCACAGCCAATCAAAAGGTGTGAACAAATGACCTGGAGTGACACCAAGCTATGTGACAACACACAATAGCAACTCATACTCTTTGTGAGTCACAACTGAAAAAGAACTTTCTCTGGGTATAACTTTTCACCAACACATTTTGCCCAAATAAAATTGCACAGTTCAGTGCAATAGATCATCCCTTCTCAGTGCCCCCAGTTTTGAACTCATCAAGAGCGTCATTGTGTGTAAATCTCTGATTTGAAAACCTGGGATTTTACATGTAATTGAAAGCGAAATAATATCCAACACATGTCAGTGAGCACATGGCTCAGCAAGTCCTGTTTTTGTGGTGCAGTCCTCATGTCTAGTGGTTTTGGCATTTTACTAGCCCACCATTCAAGCTTGTTTGTATATGAATACAAGTCTCATTTAGGAAATCAAAATTTCTGGTTTCCCCCAGGGCTAGTGATTTGAGATATTAACTTGCCTGGATTGAAATTTGACCTGTTTAGCAGACACGGAAGGCACATCATGCTAAAGCTGCAACATATTGGACACATTGCTTCTGCCCAGTGCACTCTGTATGAACTACGGAGTTTAGATCTAAAATGAGGCTTTGGAACTTGGGAGTATCAGACTTGTGCAGTAAGGTGCAAACATAAGTACTAGGTTTTAGCTTAGAATTATGCAGATAATCCAAAGAATGCTCTGAAATCCTACAGCTTGCAAACGAGGTGAAAAAAGGCATTTCTCGTGAATGATGGCAGCCATTGGTCTGTATTTTCTTACCTGCTTTATCATGTGTCTGGTCTCAATACAGTGTATTGATAATAGGAACACTCGTTTCACAGGGTTAGGATTAAGATGTGATGTGCACATAAAATGCAGTTATATTAAGAATGACCTATTTCCTGGTGCATTTTGGTCCTGAAGTTTGCAAAGTAGATGTACATATGATCAATGAAAAAAAAACCTTGACCAATAATCTTTTGGGTTTACAAGATGTTTTGACGAGTTCCTCATATTTATTATTACCAAGCTTGTCTTAGCCAACTGTTAACTGGTATATGGAGAATGTGTGTTCCTTATCTTTTCATTTCGAACAATAATGAACATACTTCTTGTCATGTTGCAGCCATATGATGATATGATCCACTATACCCCAACACCACCATGATTAACTGTCTCTTACACCTATTTTTTATGACAATTTGGTCTATTGTACTTCCATTTTTGTTGGCCAGAAAGGCTGGAAATGGAAGAAAGGTATGTATTGTAGTCCCCAAGTGCAACCATAGCAAGTCTGTTGCAAGTGATGACCAACCTGCTGACAGGTCATAATGTTTGAAAGTTGGTACGGTGGAACTTACTCCTGGTCGAAAGAGTATTTTGCAGAATGGTCTCTTTGATTGAATAAAATTTTGATCAAAACTTTGTCAAATTTCATTGAAGTCAGTTAAGTACTGTCCACATTGTCTGCATTGGGAAATTGAGGTTATGAATGTGAATATGCATGTATATTGTACAGTGATAAACTATAAAACTAGAGACTGCACCTGGAATGACATGTTTAGATTGTGGTACTTTGTCCTTAACATGTTTAAACCAATAAGACATTTGTTTAGTCTCATAAACATTCTATTTTTCATGAAATTTGCACATACAAATATTTTTCCTATGGAGCAAAGTCCTTTTCTACACCATGAAGGTATATTTGCAAAATCCCCTGCAGAATCCCTGGACACAAGTCTGTAAGGGATGGTTCAACATTTTCATCATTTTTGAATTAGTACTTATAGTACGCAAGGGGGGAGGGGGTTAAATGGGTCTGTACACTTTCACAGGATATGGAAAATGATGGTCAATTTTTGGCCTGTTTTGTGCAATTTTGCCATGATTTGGGGGGAAAATTATCATTTTTAAAGTACTAATTTGGGGGGAGGGAGGGGGGTCATGAAATTTAGTACCCTAAGTACTAATTCAAAAATGATGATAATGTTGAACCATCCCTAAGGGAATGTGTGATATCAGGGACCACTCTGACCATTAGCTAATTAGCCAAATGCTAAAGTTTCTTAAATTTGACCTAAGAAATGTGAAAATGGCTGAACTGTTATAAAATGAATTATGAAACAACCAAGACCAGTTTTCTGTAAATTATGCCTGTATTTTTTAATTTTGGCTACAGACTTTTGAAGTCTTGATCTGTGCCTGAAAATTTTTGGCATTTATGCTTCTTGTTAATATTTAACATTATTTGCCAGTCTTTCTTGGTAGAGTTGGCTCATGCCCAGTTATAAGCTTTGCAGTTTGTACCTCTGTGTGGGTCTGTTCCTCCAACAATATATGAAATATCATAACTGACAATCAGTATTTATATGCTATTCTATTGATATTGATAATGTAAATGATTTTTGTGCACTGTTCCTGATGCAGATGTACGTTTATGGCTGCATATGGTTAGGTTTAATGCTTGTTATGATTATGCAACTTCCTTTCCAACAGGTGGCAGTAGTAGCTCTGTGACGTCATATTGGATCAAGTTTTTCACAGATTGTGGCATTCCACCCAGTGAAGCAGCCAGTCATGCTGTCACATTTACAGATCACCGTATACAGAAAGATATGTTGATGGACCTGACAAAGGAGTACCTCAATGACATGGGCATTGCCATGATGGGCGACTGCATTGCAATCCTAAAGCATGCAAAGGCAGTTCACAATCAGGTCAGAATTACTTATTACCACTGAGGATGTGACAAGAGGATCAGGGTTAATGCAATGCAAACTGCAAATAACATGGTCTTTTTTTTTGTTTTTTTGCTTGTCTATCTGAACAGACATGGAGAGTAAAGAACTTGGCTAATAGATTTCTGATATTGATCATGTGAACAATCCCTGGCCATGTAATTGGAATAGCCCAGTATGAAGTTGTGAAGGAAGCTGATAGGCTTACTTCAGTTAAATACTGACATGCACATGTGTATAGTAGCAATTGTTATATGACAAATGTATCAGGATTCCCTATTGCCACCAGAATCATTATTAGTATCAGCAAGTAGTGACACCAAAAAATGGTGACTACCTACATGTATTGTAATAAAATAGTGACTGGGAAGCAGCACTCAGTATATAATTGCTGCACACCATGGGCTTGCCACAACAGGCCTTTAATAGTAGTATTTTGAATGAAGCCATATCTGTTTACAACTCCTGTCTTGACAGATAATCCCAAAGGCAGGTTCAAGAGTGGCCTCTCAAGACTGGTGTCTTCTCATGAGAGGTACAATAATATGGAAAAGATAGCAGCAGGGACCTGCCAAAAGTGGCCTTTCAAGCCACATGGCCTTTTATTGGAGTGACCTCTCAATACAGGGACCACTGTAGTCCTAAATGTATTATAATGAGCCAAACATCATGACAACTAACTAATTCTACAGCCCTAGGCATAGTTAGACTACCAGAAATATGCATATTCTGACTTTTCTTGGTGAAGTAAGGGGATTGGCATTATATTTAATCATATCAAGCACCTGTACATGTATGTGCCAATATAATTATCATACCCAACTGCTTGTTTCTTGCACATTTTGCCTATGATAGTTGATGGGTGGTAAGTGATCAAAATTCCTCATTACATGAAAATATCAGCTGTGTTTTTTGCAGTATTTAGGTCTCAACCAGATTAATTTCCATGTAATTTATGTATTTGAACAGGTTGCACGGGAAAAGGCCTTAAAAGGCACAGGCTTTGGCTCTGCTTCTGCAACGCCACCTAGGAGGTCAACGCGTAAGTACATATTACTGTTTACAATTAAGAATGGATAAGGGTGTTCACTGGGAAACTGCAGTCCTGTCATCTGACTGGTTGAATCACATCATGTAATTCAGGAGGGACAAGATAATGGCCATGTGTGTGCATGTTTTATATACATGTACCAGGTATAACTTGTGCATTTTGACATGGAGGTACATGATTGCACTTGCATACAAAAGCAGGTGCAGATAAAAAAAGATTTACATCTCACTTTACATACAGTTGATACAATCAGAATTACAGAGTATATTTTGTCATGAAACTTATGGATATTGTTTATTCTATTTAAAATGTACTTCCATTGATAAAGCACTTTAATGCACTTGTGCACTATACACATGTACTTGTATATCTATAAACTGCTGTCTTGTTTTTGGAAGTGGAAAAGTAGACCCACAGCAGGATTATAAATGAAACATCTCCTCTCTCTTTATCTTGCATCGTGTGTGTATGCATGGAATTGATCTTTTTTTGAACTAAGTTCGTGTTGTGAAAGCAGTGACTTGTTGGTTGAGGAGAACAGTAATAATGTACAATATACTGTACACCTACATACACAGGCTGCATGACTTGGGTTTTGAGTTACATGTATTTTTCTTCTAAAGATTATTTTATACAAGTTTTCTTCTGACTAGGGAGAGCAAAATATGAAGATTCAAGTGCTGCTCCAGTGTTAACTGTATTCAGGTTAAAGTTGTATTTTTCCGATTTCATGTTCTCTAGTTGTACAGACATGTAGAAGTAATTAGCAACCTAATCCCTTATAGACCTCTGTATGCAGAAACATTAATTCTTATGGGAAATCTTAACATGCTCAAGTTGGAAGTATGTGTACAACAGGACTGATGAGTCTTATGAAATTTTATTTTACAACTTGCAAAATTGACAAGTATATTCAATATTTGTGAATGTGTAATTGGGTGAGGGTGAGGGGTTGCCCACCAGCATATTGGATATTGGCTTGTGTCTCTATGTGAATACAAACATCACTGCTTCTGCTAGTAGAACTTGTTGCATGGTGATATACTAGAATATGAGAAAGTTGGACCATGCAGAAGGCAGGTTTTGTGAGTCACAATGAATATATTGCTTATATGTAATGTAAGAACCAAGGTAAACAAGTTAATAGCTCATACAAATATGTGGTGTTCCAACACCAAGCATGAGACAGCAAATTGATACTTATAGGCAGAAATACAATGATGTAGGTGTATTTGAATACATCTGTTCTGGTTTTATGAACAAATGAGAGTAGTTCATAAAACATACACTCTCAAACCATTTAATCAAACTGTTGAAGCTTAAAAAATATTGGACCAGAAAACAGTTGAATAGATTACCGTGTTACATGATATTGTACAAAAGTCATACCATTAAAAAACTAAGACCAGCTGGCAGTCACTACAATGCATCAAAATGTGGTGCTATAGATATATTACTGGGGTTCAGAAGGGCTAAAAAAATTTTTGTAGCTTTATGTTGGGCAAGTATTTACCCTTGTGCATGATTTCTCAGCGGCCAGTCGCTTTGTGGATCACTACCTTGGCAAAGACCCTGAAGCTAAGCCATTGAATGACCAGCCCCCCTCCAAGATGTCAAAAGAGCTGGCAGCGCGGCTTGGTCCATCACACTCCAGGCCTGGCACTCCAGGTAAACAATAGCACCATTAAAGTGCCCTATTCCAGCAGTTTATATATACATTCCCACAGGTATGATATGAACGTAGATGGATTGAAAAAAAAAGGTGCAAAAATCTGGTTGTTGTGTTTATCATTAAAAGGACTCAAATGAGGTTGACTGGCTTATCCTTGATCAAGATGAAATCAAACCATCATGTGTCAACTGTGAACATTATGTATATATTTTGGGATGGATAATCTGAGAGGCACAAAGTAAGAAGTCAAAGGAAGACTGTCATTTCAGTGTTTGGCATGTAACTGATTGTACACAGTGTATTGCCCGTTATGTTGTATACTATGCTTCTAATTGTTGCACATCATGAAACATTGTAATATTATGGACACCTAAAGTCATATGCACCATCTTTGTACCGTATGTGGCATGACCGCATTTGTGAATGAAATCTTTAAGAGGCCACTTGCTATGAAAGACCACAGACATTTTGGCTATGCTTTATGGATGGTCTTTTAGCATTATAGGTGGCCTCAATGCATTATGCAACCAGTGATGGAGGAATGGCAGAGGAGAAGAAACAGGAGAATATATGTTTGGCTGATATTTAGCAAAAAGCACCAGTCCTGTTATCAGCTGGAAACAATATCCATTAAGGGTGCATTGTGGTAGTCATGGCAGCAGTAGGCAGGTTCAACAGTAGTCCTTCATTGAGACCACTGAGGCTAAGTAGAAAAATGGTTACATAAAGCAGCTGGTGTCCTAGTGGAGCTCAAATAACACAAGAAATATAACACTCATGATAACTGCAGGTTTAAAATTCAGGTGGTCCCCCATTGCCTGTGGTGTCACAGGTGGGACTGTACTGTACTTTAAAAATCAACAAGAAGTTACCCTCTGTCCTTGTTATCAACAAAAGTTATGTGATTTGTATTTCAAACTTGATTTGTAGTTTTGTTTTCTTTTAAGCAGAAATGGGCAACAAATCATCTGTTTTTCAAAGGCTGGGTCAAAGCGTACCTGAGACAGGTCCCAAGCCACCACAGGTCACAGCTAAAGTAACTGCCAAGACTGCACCCAAAGTAACTGTGACTGGATTGGACAAAGTTTCATTGAAGAGCCAGAGTCCAGCAGCGGTATTTTATTTTGTCTTTATTAGTAATCCATTCTGTGGGATCTATAACAGTTCACTGACACTCCCTGTTTTTCTGTCCTTGACAATCAATAAAGTTACTGACGTGACAAATGTTGGAATGCAAGTTATGCCAAGCATACATTTTGCCAAATGTATATTGGTGTAGAATTATAACTCAAATTTTGTTGATAATCTGGAAGATTACTGGTTGTTCCTTGTTTTCAAGATATTACCATTTGAAACATTGAGATACACTGTTGATTGGCTCACCAGTTTCTTGTGATGGACTTTCAACACTGATTAGATTTGTTTGGGGACCTTCAATTAAAAAGATATATTGCATAATTGGCTATAAAAATTTGTTCAAGTTTGGAAATAATGTTGTAAAAGTGGAGAAATCTTACCAAATTGTGTGAACCCTGATTGTAATAAATCTGTGGTCAAAATTGTATCTGCATGATAAATTAATAGTTCAATAGACATGTACATTTTTCTATATTTTTTTCTGCATTGGTAAGTGATCCATAATGGTTTATGCTTTGATAGGGATCTTCAGTCTTCAACAGGTTGGGAAAGTCAACGATAAAGCGGCCGGCAACATCCACAGTGCCTGAGGATGAGGATGACTCTGATGTGGACGAAGTAGTCTCGAATAGGGGAAGCTTACAGTATGCAGGAGTGCTGAAGGCTTCCCCAGTCAAAAAACCAAAGATCAAGGTCACTCTGCAAAATACAACAAAGACCACGAAAACAGAAAAGAAACCTTTGGAACAAAGGCTAGGTATGCATGTACCAGATGTACAGGTACCTTGTACCCAGCAGTCATACTTGGCCAAAGTGGACTGTCATAATGTCATCTGGGTGGCCATCTGTCACTCTGCAGTTGATTTCAATGCAGTAACTTTAGAATGGAAAGACCTACTCCAGACCACTTTGGTGTTTGGGTCCCTCTTATACAGTGCTTGACCTTGACTGTGTTTCAATGTCACAAGGGTGTGTCAATTTTATGCCATGTTCAGTGTCACTGTGTTAATTTAAGAATTAAAAAAAAAATGTGTCAACCATATTTGGTGTTTTGATTGGTCCCTCTAATATAATGGGGTGCTCACATGGGATTGCATATAAGTGACCTTGACCTGTTTCAAGGTCACAGGGGTCAAATTGTCAGTTTTCTGCCATGTTTAGCACCATTGTGAGAGAAAGAGGCACTGCTGAGTGGTTTTTAAAGTCACTTCCTTCAGTTTTAGAATATGTCAATCTTGCATGATTTGTGAAAATGATGTACAAGACCCAGGGAATGGCATGTACATGAAAAGTACATCAGATTAAAAACCAAATGATATTAGTGTGGTGTATTTTTGCTGGTATTCTGAATGGAACTATCAAATGATAATGGACAGGTGCTTGGTTTTGATGAGTATTAATACAGATACAAGATGCATCAATGGAAGAACAATAAACATTTTATGTACATGCAGGTTGAATGTCTGAAACTGCTTAAAACATACACGTATACATATATCTGCATGCTAAAAAGACAGTCATTGACTTCTCCACATTAGAATGATTACATTTCTGCCATGGTAAAGCCTTAAGGTAAAAACAAAAATGGCTCATCTAAAACTTATGTTTGATTAGACACATGTTGTGTTTCTTGAGTGGCAATTCATGTAAAACTGAAAGCTGTGGAAAGTTTGGAAAGAGTTGCCAATAAATGTTGCTCAAAATATGAGAATTGACTACAAACATCAGTTCCACTGTTTGCCAGACTGCACTCTTTATATTTGAGAACAAGATCTGCTTTATAGGCAACTCCATCACTTGAATTTATAAATGTAGTGCCGTTATTGCATATTGTGGTTTTTCTCTGACCAAAGGCCAGCCCCCCCCCCCCCCCCCCCCGAATGTGGCCTGTACACTGGTCATTACTGGTTTACTCTAGAAAATCCGTACTTTACATGTGGTCACTTGTCTGCTGCAGTAAGGTGGTCATGGTAGAGGGGCAAATAATTGTGTCTAGTAATAAGTTATTTGTATTTTTCTGTGCTAGCTCATCATTGAAGGCTGAACGTTTCAATATTTGTTTATGTGTGTTGGCAGGTCCACAGAAGGCAGAGCCGTCCTCAACAAGTGAAGGCATCTTAGGGCAGACAGAGGGAATCCTGGCCCGCCATGCTGGCCACATCAATCTTCCGGGGAAGCTGGCTGCCAAGAAGAGATTGGGTGCACACACCTCAGCTGGCCTGGGTCAGGCCACAAAGTCTAGGACACTAACTGTTACAGTGCCAAGCAGTAAGGCAGCCAATGTGAGGCTAGGCCAGAAAGGAGCGGGGATTGGGAGGCGGATTAACCAACCGGTGGTGACCAGAGCCAGCAGCACAACCAGCAGCGCCACCGACAAACTGGCGCACCACAAGCTGCAGAGTTCCACTGTAGCACCAGGTACCTGCTTCAGTGACTCTTCTATGTTTGTTGAGCATAATGTACATGTAACTGTGCTTACATAAATACCATCATAAATTATTGTGACAAGGCAACAAGCCAAGATGAGACAAAACTGTGGGGCAGGGTTTGACTCAACTGAGACTTGTGGGACACTGATCATGACAGAGATTTGCAATGTGCAATTCTTTGCAGTAAGGGAAATGTATTACATGTACTATACTGTGCATGTCTGTGCTTATGAGCCCTTGAGCTGAAAGCTTAGGTTTTATTTTATTACCACATAATTTAACTTTTTGAAAGGGTGTCACATTAAAGAATTGTGAAGCGTAAAGCCAAATTTGACAAAATCTGGAAAAAGAAATTACAAAGCTTTCTGTGGATGCAGAATGTTTTCACAGATTCAGTCAAATATTATTTCAGTACAGGATCATAATAAATGATAGAATTTTCTTTGAACACAATTATTTTCTCTGAATATCTTTGTGCCATCTCCAAAGATTAAATTTATAATGCACAGTGGTAGGAAAATAATCATTATTGCAAAAAGGAGGGTCCGGTGGATACAGTGAGATTTAGCATGTTCATTGTTGGTCATGAATGGAAGAATGTGGTGGATCAGACTAAAGGTATATTGTACCTGTTGCTGTATGCAATGCAGTTTATCTTCACTGATCCCCTTGAATGCTCTGGGAACTTTACACTGATACTTTAAACAGCACATGGGACTTCTGTAAAACTGGTGAGAATTTTGTCTCCAGTATACATTTGATAAAAACAGTTCTATTCCTGTTCTACATGGTACAGTGTTTTAAAGTGGTGGAAATTGTTGTAAATGGCCAATTGAGGGCACCACTGTTTGTGGTTGATGATCCCACATAAGTTTCTATGTTTTTTAGGCCCAATTTTAATATTGGGCCACCTGCTTCTACTACATCATCCCAACTTTGCTGTTTGTACCTTCTGTTTCAGTGTTGAAGGTTTTCATTTATATTTCCCATTTAAATGCATGTAACGTGATCTGTCATTGTGCAAAGAGAGAACTGAAGCAGAAATGTAATCAAGTTGTGACTGCTCATCCATTGCAGGCATCAAGTCCAGACTAGGACCACAGAAAGGAGAGGTCAGTTCAAGTGCAGATGTCAAGGTCAAGGGGATCAGAAGGTCAAATCAACCCACAGGAGTATTCAGCAGACTGGGGAAACAGATGTCATGATTCAGCATGTTTTCATTCATGTAAAAAAAACTAAAGTCCCTTATGAGGGCATGTTTTCACCACAACTCATTATGACCTGACAGCAGGGCACAATAAGACTGGGTACCAGAGAGATGACCTATGGTATTGTGCAAGGGATGGATACAGAGGGTATATGGAGTTCAACCAGTTTTAGTGTGATGAGAATTTTCTTTATTCTTTTGAAACACAACTGTGCTGCTAAGTACAGAAAGTAAGCTTGATTTTAGATAGTAATTTGAATGATTCGTTTGTTTCAGCAAGTTAAATCTTGATTGCTATACCCCAAACAAAACTATGTCAGATCACAATGCAGATCTGACCAGTATAACTAGCTCCACTGGGGAGCAGAAGATTATCATTACCATTGCAGAGGGAGAAGTTTTGAACATAACAGAAAAAGGTTGTGGACGTACACATATCAGTGTCTTTTTTGTTTTTTTTAAATTTTTGTTGTAATCAAAGCTTTGTTATGCTGGTAGGCAGAGTGCACAGCACCATTTCTTATTGCTCCAGTACATGTTCATTGTGCCTGCATGTCCCTGTCTGTTGTCCTACTGTGTTCACTCAGCTGTACCACGTCCAAATGGCAGTGGGCACCTTGGATACAAATTTGGTTGCAAAAGTTGCCTGTGAAATAACAAAATATTCTTGTTAATTGACATTGCATAAATTGTCACAATTTTCAATAAGTGTGCCACACTTACTGTGTGCACCAGTATGCAGGGCCAGAATTTTACAAAATTTTGGGAGAATCTATTTGGGTTTTTGTCCATTAGTTTTCTTTTTAAAGAAAGACAAGTTTAGGAGAATTTATACGAGAATGGATTCTTGGATTCGCGTCGAAATTCTGGCCCTGGTATGCCTACTCCTGTCAAAGGACCCAACACAGACCAATGCATGTGCTGTGGCTGCAGTGATGTGCTATGGATGTGTATTGTACAGTGGCATTGACTAAAGTAATGTGTATTTATGGGATTAATAGGCCAGCGAGGTGTGTATTGCTGCAGGTTGAACCTGAGCCAAAGATCAGGTTTTCTGGTGGATCTCAGGGACTGCTGGTGCCATTTAGCCAAATGTTAATGTTTCATTCATTTGGCTTAAGAAATTTACAAGTGGCTGATTTATTCTAACATGAATTACACAAGAGTTGGGTCTAATTCTGCAGTGATTACTGTTTTGTCTCCTGATTTGGCTACAAATTTTGAAGGCCAAGATCTGGCTTTATATATACATAAGGACAGAGAGAGTATTGGGGATGGTTGTCTGGTACTGTAGAAAGTTTTTGTTTCCGCACAATAACTAGAAATGTTTTTAATGATAGGACCTGTATATTGCACAGGATTATAGTCCTCATCCAGGGCTAGGTCAAGTTTGAAGATGGGTGACGTTGACGTAAATTTAAAGGTCACAAGGTCACTTTGGTGAACTTGGTTTCCACATTGTAACTCAGAATATAAGTTATGATTGCAATATTGCACATGGTAATAGTCCTTAATTAGGGCTTGGTCAGCTTAGAAGATGGATGACCTTGACCAAATTCCCCAGGTCACCACCTCAAGTCTTATTAGTGAACTTGGTTTTCCACATGATAACTAAAGATATTTTTGACCTACATGTAGGGCTTTCATATTACAAAGGAATATAGCCTTCTTTAAGAGCTAGGTCAAGTTTTGAAATGGGTGACTTTGAGTCAATTCCCAAGGTCACAGAGCCACATGACTGAATTTGGATTCTGCTCAATAACTGCAGAATTTTTTGAGCCAGAGCTTTTATTTTATGGCTGTTTATAGTCTTTCATTAAGAATAGATCAGCTTCAAAGAAGGGTGACCTTGACCTAATTACCAAGGTCACCTGGCTGCTTTAGTGAATTGGGTTTCTGCTTCCACTTTTCAAGGTTATGAGTGCCCCATTTAGTACTATCAACAGGGTAATGAGGGTGAACATAATGACGGCAGGGGGCATCTTTGATTTACAAACATTTTTTGTTGCTGGATGTATTGGTTATGTAGCATGGAGTACTGTATATGTAAGTGCTACCAAGGTATCACTGGTCTGTCTCCACTCCTGTGAGCGGCACAGTGTTTTTTTTTTACCATCGAACCAAACAGTCATGCAGGGTGTTTGATAACTCCCATGAAAACTCCGGAAGAAACTTTGATAGATGTTTATTGGAGTGATAGAGTAGAATGGAGCGAGTTTCAAACTGAAAGTTCACAAAGAATGTGGCTATGAGTACTAATATGAAAAAGAGTGATGCCGCCATTATTGTCTGTTCAGAAACAAACGTGAGACACATATGTAATAAGGTTCAATAAGTTGAATGAACAGTGTATATCAACGATGTGTATATATGAATGAGCTTACATTGCAGTATCCTGCCTTTGGTGTTACGGTAGTTCAATTTTAAAGTGAATGGCAGTACCACATGTCTGGCACCACTTAACACGACCATGATGTCCAAAATGCAAATGTCTGAAAAAAAATGGCTAATTAAAGTGGGAATTGTGTTAACTCAATATGATCATTGAAACAGTTTTTGTCCAAGCAAAGTATCATTTGGTACCTTCAGCTTGTTTTATGTACATTGAAGCTTGGTTTCCCTGATAGATTTCTTGATCAGTCCCACATCCTTCTCGGTTGACACATTGTGAGGTGACTCGTGAGATATTTGTGAAAAACAGTGTGATTCATGTCTTGAGGGATGATTTATGTTTGTCAGAAATTACTTGCAGTGACAAGTCAACTTTTAACTGGATGGTTCAATGGTATATTGGAATTAACGTACAGTTCACTGTCGTTCAAGTTGACAAACGCCAAATGCATCAACGCTTCCCAAACGATCCTCAAATGCAAACGAGAAAACTCTAATAGGAAGCAAATGCATTGCAAACTCTTTCTTACGAATGCATTGTAGACATACATGTCCTAAAAAGTCTTGCAGCAACCTCGCCACCGCATTCATCACTGCTATGATGTCCATGAAGTGATGTGGAGTTGTATGACTGCCAGAAGTTCAATGACCATACAGACATGGGCAAGTTTCTAGATTCTCTGAACAATTTCTGACTTATTAAGCATCAGAAAAAGTTTAATATGTTGTTGGCAATGCCAGTGACTGCACATTTTTTTTCTTACCCTTTTTTTTAAGTGAAAGGCAATATAACTACCCTGAGGTTAATATTGAATTAAAAAACTGTACAGATATAATTATATGTGGTTTACAGTGAGGTCAGAATGATGTACCCAAACCAGTGCATGTCACTCAAAAAATTCATTGGTATGTCAGTGTGGTGTAAGCACCCAGTGACATATTGAATTACATGTGGTAGATGTGCTGGTATGGTATTCAGTGGCAGGTGGTCTCCCATGACATGTTCATACACCGTGGAAAATGACTTACCAGGAATGCCAAAAATGACAAGTTTTCTTTGTACTGCTCCTTGTATTGTCCCTTTGTACCTGCCTTGGTAGAAGTACATTGCAGACCAGCACAGAATCTGGTTTTGATGTTGATTGGGCAGTGAAATCTGTTAAAATTTTAGTAGATGCTCATGTTTTCATTGTTATGTACATCATTGGTCATTATTTGTCAGTTTAATTTCAGTGTTAGACACTTTTACATATTATTGGAGTCAACATACATTGTACATGTAAATGAAGGGATACAATTCCTTTTTGTACTGCTGTGGGAGATCACACCACAGGTCACAATAAGCTTCTGTTGGTCCACGTCACGTGTATATCTGTACCAGGTGTGTTTCAGTACAAGTAGAATTACAAATTGAGCCCTTAACTCTTCAGTGCTACTTAAAACAAAAAATGTACTTATCAGAATTATAAAGATTTCAGACTCATATTCCTCATAAAAAGACCTTTTTACTAAGTACCATTGTTCCAGCCTTTTTCTTTTCTTTGAGTAAAAAAGGACTGATCCAGGTCGATAGCTGTGGGCAGATGGCACCCCAGTGCCAGTGACAGCTGTTAACATAGTCTCCAGCTTAGCACTTGAAGGGTTAATGGACAAAAAGAAATGTGGCCAAAAATCTGGGTTTTTTTTAAATAATTTTTTTAATGGCTGTTGTCTTCATTGACTGGTGCTGTTATAGACCTTTGCTACATGTAGGTCTCTGCCAGTACTGTACAGCTGTCAAGTGACATCCATTCACATACTACTATAAATGGTAGGTGTAACGATTCTGCTGCAAGTCCAACATCAGACCACAGTCATTTTGTGTGTCTCAAGGCTGATGGTGCTCATTTTCAACCCAGTCTTAACTAAACAGCATGGCTCAGGGTTTTATAACAAGGTCCTGTTCCAGTGAGTTGCTGTCTGTGTGTCGATGCTGTGCTGATTACACCCCTGAGTAAAGTTAAGAAGAAGAAAAAAAAAATGAAACCAAATGTGGCAATTTTTAGTGCCTACAGTGACAGTGAGAGGGATGACATCCTTTTTGTACAAAGTTGCCAGCAAGAATTCTGGGGTAATGCATGCTTGCCAGGTCAGATCATGTGTGAAGCAGATAGTACCTCCATTGTTAGGTGAAATTCACATCAGCGAATATTCAGTGGTGCAATTACATGGGTCTCTGTTGCCTTTAACCCTTTTACTGCCAAATTCCTATAATGCACAAGCCCCCATTGCCACATTAAGTAAGCAATTTTAACAAAAAATGACATGACTTTGCCTGCAGAACGCTATCCCATAACGGAGTCTTATGGTATCAAACTTTCACCATAAAGGGAATAGATTTAGATTATTGGATTCTTGTTGCTTAAAATAGATCTAAGTCAGTCAAGGTCATGTGACCTGGCCATCATCTTGGATTTTTGCTGTTTTTCAGCAAATTTCAATGTTACTTGACTGTTTAGTATTATTAATCTCTCAAAAATCAATTTACAGTACCAAAGAAAGCAGCAGATAATTGTAATGAGACATTTTGGCAACAATTTATACCCTTAGCCTAATAATTGATAGTTCAGGGGGTCAGCGTCCCTGTTGTCACTCAAAAGAACCTTATGAATTGTCGATTGGTGTTCATTCATTTCGTGGCATGTTCTTGGGAAAAAATACCAGTTAGGAAGATCAGTAACTGTCTGCCAGAAATGCAAGCATGTTCCCAAACTGCTACTACTAGAGCATGAACATAGTGCTTTGCATTTCTGGTGTGAAAAGTAGGTCAAGTGTACTTAAGGTCACTTGACCTGGCCGCTGTCTTGTAGTTTTGCTGTTTTTCCTTAAATTTAATCATTACTTGAGTGCCTAATATTTTAATCACTCAAAAAACCCATTTATAATACTGAACATAGTAGCAAATATATTAGACATTTTGGCAACATTTTAGCATATTAATTAATAATTCATTGCAAAAGCCTCCTCTGTGTTGAAGTCCCTGCAGCCTGGTCCAGCCTGTCTGCTCTCTCTGCTTGTGAGGGTTGCCATCATGTATTGGCCAAAGATTATCAGGATGCTCAGAGGCCATCGTGACACTTTTTATGTCCCATCCATGAGGGAGAGTCGAGACTGTGAATGGGTAAATACATTGGTGTGCATGATGTACCAGTTCTCAATAGGCTAAGCTGTGCGCTCTGTAAAAGTGCAGCACAATACGTCACTGACCATAGATAGGAAAATTACTGTTATATATCAGAGACTTCAAGTGCCAAGCTATACTTCCATGGTAAAGCGGTAACAAAGTTGTCTTTTCTTGATGAACTCAGGCGGTCTGCAGCCATGTCACTTCAATTTTGGTGACTAGGTTGTAAAAGCAATGTTCCTATTTTCGATATAGCAACTGAAAACTCCACACAGATAAAGTTCCCAGTGGGTCAGCAGGGGAAGCATTTTTTGTATAAGTAAATGTGAAATCAGTTTATGCAAAATCTGAAAAGCTAGGGTCTTTGCGATCATTAAAATATAAAATGTGTGCATTCTGTGAAAAGTGTACTGTTTGCTTAGTGTAAGGAAGCCAAAAATGCCTTTACCGGCAAGTACCCTTGTAACTGAGATGCCAGGGAACTGAGTTGGACATCATTGCACAACAGTTCACAGTTCAAAGACTGGCAACTCATAACATATAAAGATTGATTAGCAAGTGATAATGTTTTTTCCCACCCTATCGACAACAGGAACATATTGAGAATAGGTACATCAACTATACTAAGGTTTACGCATAATAATAGCTTTGACAGCCTATCCCAGGTCATAGACATCAACAACGTACATGTACATGTAAATTCAACTACAGTTGCTTTGGGCATGCTACCATTGTTTGTCTATAGTTGCTTCCAGCAGTAAAAGGGTTAAAGGCATAGCAAAAAAAAAGTACTCTAGTGGTTTCAATCAACTTTAATCATGCATTAAATTGATCAAACTGGTAACCTACTTTATAAATATTTTATTTCAACTTTGGAAGAGGCAGCAAAAACATTGGTTGATATTTGATCAGATGCTTATAGGACACAGAATCTCGTCTCTGCATTCATATATGGATGATAAATTTGTCTACATCATAAAAGTGTAAATTTTGTTGCAAGAGCAGCTGTATTTTAACTCATCACTGTAGATTGATGTAAGGCAATTTTTCTATACAATCATGTATATTTAACCGTATTGCATTTTGGATGTGTGAAGGCAGAGTCAAAAAGTGCTCTTAAGACTAAGATCAGAGAATCACTAGTTGGCTAATCCCACGCAGGAAATCTACACTGTGCCAAAGTTCCCCCCTCCCCCCCCCCCACCAGGTTGTAATGGGGCAAAGAGGGGGTTGACTTTGTATAGAGCGTATTGGTCACAGTTTACTATTTATTTGCTTAGTGCAGTTCTGTTACTGATGTGTAAATTGTTTTTTGGTTTTTTTTGTTTGTTTTGTTTTGGTGATTGAGATTTGTGTCTTGTATATATTAGATATTTTATGTTGTTTCCTTTAAACTGTCACATCTGGTAGCCCCAAAGGTACACTCCAGTCTGCTTTTCAGAGCCGTATTGAAAACAAAGTGCAATGTTTTGTAGTTCTCAGGATGAGGTCAGTCATGTTTTTTTAAGTGCTGAATCTCAAGCAGTTCATTAGTCATCAGAGTGCTTGGTGACTTATGAGGAGTGATAATACAGTCTGTATGGTCCATGCAGGTTTTGTTTCAGGTGAGTTGAGCTTGAGCCTTTAAAGCAGCTTTGGATAGTAGTGCACAGTTAGGGAATGGAAAGGCATCCATGTGTGCACATTCTGGATGAGAAATAAACTTGCTTCATTTGAAGTATGTACATATTCTATGTAAGGATCATTGCTTCGTTTTTTTTTTTACCTTAGAGCAAAGACCTATGATTGTGGTTCATTTTCTGCCAGGAGTACCAATACTATCCCTTGTTTTTGAAGCTTCAAATGCAGAGCCTCCAAGTTAGCCTATATTAAAAGTGGGAGATCTCCCTCCTGCAGGTACTGAAAAGTGGGAGGGCAAGCACCAAAAGCACAATAACCAAGAGGGTCTGGGGGCATCCCCCCCCTGAAAGATTTGAAGTTTGCACCTTCATTTCCTGCATTTAGAACCATTTTAGGCACCATCATAGACAAATTCTGCGCGTATACAGTGCTATCTGCTGTATGTAGCCACTGCCACGAGCAGCCGCATTGCCTTTTGTGGTCACCAGCCTTGGGCATAGGAGTCAATTTCTTTGGAAAATTTACCTGTGGTGACGGGTCACCTGCTGTATGTGTCCACCTTCTTGGCAGAAAGGGTGGCCACATACAGCCGGTACCACTGTATACAGTAAAACCTGTCTGAGTGGGCACCTCCGCTAAGCGGGCACCTGCGTTTCCTGGGTGCTGTTGCCTGGCCCAGTTCCCTATACTTCCCACGGTAATGGACCTGCGCTAAGTGGGCACTTTTGCCCGGATGGATTCTCAATAATGCTCCTTTTTTTTTAATTTTACAAAAAAGGGGGAGACATTTTACAAAAGTGGGAAAGCAGGCAACTTTGTGAAAAAAGTGTAAAAAAGTGGGAGATCTCCTGCTGAGACGGGAAACTTGGAGGCTTTGTAAATGTTCTAATGGTTATAGTCCAAACATGAATGAGCAAGAAAGTGGATGAAAAACTGGCAGACCATTTTGAGAAGTTGAAGAATGCATGTTATTTGTATACTTCCATTGTGTTTCTCGATTCTTGTACCAATTTAAATCTTTTCAATTTCATTATATGAATAATCTCCTCCCCCCCAACAAAAAGAGAAAAAGTTATAAATAACATGACCACACAGATAAATGCATCTAAGGCTTTCTCCCTGGTGCAAACATCAGGCTGGCCCGAGATTGAAAAGTTTTGATTTTTTGCATTGATACATGCTGCAGTTGAACTTCAAAAGTGAAAACTTCAAACAAAAAAAACAAAAAAACAAAAAAACAAACAAAAAAAAAAAAAAAAAACCAACAGCAAGGCCTGTGAAAACAGTCCATCCTCAGCTGACCTTGACACTCAACCGTAATTGAAAAGTTAAAATTTTTTTGCAGGAACACTTGCTTCAGTTGAACTTCAAAAGTGAAAACAAACAACAACAACAAAAAAAAACAAAAAAACCAGCAAGGCCTGTGAGAACAGCCCATCCTCAGCTGACCTTGACATTCAACCCATAATAAGCCGCACTCTAGTCTAGGGGATGAGGATTTTGGAGAGGATAGAGGATGTAAAACTTGGGAGTTCCCATTGTAATCTCCATTGAGATACATGGTTAACAGTAGGAATGCAGACAGTAGCGAAAGGGTACCTGCTGCTGGCTAATGCAGCCGGTTGTGGTAGCCACTGTTAAGACAGTGTTAGTCAGCAACAGTGCCCATGACTAACGCTACGTGCCACTGGTCAATGGTTTCTGTCGCAGAGATCTGACTGGTGTTTGGAATTAATGCATTAAAACATATTTACATATAAATGGTTGGAACCACCTTAAGATGCCCTCAGCCAGGGTAAAAAAAAAAAGATGCCTGGTGACTTTGAAAATAGGTCAAGGTTACTTAATGTCAAACTTAGTCAAGCTTATATTGAGATGCTTCTGCCATACAAGTTTCATAATAGTATTTAATTTAATCAAAAGTTATTATACGCACAAGAAGGGCAACAGAGGAACAAATACACAGACATGGCAATGAGGATACCATCAGCTGATAAGGCTGAGGGGGTAAAGAGAAACAGATATGCCCAAAACAAAAACATGGGGAGTCCTTTTATCATTTTGGTCTGAAAGGATAATAAACAAGATCAAGTATTGCATAGCAATACATAGTCCCCCACCAGAGGATAGCAAGGATGACTGTACTGGTATGAAATTTGTTTATGTGCCATAACAACTAAAAAACTTGCTAAAACTTAATGAAATATGATAGGATGATATATCTGGGTGAGACCTTCCTTGGGATAGTATCTGGATCACCCTGATCTAATTTCAAAGTGACAGGGTCACTTAGTATGTAGGTGTTATGGTATAGGAAATATAGCCCAGACAAGCTAAATGTTTATGGGAATGGCGTCAAAAGTCAAGGTCACAGTGACCCAATTTTAGTTCACTACACACCCCAACCCCATAAAGTATTCAACCACCAAATCTGGGTAGCTGTAGGTGTGATGGTATACAAAATATGGCCTGGACAAGCAAAGCTTTAAGGGGGTCAAAAGGTCAAGGTCGAAGGTCATAGTGACCCAATTTTGGTGCCCAACACATCCCTAACCTATCAAGTGTCCACACACCAAATTTGGTAGCTATAGGTGTTATGGTATAGGGTATTAGCTGGGACAAGCTAAATCATTGTGGGGTCAAAGGGCAAGGTCACAGTGACCCAATTTTGGTGTGTGACACACTCCTATCGTATGAAGTGTCCACACGGCAAATCCGGTAGCTGTAGGTATTATGTTATATGAAATATGGCCAATACAAGCAAAAACTTGAAGAGGGTCAAGGTCAGCGGTCACAGTGACCCAATTTTGGTGGGCTACGCACCCCTATCCTATCCTACAGATCAACTTTGGTAGCTGCAGGTGTTTTGGTATAGTAAATATAGCATGGACAAGCTAAATCTCTATGGGGGGTCAAAGGACATGGTCACAGTGACCCAAATTTAGTTCACGGCATCCCCAACCCCAAAAAGTATTCACTCACCTAATTTGGTAGTAGCTGTAAGTGTGATGGTATACCAAATATGGCCTGTACAAGCTTATACTTTAAGGTGGTCAAAGGTCAAAGTGACCCAATTTTGGTGTGAACACACCCCATAACCTATTAAGTGTTCACACATCAAATTTGGTAGCTGTAGGAAATTAGCTGAGACAAGCTTAATCTTTATGAGGGTCAAATGTCAAGGTTACAGTGATCCAATTTTGGTGTGTGACACACCCTTATGCTATGAAGTGTACTCACCAAATCTCTTAGCTGTAGGTGTTATGTTATATGAAATATGGCGGAGACAAGCTAAAATTTAAGGGGGTCAAGGTCAAAAGTCACAGCGGCCCAATTTTGGTGGGCAACACACCCCTATCCTATAAAGTGCCCACACACCAACTTTGCTAGTTGCAGGTGTTATGGTATAGGGAATGGTGCCCAGAAAAGCTTAATCTTTATGGGGGTCAAAGGTCAAGGTCACAGTGACCAATTTCTGTGTGCAACACGCCCCTACCCCATCTAGCATCCACCTACCAAATTTGGTTGTATGTGTAGGCGTAGGTGTTACAGTATAAACATGAGGCCCATGGGCCTAATGCTCTGCTCGCACCCTGGCTACACCTACATCTTCATTTCAAAGTTGCAAGTCCTCAAGTAGCTTCTGAACATATAAAAGTTATCTGATTTTAGTGTCTCATCTGTCCACCAGATGGCATTTGCTCCATATGTAATCATAGCTTTTTGGTGCAATTTCTGTGATGGATATTGTTGCATGTGCCAAGACAACAGTGAGGGAGTCCTGGACTTTATGTCCTCAATGACTTTAGGACAGAAGATCCAGGTCACCCAGATTATGTAATACAAGAGGCCCATGGGCCCAGTGCTGTGCTGACATTGCCACTTAATGTCCAAGCAACACCATTACAAAATCACCTCTTTCAACTTTACAGGCATGGTGACTTCATAAAAATAGGTCAAGGTCACTGGTATTATATGACATTCTAGCATTGGACATGGTCTATATATCCTATACATTTGGCAAGTCTAATGTAATTACTTTTCCAGATATGAAATTTTATATCTTAAAACATATTTTGGCTCATAATTTCCATCAAATTATAAATGGTGCCACGAGTATCACAAGCAACTTAGATTTTGAGCTCCCCCTCAATCCCAACAAATTCTGTGAAAACCTGCCAAAAAATAAAGATGCTACAGTGTTCACAAGATTTTCACATTTTGACCCCCATATTGCATAATATTGTAAATGGTGCCACCAAAGTCGAAAAGGACATAGATTTTCATACACCTTATAAGTCCTGAAAGTTATATTGGGCCAACTTGAAAACTGTGGATGGTATTGCGGTTACAAGATTTTCACATTTTGACCTAAATTTTACATAATACTTTGGTTGGTGCCACCAACATTGATGTCGAGGAAGATTTTCATACACTTTATAACTTCTAGATGTTATATGGGCCTAACTAAAAAATTCTGGGGTGCAGAGCATTCACGAGATGACATTACATTGTATATTCAAACTGGCCATTTGACCTTGATCTTTAACTGAGACATAGATCGTCGAGGCACTCGACGATCTATGACTGAGATTAAAAAATTGTTACCATTCAAAATGTGTGCCCAACATGCAGTTTTTCATGCATGGTCTGTTTATTCAAATTGGGTAAGAACTTTTCAAGTTTTTGCGATATAACAATAAATTTAGACAAGCACCAAAATCCATAATTACTGGCTCATGGGGACCCAAAAAATGGTCACCAAGTACAGTTTTTTTGTACCAAGTAATCAAGTGGAATTTTGATCTGGAGGCTGAATTCACTTTGCCATTGATGTCCAAGCTACATCCTGCCATTACAAAATCACCTCTTTCAACTTTACAGGCATGGTGACCTGACAAAATAGGTCAATTTCACTGATATTATATAACATTCTAGCATTAATCATGGTCTATATATCCTATAAATTTGGCAAGTCTAATCTAGCTACTTTTCCAGATATGGAATTTTATATCTTAAAACACATTTTGGCTCATAATTTCCATCAAATTATAGAAGGATGGTGCCGAAACCGATCACAAACATCTTGGCCTCACCATTCGTTCTCATTTAAAATGGTCTAGTCATATCAAGGAATTGTTTACTAAAGGAATGAGAATGGTATATTTTGAAATATTTGCAATTTCAGCTTAATAGGAAATCTCTAGAAACGCTTTATGTTTCTTTGGTAAGACCTCTCCTGGAATATGGGGCAGTAGTCTGGGACTACTGTGCTGTACAGGAGTCCACACAGTTAGAAAGCGTTCAACTTGCTGCAGCTAGAATTATTACTGGTGCAACTGCTGGTACTAACCACAATCTTATCTATCAAGAATCCGGCCTTGAGAAATTATCTTCTCGTCGGGAAAAAAGCGAACTCATTCTATTCTTTAAAATGATGAACGGTGACACTCCCCCATATCTACAAAATCTTATTCCTGGCCCTGTTAGTGACAGAAACAGGTACAACATCAGATCTGGTTTGAGATTGTCCCATATTAGATCACGAACAAATTTATTTGACTCTTCCTTTCTCCCATCTGTTGTTCAACTGTGGAACAATTTACCCACTGAAGTCTGTAACTCGGAAGACCTTGCAGAATTCAAGAAAAACCTAAATCAGGGAACTGAATGTGTCAATAAACTGTTTAACAGGGGCGAGAGATGACTTGCTGTGTTCTATGCGCGTCTGCGCATGGGATGCAGCAGTTTGAAATCTGATTTATTCAAAAAGGGTCTTGCAGATTCTCCCAGGTGTGCCTGTCGTAACTTTAATGAAGATTTATTCCACTCCTTTTGTGAATGTCGTTTTTACATCAATCAACGAAACACATTACACAGCAAAATTATTCCTTTTGCACCTTTCACTACTCAAACTTTACTTTTTAGCTCCAAAAGTTGTACTTTACAACAAAATGAAATAATCTTCGACGCAGTACATAACTATATCAAAACAACAGGCAGACTGAGAGCAGTCACATAGGTTGCTATATAATTATTTAGCTATGTACTAATTAATTTGCTGGCGACATACCTGATAAACGAGGACGTACTTCAACCATCTTTCCCTATCTGTGGCGTCTTATCTCGTTACATTTACTCAAGCTTGTGTGGCAGTGCCACTCTATCTGTCTTTGAAATGTGACGTATACCTTAACACTGACTTGTCTGGTGTTGTTATCCAGTCTTTTCTTTCTACCTCTCTATGTGCAAGAGGAATTTATATAGGGCCAATTAGTTTTCCAATTGCTTTCATTTGAAATAAAAATATCTTTAAACCAACGATGGTGCCACTAGTATCATTAGCAACTTAGACTTTTACCTCCTCCACAATCCCACCAAATTTGGTAAGATCCACGAAAAATTAAATATGCTACAGTGTACACAAGATTTTACATATTTTGATGCCTATATTACATAATTTAGGTGGCGCCACCATTATCAAAAGGGACTTAGATTTTCATGCACCATAAAAGTCCTGAAAGTTATATTGGGTGAACTAGAAAACTGTGGACAGTATCGTGCTCAGAAACCAAAAGTTAATGGACGTCTCTACTGTGATACATTCATGTAGAAAAACATGACCATATTCATAAATATCAAAGCCAACAATGACAGCAAAGAGACTCCAGAGTTACCAAAGCATCAACATTCATCTTCCAATACCAATGTGAAGAAACAAATTTCACTCCGGACTTGAGACAGGCAGTCACTCACAAAAGGCAACTGGTGGTTTTAAACTGGTCCTCTCAACCTTTGGAATATTCTTCATTAAATACAGACTACAGTGTTTGCAATATGCACAGGCCAAACCACTCAAAATCCAAATTTTATTACTTCTCCAAAAGATTAAGGAGTATTGGTAGGCCAATCACTATTTTGGTTCTTTGAACTAGTTTGTCAGCTGAGTTTATAGCAAAAGTAGAAAGTAGGCCATGAGCGATTGTATAAGCTCTGTGACCATAGGTGAGCAGAGCTAAAAGTACGACCCAGACAAGCTTTGCCAGGACAGACAAAGGACACTGCAAACCTACAGTTCCAGGTGGGGGACTAATCAGGCAGAGAACTTCCCATTTTGAATTAGATTTATTCTCTGTAGCCATATGTGGGACAAGTAGGAGTTATTGACAAGATTTTTTATTTTAGAAGCCTGTGACATTCTTGCTTCCATTTCTGTTTGTGTTAATGAAAATCCTAATTGAAGCCTGTAAAATGCAAAACATGTGAAATGGCTGACAGGTCTGTTGGTAGCATTCTAGCCACACTGACACTGTAATCACTGCCAGTGGTAGCCCAGCATTATGGACATGCTGCTTTATAACTTTTTCAAGACTTGAAACAGAAGAACATTTTGTTTCAACCAGATTTCAAAACAAAACAAGGTTTTACGGGGTACATATTTACACGTTTTATTGGTTTCTCTACACAACACAATATAATGGATGCCTTAGTCCGGTGTGCCACATGACTATCAGCAGGTGGACCAGCTGTGTTCACCTATAAACTCTGAGTCCACTCTACTCTTGGAATTCCAAATCACAGACACAAGAGGGCGTTACCAGGTAATTATTTTATGGTATTTTGAAACACTTAATTTTCATGAAATCTGTAACAGAAAGGAAAATGTAAAAATAAACACCATACCATATTAACACCCTTGTTCACATATCTGATTATACTGATCTGATTTACTTAAGAAATTTTCAAACTTCAAAAATTGAAGACCAAGTAACATATTTGCAAACAAACAGTTGAAAAAAGAAAGTAATGTGCAGTATATACAGGTCTATCTGTAACTGTAGCCTATTCTGCCTGTTCTCATCAGCAATGTTTATTGTCTTGTGAATGCTCCATTGCCTTCTGTTCTCATACCCTGCTCTGAGTGACCTCTCCAATATATGTGTATGTGCTAAATTTACCATTTTAACTGTCAAAGGCATATATGTTGTGATCTTGGGACAATTTTGACACCTTCGTAAAGTGCTGGTATTTTATGTATACAATCATGTACATCCATTATCTTAAAGTCAGATCACTACATTTTCTCCCAGCTTTGGGAAGATGACAGCAGAAGGGGTGGTGGGGATGGGGTGTACTGTGAACAACTTGGATGTGTGGTCAGCAGGCTTAAGGGTGAAGGTCCTTGCCCAGTCAGCAGTACAAGGTATGGGACTTGACCCTCAAAGTGATGTTTAAATCAATACAGAGCATTTACATACCATACAAATGAGTTTTGGACACAGCTAATCATTCTCACTCATCTTGCTGGCTTTGTGCTGGTAGCAATAACATTCAAACAGGTCACACAGCACATGGATGAGGTGACCAGGGTCACACAGCACATGGATGAGGTGACCAGGGTCACACATGTACAGCACATGGATGAGGTGACCAGGGTCACACAGCACATGGATGAGGTGACCAGGGTGGTCTGCAAGAACTGTGACACTGACCATGTGGTACCACAATCCTATTGTCATAGGAGCAGCCTGAAAAGGATACCTGTGTGTAGGATACATGCTGGCACTGCATGACATGCATGTACTGTAGGATACATGCTAGCACTGCATGACATTGCATGTACTGTAGGATACATGCTTCATAGAGTGACATGTATGCACTGTAGGATACATGCTTCACAGAGTGACATGCATGCACTGTAGGGTACGTGCTTTATGGAGTGACATGTATGTACTACTGTAGGATACATGCTTCATGGAGTGACATGTATGCACTGTACGATACATGCTTCATGGAGTGACATATATGTACTGTAGGATACATTGTACATGCTTTATGGAGTGACATGTATGTACTGTAGGATACATGCTTCATGGAGTGACATGCATGCACTGTAGGATACAATGTATGCTACCACTGAGTGACATGCATATACTGTAGGATGCATACACTATGTAACATGCATGTACTGTAGGATGCATGCTTAACTAAGCAACATGCATGTGGTATAGGATGCATGCTACACTGAGTGACATGCAAGTACTGCAGGACATGCTTCACTTAAGTGAGTGACATGCATGTACTGTAGGATGCATACTACACTAAGTAACATGCATGTACTGAAGGACGCATGCTACACTGAGTGACATGCATGTACTGTAGGATGCATACACTGAGTGACATGCATGTACTGCAGGACATGCTTCACTGAGTGACATGCATGCTACACTGAGTGACATGTATGTGCTATAGTATGAATGCTATACTGAGTAACATGCATGAAATGTAGGATGCATCTACAAAAAACTGTTAGCCTGATTCACTTCATACTTGGTGGCAATGTTCTCCAAGTGGGTCTCTGCCAAATTTGTTCAAGTGATCACACTCCATTGATTTATGTTTTTTGTATGAATTTTTGGGTTCCTTTTTTGGCCAAGTCTTAAAAAATCTTCTCCGAAACTACCCCGCCGATTGCATTGAAATTGCATAAGGACACATTTGGGGACCCCTAGACCTTCATTTGTTCAACAGGTGGTGCTACGATTTTTCTGTAATTTTTGACGTTTATTACTGCATTAAGCTCATTTTCAACTTCTCCACAACCATCTCTCAGATTGTTCTGAAACTTGGTGGAAATGTAGCTTGTAGGAGGGGTAAACAAGTGTGTTCACTAGGTGAAGATACTCTTAATGACTGATTTTTAACAAATTTTCAATTTGTGTGCTGGTTGGTTCATGCATGCATTTCTATTGATTACAGTGGTCCCCCTCTTATAAGGCCCCCTGAAGAGAGGCCACCCCCTCTACAAAGGCTACTTCTAAATGCAGCAAGTATGGGATTTCCATTATATACTCCCCCTCAAGAGAGGCCACCCCTCTTATAAGGCCACAATTCTGGTGCATTTCGGGTGGCCTTACAAGAGGGGGACCACTGTACTATATAAGTGAATGGCGATTGCAATGGGAATTCACATTTTTTACTTCTTCAACACCATCATGCAGAACTTCCTTGAAACTTGTTGGGACTGTACCTTGGGTGGGTCTCTACCAAGTTTGTTCAAGTGGTCATGGTCCAGTGAATTTGGGATTTTTAATGAATTTTGTTGTTAATTTTAAAATCTGATTTCAAACCAGAGGAACAAAATTGGAAATTTGACATTTCGTGTGTAATTAATCTAAACTTGTGATGACGAAATATCACCAAAATATTACAGCAAAGGTTAAATCTCTGTTCAAAATGAGATGGCCCTATTTCTTGTATTTTGTTTTCCACATAAATGTTAAATCTCAACTAGTACATTTAAAGACATTCATCTCCATAAACTTGATATATTTATTTGTTTTCCACATAATTGTTAAATCTCAACTAGTACATTTAAAGACACTCATCTCTAAAACTTCATATATTTATATGTAAGCTTTCACGTTTTCCTGACTAGATTGAGATTCAACCAACAACTTTCCTTGGCACCCAAGCAAAGAAAAGCTGTTGACATCAGGATCATACAATTTTCATTCAAAATGTTTATAACTTTATAAGCAATAATTTTCAATGAAAACAATGAAGTAGACATCTTATATCCAGTACTTTCAGGCAATTTGATCAGTACAGGATTAATTTGCTGCAAATATTCTTACCATACAGACTGCTACTGGGGAGACACACCAAAGAGGCCACATCCCCTTGCTGGGGCTTCATGCTTCTTATACACAACTGTGCACCTGAATGGCATACAAGATCCAGCCGGAAAAATTCCCTTCATTAACAGCCTGCTTTCATGTATCTTTGGGGGTGGGTGCCCAACATGCACTGAGGAACAACTCAGTCTTAATTCCAGGGTGTAAAGGGTTACACTTGTCCTTTTATTGCAGTTGTGCTGCCTTTGTATGCATAATGCAGTCATTTCAATCTTATTGATTTGAACTTGGCTATAAAAATAGACTACCATTGGCAACAATATATATATATTAAACAAGATCCAGGAAAATGGACTTTTGATTCACAACTAGTTTTGGCATTTCTATATACAAGTTATATCTGGTATTAATTGTTAATTATGATTTGGAATGATCACTATTCCTTTGCTTCCTACTGTACCCCATCATACATGTATCACCAAATTACTAGTGCTCAAATCAGATTGGATGGTTTCAGCTTTGGCTTTTTTTCCAGATAATATAGCTAATGGGCATCAATATTCATCATGATATTCAGGCTAACTCCATCAGGAAACTAGACATACCTTCAACAAAAAGCGTTGAATGAAGGGTCCGCTTGGAAAAATGCTGCCATTTGCTCAAATTAGGTCATGATGACATCAAAATCTAATCAGTTCATCTTGGCATGCTAAATAAGCATACTGTCAAATTTTAGCAAAATACATTAAAGCAATCTGGAGATATTGCAGTAACGAGCCCTAATGAGCATGTAATTAACCTGTTATTTGCTCAAATAAGGTCATGGTGACACCAAAATCTAATCAGTTCATCTTGCCTGGTATTAAAGTTAAGCATATTTCCAAATTTGAGCAAAAAATATGGAGGCATTCTGTAGATACCGCGGTAAGGAGAATGTGCACATCCAAACAGACAGAAATCTGGACGGACATCCGGACGGACAACCCAAAAACATAAAGGGTCCCCCAATGGGGCGGACCCTTAAAAAAAACATGCTAAGGCCCACAACAATGAAAACCAAACATGTTAACACCCACAGCTTACATATATATATAAAAAAAAAAAAAAAATAGGGTGTTGCTACCTCCCCCCCCCCCAAAAAAAGAGTTTCAGATACAATTGACTTTTAACCTTTCCCACCAGAACAGTAACTTGACTAGCACTGCACACAAATTTCGTAAAAATTGACTCATAAACTGCTCACTTTGATTACCAAATTGTGACAGAAATCCACTTAAATGTGTTGCATGCCATGTGCATAAACTCCTCTGGTCTTGACCGTTCTGAATCTATTTCTCTCCAAGAATGCCTGTGTAGATTAACCAATCAGTACAAGCCATGACCAGGTCCCACAGCAGCCAGGAATATGATGCCAGGACACCAGTGCAGTCAAGTCGTACTTGTCTGATGATTTCTAATCAGCAAGCCCACCTTTTTTTCACCGTATAGTTAACAATAAACCTTTAAATTCGTAATTTCTAGTCTGAATCAACAGCTTTGTTTGGTAACTTAGGGCCCAAAATATGCCCAGGTAAGCTGCTGGCTTGTTGCATAATTTAGATCACTGTTACTGGTACTTGAAGGAGACTCCCAGACCTTGGCATAAGCAATTTGAAAGAAGAAGCTGTATAATAAGTCAGGTAAGCATGCCTATCATCCCGCCTCCCACTCAAAGGGTTAAATGATATCCATTTAATTAACCCAATGAATGATACATCAGACACTGCAGGTGCATACAGGTAGATGTGTTAGGATTTCTTAATCTCACTGTTTTCCACAGACTGCATACTTATCAATTTGAGGTAGACTTGATGAAATAAGAAGTCCTTACTATTTGAGTACTCTGGCAGTGACTGAGTGAGCCAAACAACACCATGCTCAGACCATGTTGTGCCTTGCTCAGACCATGTTGTGCCTTGCGACTTTTATAGAATGATTTTACACTTGTATTGAATTTAGTACTCGTGTACACTGTGTTGATGATGTAATGAATGAAATCTATTCATGTTATAAACCTTAGCATACATACTGAAAGCTGAACAGAACATGTAGATGGCTATTCATGTTAATGAAATCTATCTATGTTATAAACCTTACCATACATACTGAAAGCTGAACAGAACATGTAGATGGCTGAAAACATAGGGGCAGAGGTGCTGTCAAAACCCCCCTAAGTACATGACCTAACAACTGCTCCAGGCTTTATAATAGTGCTCCAGGAAAATAAGACTCATCCTTATTTAAACAGCTCAAAAAGCAGATGCTTACACTAATATTACTTCTCAAATTCCATGTATATGAGGTACGGGCATCCATTATCACCATAAATATATTCTTTAAATCAAATTCAATTCAAAATTGAATGCCCATTTTTCCACCAGACATACATCAACTCTTGAATCTCTTGACAATATTTCTAAAGGCTGTCAGTCATATTGTGTGTTTTTAAAAATATCTCAATGATAATATAAGTACTTTTGGTGACCAAAACAGAAGTTATCCACCTAAGCTTCCCATTGCGAAAAAAAACATTTGTCTATTATTACAATTGTACTCCAGTTTTAAGTATATGGTTCTTAGGGACCATTCAAAACTCTCAACATTTTAAAGTGCCACTGAGCATTTTTTTCATGTACCCCCCCCCCCCCCCCATTTAATGCTATTGAAACATTGATTTTTTTGTTTTCACCCAGATATAAATGTTCAACATTTTGAACATGTATGACAAACACCATATGGGTCTTGCAATTCTTTCCCTGTGCATACTATCGTGTATGCTTGTGGAAATCATGAAAATGTTGAATGGTCCCTTATATGTCATAAGTTAAACTTGCTTCTTTGATATTTGCTGTGCAGCCTTTTCTGTGTTTGTTCAATCACTTCCCACTCAACAAAACTTTCCTTCAAGCAATCAGTAATATGATCAATGCTTTGTAATCTTCCATTTCAAATGATGGGTTTTATTACATGAATATTAAATTTTTGCTTGCCTTGAAGCAACAGAAAATATATTGCTTTCATAATAAAACAGAAGCTGTTAATGTCATCACATTCATGTGAAATCTGTATTTTTTACAATACTTTATACATATTTATATATGAAGGTATGTACTGTTGTCAAATGATGTGTAAGCATTGTGTACCACTGTTTAACTCTTTCAGTGCCAAATTTTGGACGGAGTCAACAGCTTTTCCCAGTGTCCATGGCAGCCCAATGCATGCCGAGAAAAGCTGTTGACCTGGGATATTCTCTCTGGAACTATAGGCATACTGGTACTTGAAGTAAAGGTCTTTTTACAAAGAATATGAATCTGGGATCCTTATGATAATTCAGACTAGTCTGACTTAAGTAGATCGACTTTAGTTGTGACTGGCATTAAAGAGTTAAGTATGTTACATGAAAACCACTACACTTAAATGATGGCTCCCAACACACTGGGTACAGCCTGTCAATGCAGCCTCTAGTAAGCAAATGTATACTCTACCTGTGCAGCTGTCTCACTTCACACAAAACTTTAAAGTGCTACCAAAGAGACAACACAAATTGTATTTGAAAACTGTTTGCACACTATAGGTATGTATGCTGGTACTGGTAATAATTTTGTCCCAGTAAAAGGTAAGGGAAAATAAGCAAAATTTAGAACACTGTCTGACATGAAGCGCAGAAAGCCCCTTTACCCCCCTTGATAATGACAAAGAAGGGGTTCCGTTCACATCAGTACATGTATTCAGACCAGACAGACAACAAGCATAAATGACAAAAGAACCTCAGCCATCCCTCATCATCTGTCACTAAGGTATAACACAACAAATAACAATTAATTATATTTTTAACCTTTTTTGTAAGACTAACTTCATGTTGGGCACCTTTCCATTGTGTACATGTAGTTGTACCATTCATTACTGGTGTCCTGTCACTCCTTATACATCAAGTTTTGTCATTGATGTTTAGTGCCCTGCAAGTCCCAACATGGTTATCACCTATCTATATTGTAGCAATGGCATAAGCCAAGAGGCAAGGGGTAGAGGGCAGCACTGGTGCAAAAAGAGGTCACCTGACCCATTCTAACTAATACTATGGTCACAGTAGGTCATGTGATACCTTTTGACCAGTGGTATTATCTGCTACTTCCTGTCCCTGGACATATGCCATTAAAAAAAAAAGTAAACACCCTGCTTTTTCATCTGAATCTTGTCAATACACCATGCATTCAAATATCTTCTCACACGATGATCAGCTGAACAACAAAATTGTCAGTCTCAACACTTTACACAAGTCTGGATTTTTTGGTCCTTTTTGATCAGCTAGAAAAAAAACATGATCTGTGGAAAAATGTCTTCATTTCAAACACTAAACCAACATTTTAGTCCCACACAGACAGATAATGCTACTTAGTGCAAAATGAAGATTTACTTTCACATGTTACATTTTAGTGCACTTGCCTGGGTGTAATGAGTGATTCTCATGGCCCCAAATAGGGTTTGAAATAAGGCTTATCTCCTTGTGCCAAGAAGACAAGTGAATGCATTTCCAAACAAGCCATTTTGACTGAAACTGGTCCACATTTTAAATGTACATACTACAGTTGTATATAATTTAAAATACAGAAATCAACCAGATCAGCTGATTTTACATTTGATCTGCACTGTGCATGTTGTGGATATATTGAATTATTTTCTTATTTTAATACTGCCAAAGATGTCACTTTTTGCATAGATGTTGAATACATTTAACCCGTTGAGAATTTTTTAAATCAGTAAAACTAAGAGCCATGACCCACTTGTTCGAACAAATACTGAGAATACATAGTCCAGATGCAATTTTTGCAGAAACACCACCTCATTGTAGATATCTTCATCTCTTGGACTTCATGTAGTGGTACCCACAGTAAAGTCCTACTGCTAGAACTGCCACACCTATAACTATGATGATGCTGGCTTGTCCAAATGGTCCACTCTCACTGCTTGAATCAAATGCTGAATTTGCTTTTTCTTGCTCTAATTTATCCTGCAAACAATTAAATGTATGATTATGAATGAACATACAATGCATAATGCATGATGTGTTCTCAAAGCCCCTTTATCAAGCTTCCTGTTGAATTTGGGATTAGGTTTATTCTTAATGTTTCTGTCTCCCCAGAAATATAGACCAAAACATAATTTTTTATGCATTTATTGGGCACTAAAAATAAGGCATTGGTCTCGTAAATATTCACGATTACAATACAATCTTCTGTCACAATGTAATATTTACAATTGTCTGACAACTAAAATTTTGGCTTAAACCAGAATTACAGTAGAGTATGTACACTGTAATTCTGAAAAATGTAAAATGAAAAAATATTCCATATATTCAAGAGTCATTGCTGAACAACATACCTGTATCTAGGCAGCCTTGTACATGTAAAAACATTTTTGGTAATGCAGATAGCCCCCCCCCCCCAAAAAAAAAGAAAACTAGAACAGGCTGATTTTCCAACAGAATATCAAATGTCTCCCCATGCGCCCTTACTATTGTCACCCTTATTTTTATAAAAAGGCATACCTATTCCAATGATCTACAGATATGGTGAAGGTACACTCTTTATTGACATTTCAAAACGTTGATTTTTGATGAAATGCCCACGTGACCTTGAAAAATAGGTCAAGGTCATACATTTGCAGTTACAAGTAAGGTCTTACAAAAGTCTTACATAGAAACATAATCCCACAAAATGTCAACCTCTTTAAGACAAATCTTTCTCGAGTGCATCTGCAATAATTTTTAAAAAGTGGCCATGTGACCTTGAAAATAACTCAAGGTCACCCATCTACAATCCCAACCTAGTTGGTATTATGGTACATAAACATGCAAAATTCCAACCTCCTAAGTCAAATCCTCACAGAGTTATTGCATCCGCGTCAATTTTACATGACATGCCCATGTGACCTTTAAAAATTGGTCAAGGTCACCCATCTGCAATCCCAAGCAAGGTTTTATATAGGAACATCTTCACAAAAAATTTCAACTTCCCAAGTCAAATCTTTCTCCAGTTATCACATTCGCAACGCATACAACAATGTGTTGAAGAAGAAGAACAAGAAGAAGCGGAAGAAACGGGCGCAAAAACAATATGTCCCCCCCCCCCCCGTTGCACGGGGAGACATAATAAAGAAAAAGTAAATGCACATAAGGCAACCAATGAGAAATGATGGTACCTGAACAAAAGCTTTCAGAAGAATGTATTCTTTGTCCTTCTACATGTATGTGAAAATCAGGAACTGGCATAGAATGAATATTTTTTCAACACACAGTACAGTGGGATCTGTCCTTGTGACTACCTGTCTTATGTGACTTCCTGTCTATTGCGACCATCCTCTGATACCAAACAATTTCTTTTGTTTTTTACCTCTTTAATGTGACCACCTGTCCAATGTGACTGCGATTGTCATAATTGGGTCATATAAGGTTCACTTACAATGCGTAATGTGACCTTCTTTTATGTTGAGTGAGCCTCTTTCTGACTGCATTTTTCTGTCCATTGTTTCATTCACCACTGGCAGTGCCAGCACGTACATGTATGGTATCCACTTCTAGTCTGAAGAAAAAAGAACTTACTTTAGAAGAAAAAAAATGGGCTATTAAGGAACATGTCAAAGGAGCAAGTTGTCTGCAGATTTCCAAAATATTTGGGTGTGGAAAAAAAACACAAATTCAGAGACTGGTCAAGAGAAAAGCCCTCAATCATCAACCTTGTCTTTAGCGACCTCTTGTTTATCGCGACCATTTTTGGAATGCACTAAGCCCACATGTAGTCACAATAGACAGGTTCCACTGTACATGTAACAGTTGTTTTACGAGTACAATACTTTCCCCACCTACCAGAAGATTCCGCTCTGCTTCAGGTAATATTTTTAATTTGACAGTGTCTCCAGCATTCTGAAAGACCTTCACAGCTTCATTGTGAGTGACCTTCTCAATATTTTTGCCATTTATCTGGAATAAACATGAAAAATCACCACATATATGTAAAAGAAAAATCATAAATATATATATATATATATATATATATATATATATATATATATATGAGCACTGAACTGCATTATATTGAAATAAACTGAAAGTATTTCTAGCTGCATCACATTTATGACATTGTCATATAGAGCTTTTTCCACATCTTGTTTTGCATGGCCTCTGATGTACAAAATCAAAATATTAACATTTTGTTTTAATTTGAGAGAAATGTATGAGTGAAGAAAAACAAAAGATTCTCAAACAGCCCCAGGAATGTCACACTTTGTGCTTAGGAATGCTGGTCTTATAAAAGAGATGGCCTGTGCTGAGAGGGGCCTCACAAGCTGGGGATCACTGTACGTGTATATGTATATGTATGTGTATATGTATGTGTACGTGTATGTGTACGTATATGTGTACGTATATGTATATGTATATGTATATATATGTATACATATATATATGTATATATATATATGTATATATATATGTATATATATGTATATATATGTATATATATGTATATATATATATATATATATATATATATATATATATATATATATATATATATATATATATATATATATATATATATACACATACGTATGTTGTGACATACTGGTTCTCTGCCTATCTCATGATACTGAGAGTGTTTTGTCGTGCCATATTGTACCCCTGCACAGCGATAACCTAAGTGATCACTTACCAGTGCGTTTGGAAATGAAACTATGTATACAGGGTGACAAAAACTGTGTCGAGGCATCATGTAAAAGTGCATCACTAGATAGATTTAAGACATACCCATGTCCCAGGTGGGATAGACAGGACTGCAATGATGCATATATCAAACAATTCTATCAGAGAAACTTAACTCCCTGCCTCTGTTAACATTAGATGAGTTCAAATGCAACGATCAGAATTACGTGTTACATCAAGTGGAAAATCAAATTGATACCATTAACACATTAATTCATGATTCGTGCAAAGAGGCAGGATGCACGCCGAAAAAGTTTTTTAAGCCAAAACCATACTGGTGTCCACATCTCAGTGTCATAAGGGATCGGAAAAAGTTTTGGTTTAATTTATGGGTAGCAAATGCAAAACCGAAAACAGGTGCAGTACATGACGCACATAAATATATTAAGAAACAGTTCCGACGAGTATCCAGACATTATAGGCAAGGTCTTCATAATTCTGGTATGCAAAAACTTAACCTGTATTTCGGGCAGAGAAAGATGTCTTATTTTTGGAATGAGCTGAAACGACTGAAGAGAAAAAAGGTATCTAGCAGTAGAGATGCTAATGATTTTCAAGTTTATTATAAAGGTGTTATGCAGGATAAGGGTACACTTACTAGTGATCAGTTGAAGATAAGTGAATTTGTAAAAGCGGAGTATACTAAAAACTGTAACAAAGTATTTGATATCTCGGTAACGTATAACCATATTAAAGATCTGATTTGTTTATTATGCAGGAATATTGCGGCTGGCCCAGATGGAATTTATGCTGAGCATTTGATATACGGTAACTCTACATATCTATGTACTCACCTAGCGTCTCTATATTCTATCATTCTTCAGTGGAGCATTGTGCCAAAAATATTACAATTTGGTGTCTTGGTACCTATACTTAAAAAGCCCACACTCAATCCAAACGAAGTAAGTAACTACAGACCTATTACATTGAGCTCCACCCATGGAAAACTCCTAGAATTATTTCTGATACCAGATTATGATGCATCTGACACGCAGTTCGGCTTTCGTAAAGCCCGAGGGACGGACATGGGATGTGCTTTGCTACACGATGCAATTTCCTATTTTGAGAGTAGAAAATCACCCCTATTAGTAGCGTCACTAGACGCGGAAAAGTGTTTCGCCATCGAATGGCATGATGGGTTATTTTTTAAGTTACATGATGTGCTCCCCTTGCCACAATGGGCATTTCTATATACCTGGTATCGTAAGCTTAAAGGGGTTGTAAGATGGAATGGACTGTACAGTGCCTCGTTTGATGTCACTCGTGGTACGAGGCAGGGCAGTGTATTATCTCCCATGCTGTTTAATGTCTTTATAAACGACCTTTTGCTTACATTACAACTCAGTGATTGTGGGGCTCGTATTGGATCCCAGCAGATCAACTCGTTTGCATATGCAGACGATATTACTTTGCTTTCCACAATTATGCCTGATTTACAACAATTAATCAATATATGTACTGACTATGCTCAGACTTGGAGATTCAATTTTGGAATAAAAAAATCAAAATGTATGGTAGTAGGTAAATCTCTGTTTGACACAGTGTCAGTCAAAATGGGATCATGTGTAATTGCTTTAGAGGAGAGCCTGGACATACTGGGTGTAAATTATACAAAGGATCATGAATTTGACGTACCTGTGGATAACAGGATTAATGCTGCAAGGAGAGCCATATATAATCTTAGCTCTGCAGGCATGGCTTACCCTGGTCTCTGTACAGAGGTCAAAACACATCTATGGAAGACTATCGGCGTACCTTGCCTATCTTACGGTCTAGATACCATGTGTTTATCACAAAGTCAGTTGAAACGTCTTGACTCTTTTCAGGGTACTGTACTAAAGCAGGTCCTAGGATTTAGTAAGCGAGCACACCATTCAACTATTCTTACTGCTTTAGGAGTACCAACCATAGCCGACAATATCCAACGTAGTACAGTGTCCTTACTGTGTCGAGTGGCTTCAGTCAGTTCACCTTACAGATATTTTATATGTCACTTGTTAGCAAAGTATTGGGCATTTGGTGCGAAAGGCCTTGTGCCGGGGACTGCTGTCTCAAGAGTTCATAATTATGGTATGTCGCCTGTTGCCGTTTTTCTCGGCAGGCATGATCAAACGCCACGAAAACAGCAAACCAGTGCTCTTTCTGAAGGGATGGTGGATTCATTAAAGTACTTGCTGTTCCATGAGAATTTCCAGAAGCCATGGGGCTATGAACATACACTGGCAACATTGTTGACCAAGGCGTTTTAGTCACCTTCTGGGACCTGGGCTAACGGTCTGGGGGAACATCTGGCACGGAACCTGGCTCTGTTCGTTAGGGCTGTGTGCATCTCTGGTGGGAAGGGCCTATCTCTATTTCCATGGTCGAGAGCGCGGCCAAGTCGTGTCGCCGGTCATGGAGCCATGCTATGGCAAAGTGTGCCATGTCATGACTCCATGCCCCCAAGTGTGACCTAGCCCGCACTAATTTTCATGATATCATTTTAATTTTGGTTTATCAAACTTGGTTTTTGTATGTGTATGTATTCATAAGTGATGTGCTCTGTGATGTGCTCTGTAAATACGTGTTGGTGCTGTGTAAACATTTCGATGTATTTTATCTCGATGTACTTGACATTTTTATTTCTCCAGTAATGGAGGTTTAATAAATTATCATTACTATTATACATGTATATATGTGTATATATATATATATGTATATATATATATATATATATATATATATATATATATATATATATATATATATATATATATATATATATATATATATACATACATACATACATACACACACACACACACATACATACATACATACATACATACATACATACATACATACATACATATATATATATATATATATGTCCTGTGTCATTGTAGTTCTGAGCATTGTGCCTCATTGCCTGGAGGTATCTGAGCCTGCACTTAATCCCAAGAGACCACTGGACTTCTAGGTTGAAGTCTGCAGATGGGCAATTCCATGGTAATGGAATTACATTCAGACAAATTCTTTTGATGTTTTCAGGATTATAATTCCTATAATTTTTAGGAGAAAGCACTGAACTTTCACAAACAGCTTCTCATAAATATCTAGTAGGTATAAACAAAATTAATTGTTGCAGCTGTCTTAATCTCTTCAGATTTGCTTGCATAAAGAGTACCTAACCATGTGTAATGGAATCACATGTACATAAGAAAAAAGGAAGGTTCTCAACCTCTCAGAACAACTTTGCAAAACTCTGTGAAGTGTTTCACAGATTTTCATTTTAATTATATTCAAATATGAGCTCAGTAACAAAGGACTGAAAAAAATGACAGGGGTGTTCCCAAATACATTTCTGTTCCTTTTTTTATTGAGGTCCAAAAAGGTCCAATGCCAGTCATGGAGTTATCATATGTGGTAACGGAATTACCTGTATGAATTTACTGGCGAACTCACCAATTATCAAGACAAACCACATATAATTTCATTTAATTTGTAAGTCATCATTACATTCTCATAATTCTGCCCCGATTTTAAGTACAATGGTACCTCTTTTGAGAGACTACCCCTACGGTGGGTCAAAATGCGGTCTCTCAAAACAGGTGGTCTTTCATTAGAGGTACAAAAACATGGAAAAGATAGCGGAATGTTCTGAAAGAGCAGTCTTAAAAAGATATGCGGTCTCTCATTAGAGGGGTCTCTCAAGAGAGGTACCACTGTACTTTGAAGCAGTCATATTGTTACATAGTTGAAATGCATATAACATGTTTCACATGAACATGTAATTTCGTTACTACGTGGTATTACAATAGGTTCTCTGAAAATTTCTTGGAAAAACAGCAGTTGGTTTGAATGAATTTATTCATGTTGTATGAACCCCTGCAAATCCTTTAGAAGATACCAGGAATAAATTTCATTTTTGAGTTAAAGCTACACCTCTAAATTCTTCAGTTATCCACATTTTTCACATATATCATTTCATTTGCAATTCATTTTAACTTCTGCCTTGATTTTTAAGTAGACATATTGTTAGAAAGTGAGTACATAAAGATTGACGTTTATGGGTGGTAATGGAATTACAGTTGATTTCTTGAAAACCTAGTAGTTTTGTTATTAGAATAAACAATATGAATCTATTTTTCTTTTACATACTCTTCACAAATTTTTTATAGCAGGTATAAATTTTATTTTTGGAAAAGTTGTATTTCCTGGAGAAGCAATATGAATGGAATGCGTAGTTACTTTACCAAGTGGTAACAGAATTACAGTAAATAATTTGCCCTAAATCAGCTTGATTTGCAGAAATCCCCAGAGGTGTATACACTAGGCCTTTATAAAGGTTCAGTGGATGGGCTGTACCAGAAACAATACTGGAATTTTCCTTCTCTAACCAAGAAACGTATTTTGACTGTTTTGACCATTACAAACCATCTACATATTGAATAAATCATTCACAATTTCAGTTGAAAAACTATTAGATTGGCTGAATAAACACATATTTCTTGTATTCAGCCTATGATTCATTTAAATTTCACTACACTTGCTATCATTTTATAATATTGTGCTGCAAAACTTTTACTACCAAATGGTAACGGAATTACTGAAAAATGTAAACATTGTAATTTTGTCTTATATGCACTCATTTTGAAAATGAATGTTCTTCTGGTTCAAATGAAAGGTGAATAAAGAGGATCTGAGTGCATTATTGTTTTGGCTCATCTATTCTGACACAGCAAAACCTTTCCATAATTTTTGGAACCAAAATTACCAAAGATATCTTTAGGTTTGAAACTTTGATTTTGCCAAGATGAGTAGAAAACCCCCCAAATCTATGCCATCACTGTGATATTTGATTGATGGTGAACAGGTGAAGTGAAATGTTTACAACTAGGAAAGAAACTACTAGCTGTATGGTTATTTAATATTCCTAAAAACTGATCTCATTTTTATTCTCAGTTTATCTTTTAAACACCAGTTTTAAATGACCAGGAAAAAAAAAACAAGAGGACTGTGTGAACAGCCCATGCTCAGCTGACCTATGCTTGAACAGACATGGTACAGAACACATCTACTGTACACTGCCAGCAAGTTTGAAGTGAATGTGGCAAACAGTTTCGGACATGAAGTCAAAAGTGTGAATATGCATTGGAATGACCAATGACTTGCACAGTAATCAATAAGAATGGTGTATTTTCCAATAAGCACCTGAAAATAGAAAAAGATTGCAGTGCCACCTGGTGAACAAATTCAGAACTATGAGTCCCTAGGAGTGTTTCTGTGTGATATCAAAGCAATTGGGTGAGCGGTTTCGGAGAAGAAGATTTTTTAAGATTTGCCCCCAAAAAAGCACAAAATAATTCAATAAAAATCCAAAAATCACTGAAGCATGACCATTTGAATACAATTGGTAGAAACCCACCCAAGGTACATTGCCACCAAGTTTGAAGTGAATCTGGCTGACAGTTTTGGAGAAGTCGAAAATGTGTGTTAGCATTAGAATGCCCATTAACTTACATAGTAATCAATAGGAAAGGTACATTCACCGATAAGTACCCCAAATTGAAAAAATCATTAACAAGAGGGCTGTGTGAACAGCCCGTGCCTCAGCTGATTTTGACATTCATCACACTTGCAACTCTATGAACTTGGGAAAGGATCAAGGACACCATGTTCTGAGTAAGTCTGACCTTTATAGAAGAACACTTACATGTGCAACATCAAAGTTCAAGTAGTTGTCCAAAAAAAAAGAACAAAAAAATTCATTAAAAATCAAAAAATCACTGGAGCATGAACATTTGAACAAAATTGGTAGAAACCCACCTAACGTACATTGCCACCAAGTTTGAAGTTAATCTGGATGACCGTTTTGGAGAAGAAGTAGAAAATGTGAATTAGCATTAGAATGCCCATTGACTTCCATAGTAATCAATAGGAAAGCTGCATTGACCGACAAGTACCCGAATTGAAAAAATCGTTAAAAATCAGGAATCCGCAGCATTCCCACATAGTGAACAACTTTGTTTGACCCTTCTACAAGGAACATATCCACCATGTTTCAGCTTAATCTGAGTGAGGGTTCTGGAGAAGAAGTCGAAAATAGTTATAACACACAAAAAATCATAAAAAATTAGGAAAAAATTGCAGCGCCACCAGGTGTACAAATTAAGAACTAGGAGTCCCAGAGAGTGTTCCTGTGTGATATCAAAGCAATTGGGTGAGCGGTTTCGGAGAAGAAGATTTTTTAAGATTTACCCAAAAAAGAACAAAAAAATTCATTTAAAATCCAAAAATCACTGGACCGTGACCATTTGAACAAACTTGGTAGAGACACACCCAAGGCACATCTCCACCAAGTTTGAAGTGAATCTGGCTGACGGTTTTTGAGAAGAAGTCGAAAATGTGAATTGTGGACGACGGAAGGACGGACGACGGACGGACGACGGACCCTCAAAAAACCTCAGCTGACTGACAAGTCAGCTGAGGTAAAAATGAGGAATCCACAGCAGTGCCACCTAGTATACAACTTTGTTTGACCCTTTCGCAAGAAAGCTATCCAGCACGTTTCAGCTCAATCTGAGTCATGGTTCTGGAGAAGAAGTCCAAAATAATGAAAACACACAAACAATCATAAAAATATAGAAAAAGATTGCAGCGCCACCTGGTGAACAAATTCAGAGCAAGGAGCCCCTAGGAGTATTTTTGTGTGATATGAAAGTAATTGGGTGAGCGCTTTCGGAGAATAAGAATCTTTAAGATATGCCAAAAAAAAAAAAATTAAAAAATTCATAAAAAAATAAAAAACTACTGGACCACAACCGTTTGTACAAACTAGGTAGAGACCCACCCAAGGTACATTGCCACCAAGTTTGAAGTGAATCTGGCTGACGGTTTTTGAGAAGAAGTCGAAAATGTGAATTGTGGACGACGGAAGGACGGACGACGGACGGACGACGGACGACGGACCCTCAAAAAACCTCAGCTGACTGACAAGTCAGCTGAGGTAAAAATGAGGAATCCACAGCAGTGCCACCTAGTATACAACTTTGTTTGACCCTTTCGCAAGAAAGCTATCCAGCACGTTTCAGCTCAATCTGAGTCATGGTTCTGGAGAAGAAGTCCAAAATAATGAAAACACACAAACAATCATAAAAATATAGAAAAAGATTGCAGCGCCACCTGGTGAACAAATTCAGAGCAAGGAGCCCCTAGGAGTATTTTTGTGTGATATGAAAGTAATTGGGTGAGCGCTTTCGGAGAATAAGAATCTTTAAGATATGCCAAAAAAAAAAAAATTAAAAAATTCATAAAAAAATAAAAAACTACTGGACCACAACCGTTTGTACAAACTAGGTAGAGACCCACCCAAGGTACATTGCCACCAAGTTTGAAGTGAATCTGGCAGGCGGTTTCGGAGTAGAAGTCGAAAACGTGAATTAGCATTAGAATGCCCATTGACTTACATATTAATCAATACGAAAGGTGCATTTACCGATAAGTACCTGAATTGAAAAAAATTGTTAAAAATCAGGAATCCACAGTAGTGCCACCTAGTGAACAACTTTGTTTGACCCTTTCACAAGGAACATATCCACCATGTTTCAGCTTAATCTGTGTGACGGTTCTAGAGAAGAAGTCAAAAATTGCGAAAACACACAAAAATTCATAAGAAAATAGAAAAAAATTGCAGCACCACCTCTTGACCAAATTAAAGTCTAGGGGTCCCAAGAAGTCTTCCTATGCAAATTTGAAGCAATTGGCAGAGCAGTTTTGGAGAAGAAGATTTTTTAAGATTTGCCCCGAAAAAGAACCAAAAAATTCATTAAAAATCCAAAAATCACTGGAGCATGACCATTTGAACAAACATGGTAGAGATCCACCCATTGTACATCCTCACCAAGTTTGAAGTAAATCTGGCCAAAACTATTCAAGTTATAACCATTACAAGAAATTCCCATGTTAAACTTTCCTATTAAAACTTTTGTGAAGATTTTTGGAAAAAAAATCATAAAAAAATCCAAATTTCATTGGAACATGACCATTGGAACAAACTTGGTAGACACCCACCCAAGGTATATCCCCACCAAGGTGGAAGATCTAAATTCAGCACCTTTGAATAACCTCTAATAACTTTTTAATATTTTTGTATAGTTTCATATCAAAACTACATGGTCCCTAAACTCATATGTGTGAAAGTAAAATTTATATGAGAAAACTGAGCTCAAAACTTTTGTTTACACTGAATAGTTTAAGCCGTGCTGACCACATGGGCTTTGCTTACATGGGCATGACAATGAACCAGGTCATTGTTTGCACTTCATTAGTCCATGACCCCTGGCAACCAGGTGAGCCACTGACAAGGGTCACTCATAGGGAATGAGAAACCATTAGCCATGGAGACAAGAATGGGCCAGTTCAAACTAATCACTACCACTGCTCTGGCTACTCTGATATTCTCTATTGTTGTAAAAACAAATTGGCACTATCCACTTACTGGGCCCCAAATTTGGAAAGCAGCATGTGAACAAACAAGCCCCGATGTGATCAGCTTTGATATTCCTTGAGTTTTAAGCCACAAAATATACTTTTTTTTGAATGACATCACAGAGGTACAGCAACAAGTTTACTTCACACAATAATAAAAACAAAGGACAGAAGAGGTGAGTATGTGCTATATTACTGCCATAAATGCATAAGAAGTGACAACATTTTCTTTCAACACGTTTTCTCAGAGCTTTTTGCTCATCTTATGCAATTTGTATCTTGCCTTACAAAGAAACAAATTGCCCTATCACATTAAAATCAACAGACATCAAAAGAAAATTTTTTCCAGGAGCAGTTCCTTTGATTTTTTTTCTGAAAACCCCTTCTGTGACTTTTGGAGCAATTTCTAGGAAGAAAATGAAGAAGAAAAACTTTAAAACTTATTAACTTTTTTATTTATGCTATTTCAGGACTCACCACTGAATTTGATGACACACACACACACACACACACACACACACACACACACACACACACACACACACACACACACACACACACACACACACACACACACACACACACACACACACACACACACACACACACACACACACACACACACACACACACACACACACACACACACACACACACACACACACACACAATTTATTATCATCCAAATGACTCCGAAATTTCAACTTTATATTTGAAAATTGAAAACGAAAATTTGGAAATGTCTAGTCAGTGTATCTACATGGAGTAGTTAATACCATATTCCAAATTATTGGCCAGTAGCTCATATACTATTTTACTTTTCAACCTTTTTTTCCCCTTTTTAACTTGAATGCATAGAATCTTATTGTGCGAACAATCTTTTTTTCTTTTTTCTAAATGCAATAAGGTTAATCAAGTGCCATGCGACTCAGTATACAATTGTTTAACAAATTATTTATATCACTTATCTGAGAAAATGGGCAACTTGAAAAAAATGTTCTGGATGCCCATGGGCAACTTACAAAAAAAGTTTGTTTCTACCCCTGACTAGTCTCTCCATTCCTGACTTGACCAGATTGGTGGCTGGCGGTCACCACTTATCAAAGCTCAAGGTATAAATGCCATCAGCGAAATAAGCAAACATATGAATACAGCAAAATTAAAGCAATTTACTGTAATTATTTTGACTACATGTATACATGTACAGGAGCTGAAAATATAAATTGCTCTTGCTTGGTGTACCTATGAGTCATGTGGAGTGTTATATTCAAGTATTTTGGTTGTCTCACCTCTAAAATTTTGTCTCCCTCCTTAATCCTGCCATCTGCAGCTGCAGTTCCTTCAGGCCTGATTTTGGTGACAAAGATTCCTGTGTCACCAGGAACATGTGGTATATCTGCTCCACCACGGATATTGAAACCAAGGCCTACAATCATGAAAATCATTTTAATTATTTTAGTTGTAGTTTGAACTGTTTCATAAAGATCTCATGTGTGAATATGCTACCAAATTAGTCATTTCACTGACACTTGAAAATCTAACATTTGCATTTCTTGGCCTGGGGTGTAAAAGTAAAACTTATATTTTACTGCTTTCAAAGTAGATGTTTGGAACTAATACTTATTTTGAGAAATTGAGATATTAAATTCTTACATCTACGTAAGGATCACACAGCATACCTTAAAGACAATAAAGTCAACCTAAATTAGTTAAATTTTTCCTACCAGTAGCCTTTTCCTGTTTGCTAGAGCAGTTGTTATTCAGTGCCCGAATTAAAAACTCCAGTAACCCTTTCCCCCTTGAATTGACACTTGAGTCAACAACTTTCCTTGGCATGAGTTGGGCACTAAGTGGCCAACTCATGCCAAAGAAAGTTGTTCACCTGGGGCATGTGATCTTGATAGGGCTCATCTACACTTCTCAGTCAAAATTGTTTTTAATTACTGTTGAATTAGCTGAAATCACTGAAGCAGACGACATTTGACCATCAGTTGGTTTTGCCAGATATAAGGGGGAAAGGGTTAAAATCAGGGGTCAATAGCAACATCACCTAGGAAATAACTTTGTTTTATCTTTAAAAAGTTGGTTTCTGCCAAATTTCAGCATAAAAAGAATGAAGGTTTTGGAGAAGTTGAACATAGTGAAAACACACCAAAAATTCATTCAAAAATTGAAATAATTAGTGCCACCTGTTGAATGAACACAAGTCTTGATCCAGGTCCCCAGAAGTGTTTTTAGAAGCAATTAGGTCAGTGGTTTTGGAGATGAAGATTATCAAGATTTGGTCAAAAAATGAACAAGAATTAAATAAAATATAAATAAACAAATGAATGAATGTGAACAAATAACAAACACCAAATAGCTGTAAATAAAATAAGGTGTATGAATATGTAAAAAAAACTTGGTAGTCACCCACCAAAGCCAAGGTAGATCCTCATCAAGAGGATCCTGCAGACAATTTTCAAGGATTCAAAATGTCATCTGTGGATGAAATGAATAGATCGACAGACCATGAATGAGGACTTGTCACATAACTTAAGCTGACTGACAAATAACTCGAGGTTAACAATCTGATCTTCATGTGAAGTTGTCAAAAATTTCAGTTGTGATTTTATGAACATTGTCCTTCAAAGTCTTTCATATAATAGGCCCATCAAACAATATGTGACTGAAATGCATGCAATAATGCAGTATGTTGCTAAGCTATTGGAGTCTGTATGTGACAAATAACAATGGTTTTGCACTTATAGATCTCTGCAAAACACTGGATATGCACATTGTCAACGGATGTTTTGGTGAAGACTATACGATTCGTAGTACCACGTGTGGTGACACTAGTACTTTACAGCATCTCCAGAAATACTCACTCGTATTTGTAATTTTGAAGGTGACAGATTGATTACTGTATGTCCCATAAGCACTGTCATGATTTTATGAACATTGTCCTTCAAAGTCTCTCATATAGGCCCATCAAACAATATGTGACCGAAATGCATGCAATATATTCGGTGATTTTCATGAATTCTACCGTTGGTTTTTCTGTTCCTGATAAACCATATATCAGTCAGTGACAGACTCTCCTGAATCCTACACGTTAGCTCTCCTAAGACTGCTGACTTGTAGTTTGCGTTAGTTCCTCACACGCAATCAGTTTCACTGTTATGACTGAGAGTTACACTCACAGATGCCATGGACATGTCACATGATACATACTACACGTTGCATCGTATAAAATGCCCTGTTCATTGATTGGAAGCTATGGCCTGGATTAACAGTGGTTACAAGTCTCTGTGAAAGACATTTGTTCCCCATGCTACGTTTTATCAATCAATTCACCAAGGAAATGTCATCATGATTATGCTTAGAAACTGAAACTGGAAGACACCGGTAACCACAAGTGGCTATCGCCATGCAGAACATGCTGGTTTGGCGAGTAGCAAACACCGGAGGCGGAGACAAAAAGCCGGTCAGCTGCAGCTGCAACAATATTTTACCTGCTTGTCCGCGAACGAGCTCAATTTCAATGACTTCACCTGCCATGTCTTATTCTATGTAATTAAAACTGAATCATGCAACAAATGTAGGACGGAAAAAGTAAAGGTCATTCCAGAATGTCAGTTTGTGACTGTGGAAGCTGCCATATTCCACACAGGAGCCTCTTTGTGGCACCGAACGGTGTCACATATTTCTGCCTGAATAATTGTTTCTTAGAGCCCCGCCTGTAGTGCTGAGAGCGTGCTTGGTCCAGTCACTTCAACTGCGCGACACAGCTTGGACTTGTGTAATAAGTTGCGGCAGGCAGACCTACTGTACAGGACCCCTCATAATAATTTACATTGAACTCATGATAAAAGCAAGAATTTTTAAGAACCAACACTCATTTAGAATTTTAGGCGAGTGATGACCTACACAATGAATTTCATGACTTAAATTTTTGTGTCCTTGTTACCTGGACACCACAAAAAGAGTGACCTGGTGACCTCAGGGTACCAAACTTGGCCCCACAAAGAAAGCTGGGTGCATGATTTTAGAGGTTGGGTAGTTTTACACCGTCTAAAGGAAATTTAAAGCGATACATATTGTTCTATTTCACAAGTTAATCAAGAATTTTTTGTTCACAAAGCTAGTTTTTGCTTTGGGCTATTTTGTTAATAATAATGATGGTGATGATGATAATCATAGTAATAATGATAACTGATACTGAGGGAAGGCAGGAATGCCTATACACCGCTCCTGTGGCCATATTCACAAAGAATCTTTATCTGATAAGAAATCCAGGATCAATATTAAAATCAACCAGCTTTGATCCCATATTCTTTAATCCTGGGTCGCAAGAACAATTTTAGTGTAAAACAATCTGTTTTATGGCTATTGCACAACGCATATGATTAGCATTTCAGGATTATTGCTTAATCTTACTTTTATTCAGATTTTGATTCAGCTTAAAAGATAAAGTGTTGGATTGAACTAAGATGAATTTAATAAAATAAAAATATTAGAAACAGAGTTCGTATTGTAGCCCAGAACAAAGATTGTTTATTCCTGGAAATTTTGATTCATATGTTAGACCAAGGATTAAGTAGTTCGAACTAGTCTTGTCAAAAATGCACCAATATAATTTTAGGATCAAAGTCAGGATCAGATCAAATTCTTTGTGAACACGGCCACAAAGTCCTTATGAAAAATGTCCATGGAAGCCTTGTGGTTAAACAACTGGGGAAAATAAATTTTTCCAGTGTTTGTCCAGTATATTTTTATATGTATTTACAGAAGGTGCTTCCACGACGTCACTTGGAAGCGTGGTCCAATCGTTCACCACACGCTGAGAGAATAAATGACGTCAAATTTTATTACTATTTCTTAGTTTTCTAATTTATATTGATGTTTTCGGAGCATCGATTGCCCTACAACAGGCAGCATATTTTCCCAGCAAGTATCAGTCATATGGTCCATGAGTATATATTTATAAACTTGGATCATATCACCTCGCAAATGTCCAAATTTCAGTGTAGGTAATCCCAGCTTTTTCAATCTCTCTTCGTAGCTAAGAGCGTGCATTCCAGTTACGAGTTTAGTGGCTCTCCTTTGCACACCTTCCAGTAAGTCTATTTCTCTATCCCTGATTGGACTCCACACTGATGAAGCATATTCAAGTTTCGGTCCAATAACACTTTTGTAAAGACATTTAAACACACCCTTGCTAATATGATCAAAAGCTCTTTTCATAATTCCCACTGCAGGTCTGGCATGCCCACCTTTGTCTCCATCTTCGATTTCACATACCCCCAAAAAGCCTTTGGGTTATTTCTTAATTCTTTTGCTAATTATGTCTCAAATTCATACTTGGATTTTTTAGTGGCTCACATATCTTGGTTTCTGGCACGTGTGAAGGCTTCATAATCTTCACTGCTTTTTGAATCAGATTCAATAAATCTTCCCCATGCTGTATATTTTTACTTCACTTTTTTTAATGCATTTTCATTCATCCCTATTGGTTTAGATTTCTTTCCACTTTTATTTTTGGGTGTACACCTATTGCATAATTTGTGCATTTTATTTTTCGGCATTTCCCAACCCTCGTTCACATTTTTTGTTTGAAAAAGTTCTGTCCAGTTTATGTTCAACTCATTTCTCATGTCATCATAATCACCTTTATAATAGTTCATAATAGTCCTATCCCTTTTTACTTGTACAGGAGAACCTAATATATCAAATGTTAAACACGATGATCACTTTTTCAAATAAACAAGAAAACTTTTATGTCGTTTACATACTCTTCCTTGTTTGTAAAGATTACGTCAAAAGTATGTTTGTTTTTTGGCCTATCCTATATCAAGTTGGCTCCATCGCATGTTGATACAGGAATGCATCGTTCACACTTTATAAGAACATGCATACAACATGTTCCTGTTTTCGTTTCCAACTTCTGGTTCTCCAGTGAATTTCTGAAAAACTGAAATCTCCAACTATTATGATATCAAAATTAGTTTGTTGTCCTAAAGATCTCATTATTTTGTTTAGTAATTGAATATTTTCAGTAGAACTATGAGGGCTTATATATACATCCAATAACTTTCGTTTTCTTCTCAATTTTTATTTTTGCCAATAATATTTCGTTGAAGTTACAGGCATTAATATTTGAAAACCTTTAATATGCAGGCATATTTCTCTACCTTCCTTCTTTAAATTTCCAAATATCATGTATCCAGCTAAATGCAGTTCACATTGTTCAATTTCAAATCTGGTATTTTTAGGTTTATCTTCGGTTACTGCAACAATGTGTGGTTGCTGCTCAGCTGCAATTTGTTGCAGCTCTTTTATTTTATTTCCTTGCGAATCAGCATTGGTATAATATACACATAAAGTAAGTGTTCATTTTGTTTTGATTGTCCGTTACCATTGTTCTGGATTACTTCTTCATTTTTTACAATTTTGAGTACCCAAGGCCTGAGGGCTGCGGACCTGGTGTACGACACCGAACCCGTTATTTCATGACACGACGGCAAAACTCGTAACACGTAAATAAACTTAATGTATAAGCTCCATTCAATTCAGTTTGGCGGTGGGGCAGTTTTTGAGGTGCAAAGTAACTAGAAAGCATTACACGTGAAATAGACTGTCCTTCCTTCCTTCCTTCCTTCCTTCCTTCCTTCCTTCCTTCCTTCCTTCCTTCCTTTCTTTCTTTCTTTCTTTCTTTCTTTCTTTCTTTCTTTCTTTCTTTCTTTCTTTCTTTCGTTCTTTCTTTCTCGTGTGGAATAAACTCGTTCAAGCTTTCCCTCTACTCTAGGCCTATACGAATTTTCACTCAAATTCAATCGGGCTCCACACGAACAGAATCTAATCCATGAAGCGCATCACCTAAGTTATTGTGATTATAATGGAAAGATTATCACGTCGCTGTACACGAATGACTGAAAATCCTGTTAATTTATTTGTCTCGACTTCAAAATCGGTAGGACAATGGTTATGGTGAAAATAGTTTGTGTCACAACCCGTCGACGTAGACATAGTATTACGTTCTCCACAGTTTCAGTACGTGGGCCTACCACGTCCTAGCAACGTCAAGTGCAATGACGGTAATCCGAAAATTGAATGAGATAGCAACACTAGCTTTGATACGCGTATATGTAGCATAAGCCAAACTTACCAAGACGACGGCTGTGTCACCATAGATAGAACATTAAGCGAAAGACAAATGCCACTATTCCCGGTACAAATATCTGAGCGCGGTCGCGAAAAACTTGGAATAGTTTTAGCGATTGCCAACACCCTTCTGTTGCTGTCTGGACTGGCCATCACCGGCAGTGGCGTGTACGTCAAATTCAAGATTGAGACCAGAGTGGTGCTGCTAGAGGGCTATCATTCTGGTACCTTGCCACACATGCTGATTGCAGTTGGCGGACTACTGTTTTTTATTCATGGTTTTGGCATCAAACTTTGTTACGACTGTGGGTTTTTGAAAACCAGGCAGCGTTTTCAAGTGCTTCTTTTACCTTTTCTGGTCATAGCTTTTGTCGAAATCTGGGTGGTTTTTGCGGCTGGTTGCCTGAACTTTTCTCACATAGGGTATTTAGAAAATGCATTTAAGAAAGGTATTTCGAGAAGCATGCATCGTTATCAAGATGTACAACACACCAAAGAACTACTGGATCGTGTTCAAATGGATTATGGATGCTGTGGTAGCCAGGACTACGCAGAATGGTTCCAAATAGCTTGGATAAAGACGGACTATATCGATACCACTGCAACCGAGTTTTCAAGGTAAAGAAGTAGAATAAATAAATGAGTTTTTAAAAAGCTTCAGCCGATGATCAGATGATCATGATAAAACATGACATGATATATATATATGAATATAATATGTCAATAGTTTCACCACGGCGTACAATCTTGCGTTACATAGAAGTTTTAAAAAGTTCAGGCAAATAAGAAATTGATGATGAAGCTCTAAAATTGCTTGGCGGATTTTCCTTAGGCATGTAACTAAATAACCGCCATATGATTCTTCGGGAAAACTGGGAACATTGGCCCCTTTAATCCCATCTTGGGTGCTGTAAAATGGGGAGACCGCATGATGGCCCATTATGAATATTAAAATGCAAGCATCATGAAGTCAAATGATACGGTCTTGGACTTGGTAGCCGACGTAAACCCCGGGGAAATAATCAACTATAAAATAAATTACACACACACACACACACACACACACACACACACACACACACACACACACACACACACACACACACACTTGTAAAAGAAGGTTGGCATATTGGGCTTGTGCCCCCACTCTATGACTGCATGAACAAACTGTTGGGAGTAATTTATACAAAGTGGAACGGTATATATTGCTTTGGTTCAATAGTGTGACTAATGTCTAATCATTACCGTTATTTGGATCGCATTCACCGGTGTACATGGTGGAATAGCCCCGTTACCCCAGTTACAACACTGTTAAAAAATTAGCACAACGACCCAGAACTGCTCCATTTGCAGTATAGCTAGGACCATAAGATATTTGCATTCTTGATCAATAGGTGCGTATCATATGAATCAATTAGAGGTATCGTGCCCCTTGGTGAATCTTGGAAGAAGTGCTGATGCAACACAATGGTTTAACAAACAATAACATCACTTTAATTAATACAAGGGAATCACATGATACATCTTTGATGTTTATATTATTTTGTTTATTTTTATTTTTTTGTTCCAAGTTGTTGCCACCCCGCAGCAAAGCGTGTGGTTCAAACAACCCTACAGCCAATGTTAGTCTATTGGCCCCTTTGGCTTCATTTTACACACCCCATTATCAAATAAATGATTTAATATAGAGCCTATAAATTAATCTGGTTTCTCAGGAAAATACTAATAGAAAAATCAATTGGCGCTGAATTGTTGAGCCTACATGCTACACTGGTTGGCATATGCAGAGGCGCGTGCTATAAAAGGTGTGAGGCAGCGATAGGCTATGTAGTGTCATCAAAATTGAAATGTAAAAGTTCGGATCGACGGTACTGGTTTAAACATATTTTATTGACAAAAAAGCGATTGGGAAAAAGGCAAAGCACCCCCTCGTGGATTAAAGAAAGTGTGGAAGTATGACAGTTCTAGTTTATGATTTTCCCTGCGTTTTGATGGTAGTTTCCATCTGGTTTCCCTGTAGAGTTCATCGTGGCTAGTACGACTAATAGCCCCTGTAAAGCCAGGGACCACAGCTACTTTGACACTTTCTAAAGGTTTAGCATCTGAGCCTGTGCATCCACCTCAGACCACGTTATTATACTGTAATATAGGCCTAACACATGTAAGGTAAGTCCTCAGGACTGGCCGAATATGGACATCCAGCAGCGGGTTAAAAACAAAGTCACACAAGTTTCAGCAAATAAGGCTTTAAAGAATATATCAGAGTCGGATATTCAGCGATTACTCAGGAAACTTGTTTTTTTCCTGTTCTGCTGGAATTGACAGAGTCACAGCGGAGCATTAATTTAGTCTATGGTTACTGTGATACTCTAAGGCGCCATCTCTCCGTGCTTCGCTCATTTATTTCCAACTACGCAATAGGAGATATTCATAATGTAACTGCGATCCTGCGCACTTCCTGTGTTGCCGGGACAACAGACTGATGCTTCCACTATGGTCAGGGCAGATTTGTATTATATACTACAGAAACGTCCATAAATAACACCTTTTCAACCAAAAAGAGAGCCAATTTGTAATCAATTTAGGCATCCTTTATTTTTCAAACAATGTTAATACATTTTCTTAAGATTATTCTGTGTTCGTGTTGTTCATTTTATTGGGAAAGTACTTTTGACAATGCTAAATACTTGGATCTGCCCTGATGCAGGTGGCTTCCTCATTTACTCGATAGGTGTAAGAGTAGGACCGCATTTAAATATGAATACATCCTATTGTTCCCGTTGTTCTCCAAACAGGTGTAATTGTTCTTGTTTTGAAAAAACCTCCGTTAAACCCGGATGACCCTGAAAATTCCAGGCCTATTACTGTTGTTCCATTTATTCGAAATTAATTTAGTTATTAATTTACATTCAAGATACAGTTTCAGAAACTCAGTATGGGTTTAGAGAACAACGTAGCACCGAGCTTTGCAGTGTGTTATTGAATGCTGCAATTTCGTACTTTAAATTTAACAAAACACCCCTCTTCATCTGCAGTTTGGATGTCGAGCGGTGTTTTGATAAAATATGGCATGATGGGTTGTTCTATAAGTTGTGGGGCATTCTGCAGCCCACAGATTGGCTTTTATTATACACATGGTATAGGAATCTTTTTGCTGTTGTGAAATGGCGACGCACTTATAGTAAAAGATTTCACATGGCGAGAGGAACCCGACAGGACAGTATTCTTTCGCCCAAGTTTTTCAATGTCTTTATTAAGTACTTACTGATTCATCTTGAGGGTTCTAACGATGGTATTCGTATGGGGCGACATAAAATAAACCACTTTGCTTACGCGGATGATATTACTTTAATATCTTCTACTGTCCCTGGTCTTCAAGCCCTTATTGGTGTATGCTATGGATACGCCCAGAACTGGAGTTTTTCTTTTGGTCGTAACAAATCAAAATGTTTAGTCACTGGCAACACTCAAGTTTTTACGCCGGGCAACGTTTTCCAATCTTTTTCTTGGTCATTAGGTAACCATCAAATAGAAACAGTGGATGAATTGAACATTCTTGGCTTTACTTACTCTAATAAAGGAACTTATTCTTCTCATGTGAATGTCAGATGCAGCGCCGCCAGGCGGGCAATTTACAGACTTTCTAGCGCAGGCTTATGCTACCCAGGTCTCCACTCACATGTGAAATCCTATCTGTGGAAAAAGATAGGTATTCCCAGTCTCTCTTACGGTATGGATTGTATAAGCCTCCGCAAGAGTGACTTGGCTTTATTAGAGTCCACACAGGGTACAATAGTTAAGAGCTTACTGGGTTTTGGCAAACGTCATCATCATTCTCGACTACTAAACGTCACAAATATTCCTACTATGCCGGATGTAGTTGAACATGATATTAGGAGCCTAGCTTTCAGAATAAGTAGAGTGCAATCTCCAACTCGTACAATATTTTTCCATATGCTCTCTAAATTCTTGTCTCAAAACTTAGTAATAAATGGGACATTGCTATATCGCTTAATTAATAATGAGAGCTCATTCTCTTGCGTGTTCTCCAAATTTAATTCGTCTGCCACCCCCGTTCACTGTAAGAGTGGCATCGATGACACTTTGTGCTACCTCCTAAGTCATCCCAAGTTTAACCAGCGAGGGTCACCGGAGCATTACTTTCCAGAACTTCTCCTCAGGCCATTTTAACTTTTGATCCAATTTTATAGATTACTACTCACTGATGATGCTCTCGTTCACATGGCTGCGTCGCACGGCAATGATGTAATTTTAATGTCCCCCTCAGTCTATCTAAACTCCCTCTTCCTTAGCTCTCTTCCTTTCTTCTTTCTTTCTTTCTTTCTTTCATTCTTTCTTTCTTTCTTTCTTTCTTTCTTTCTTTCTCGTGATTGTAGATATGCAGGGGCAAGGTATGATTTTATCATGACTATGTTAGTACTCAGTTATTGGCATGTAATTTCGCGGCGTGGTGTTCCGACAACTATTTCAGTCATGTGTTGTATGTAATATTATGTAATATTGTGTATTTTATTCCATGCTGTATTTTATCTCGATGTACTTATTTTATTTTCTTCAGTCACTGGAGGTTCAATAAATAAATAAATAGATAAATAAATAAATAAATAAATAAATAAATACATAAATAAATAAATAAATAAATAAATAAATAAATGATAATAATAATGATGATGATGATAATAATAATAATAATAATAATAATAATAATAATAATAGTAATAATAATAATAATAATAATAATAATAATAATAATAATAATAATAATAATAATAATAATAATAATAATAAATTGATTCTAACGAACGCCTGCCTAGTTTATACTACATAACATTTTCATAACACCGGTTAGTTTTTTTCGCTTTGTTTACTATGTAATTGTCATGAGTTGACCAGGTTAAATCAGATTTTATCATAAGTCCGAGGTGTTGGTGCTCAGTGGCATTGTCAAGTATGCGTCATTGAAAACAAATGTGATTGTCAGAAGAAGTAAGTTTTGTATTAATGAACATACTTTTGGGTTTCATATTATTAATCTTAACCAGCCACTGAGGAATTGGAATCAATGCGATCTTCAACAGTAATGATTAAAGTGACAAAATCGGCATATAGTTTAATGTTTGATTTTATAATATCGACTATATCATTGACATAAATAAGGAAAAGCAGAGGACCAAGCACTGAGCCTTGAGGGACTCCTGCTTTGATAAAACCCCAATTAGAAAAGTCACTTTGTAACGCAACCCCCTGTGTACGCATGGACCTATAATACGGGTGCTTTGGTAATATCACAAAATACAACACGGACCTCTGTCTGCAAGTCTAGTGCCTTTATAAATTCATGAAATAGAAACACTAATTGGTTGACAGGACAATATGCCGTCACCAGGCATGAAACCCTGCTGTTTGTCAGACAGAACCAGGACACGTGCTTGAAGACGACACGTTTATATACCTTATAGCCACGCAGCTAATTCAAGATATTGGTCTATAATTGCTGCATAAGGTAGCGTTACCACCTTTAAAGATGGAAGTGACATAGGACTTCTTCCATTCAGAAGGAAACAAATAATTTTTGCAATGATAAAGAGTTCTGTTAGAGAAGGAGTAATCGATAGAGCATCCTCTTTCACTAAATAGTATGAACTTATCTCATCTGGGCCGGTAGCTTTACTAACGTCAAGTGATGCAAGGATCGAGTATACTTTGTCCTTGGATATCAATATATTTTCTAATTTGTCAACATAATTGGTTGTTGGTTGTCCAGTCGGTGAACGGAAATTAATATCATTGACCACATTTTGTTCGAAAAAGAAATTGTTTAGGACTTCCGCCTTTGATTTTGGCTCAGAGATTACTGTGTCACCATCCACTAAATAGTTTTCTTCAATATTTTGGTTTCCTTTGACGAAGTGCATGGCCGACTGTTTTCCACCAGTCTTCGGACGGTATTAAACATCAAGGTTTTGAGGGATAAAGACCAACTCAACAGGGCAAGTTTTTTTTTGTTTTCCTTACTGTTTTCTTTTCTTTTTTTTTTAAGACTGGGGTAACATCGTTCCCTGGCCCTCCCATATGCGCCGTGTAAAACTTGACTTAGGACCAGAAGCATATTGATCTAGTTGGCTTCATGCTGTACTTTCATTCAGCAGTTATAATGGAAGTGCAAAATTAAAGGAAAGCTTCACTAAAAAAGGACAGTTTTTAGCGGGAATATGTGTAGCTTGTTACCACTTAAGTTCAAAACGATGTAGACATAGACTACGATAACCGAGAAGACCAACGCAAATATGATATTAAGCAGTATAAGTGCATTAACTCTGCTTAAAATATATCGCTTGAAGGCCCATTTGTTGCATTCATTTTTTTTGTTTCATGGCCCAAGGGACAAGTTTTGTGATTTTAATTTGAATGATATGGACAAAAACAGAAATGTGCAGAGGCATTCCATGAGAACAGTTTGTCACGGACGGGACATTTTTGGAAAGTTTCAATCTCGGCAATTTTAAATTTTTTGTTGAATTTACTAATTGCCTGCATATGTACAACAAATGAAGTATTGTGAACACATTCACACAAGTCTGAATATTTTCTATGCTAATTGCTGATTTTTTTTAAGGACAAAAACTGTGTGTCACGGATAGGACAAGCTACGGACATACCTTTTAGTACCTGTCACATATGTTGAAAACTCTGTGAAGTTTGTGGGTATTTTAGATAAACTGTAATCTCAGATGGGTAAAATATTGTTTTTTAACATTACATACCATTGATAAGTCCAATTGTTAAAAAGAACTTGTTTTACCAATAAAAGTTTGCTGTCACGGACGGTACACGCTTGTGTGTCAGGGACGGGACAGTTTTGTCCACTTTCAGAATCTGATACATACAGGCCTAAAGTGCTATGGTGGAAAGCTAATATACCACAGAACAGAAGGTTTTTAAATAAATAAAAAGCTAAATTTTATTTTAATTGTGACAAAGTGGTACCTCCCATGAAGACCACCTCCTGTTTGAGACTGCATGTCTTTTGAGGACTACTTATTGAAGACAATTGATTATATTATGTCTATATCAAATATGCCTGCATTGTTAAACCCACCTGCAGTCTTAAGTGATAGGTACCACTGTACATGAACCTATTATTTCAGATGAATAAACAATGTAAAGCTGAGTTTAACTTTTACTGATGTCAACATATAGGTACATGTATCTAATATTTGGCAAATATATAGTACTGCAGCTGCAATCCTCAATTGACAGGTTAGTTTATGTCCACTCACATTTTGAAAAGTCTATTTGTGCTGTTGGCATGTGTAAATTAAATTGGTAAAAATTGAAAGAAAGACAAAGGAAAAGACAAGACTTACTTTCCAGAAGTCATTTAATAAATTTCACAATCGACAGATAACACACTTCATTCACAAGTGTGTCTTAATAATTACATCACAGCAAAATATATAATGTCCTCTCTGGTCCAGTTTTTCTTGTAGGTTTGTTACATTTTCAATTGTTTGATTACTGTCTATCCACGCTTTATCCTCATTCATGGGGAACATGGATTTCTTGTAGTCATCACCACACCTCCGTAAGAAACTCACTTCCATTTTTCCCTTCATTTTTAAAGATTTCGTCCAGAAAGATCTGAGTGGACTTCCTTGTTACATACTTCACAATCACCAAGTCATAAGGTTTTGTGATTGATTGATGCACTTTCACTCCTAGGCTTAAGTAGATTAGCATGGATAGCCAGTAAACTGTGAAAGTACTGTTCTGGACACAGCAGTAACAAGTACCCACACAAATGAATCAGGGAGATCAAATTATAAATGAGCATTAACATTTGTTACCATTGTCACTTGATTGTTTGTGGTAACTAAAAGGATTAGTTGGGTCTCCAGATTCAAACAACCATAACTTTTTTTTTTTATAAAAAATCTTCTTGAAAAAATAACCAAACTTGACTTTTTTCTGTGGTACATGTATTTATAAGTTATACATGCGATATTTTGTTTTATTCTGTCTGATCCATGACAAATATGTCTTGATGATTGCAAGGTATGATTTTTGTATGTGCCACAAATTTTCTATTTTAGCAAACCATAATTATTAAACACAAAGAGAAACCACCTGAACAGTTTTCCTATTATAAATGGCACATATATCTTGGTATTTTTGCGCGATAGTATCATATATATGGGACATCACGGGGAAATATAGACATCGATAAATGTATCAATAATACACAGCTATAAAACAAATTTGAGTGCATGAAAGACAAACTAATCAGATGAGACTAATTTTACAATAAGAAAAGGGAAATATGTAAAATAAAAAAAAAATAGGTAATATTAACCTGTTACTAGTCCAGGGAACTATGCACAGGTAGTTCTCTGATAGGTACGTCCCGTCCGTGACAAAAATGTCCTCTCCGTGACAAAAATGTCCTGCTTGTGACAAGTTGTGATTTTAGTATTTTGATATTAACAAGGTGGCAGTTTTAATAATGCTTGTCACTTTGAAAAGCCTTTATAATGAATACAGAGAATACAAAATAACTTTTTATTCCTACCAGTATTAATAGTAAATTATTGAACTTTTGAATGTCATTTGTCACGGACGGGACATTATGGAAAATACACAGGCTGTATGTTAATAATTATCAACAACTCACCAACCACTACATAGTGCATTATAAACAAGGTTCCCATGTTACCTTGTCCCAAGGGATAAACACAATATTATCTATATTGCAGATATATTAAAAAACAAAATGTCCCGTCCGTGACACAGAAATGCTAATTTGCATAAATATGGAATCATAAATTGAGCATAGGGTGCTCTATATGAAAAAATTCAAAACAATCTGAATACTTCAAAATGTTTAATTTTCATTGGCATTAAGCTTTTTTCTCTATGTGCAAATTTATTTTGTGGTATCTGTTTCCCTGTTATCATGGGATGCCCCTGCACTCGGGTATGAAAAAGGAGCTTCCTGGGTCTCCTCGGTGCACTCTTGATGCGTTGGATTCAGAGCGAGAGCTATAAACCCAAGACAAGTTGACTATTGCAGTGCTATGAAGACAAGATCAGTGTTAACGTTGTGCGCACTTCATTTGCCCTGGAATGGAGAACAGTTGCATTAAATGACGTGTTTTATAGCAGACGCGACGCTACGGATCAGAAGGACTTATATTGATGGACCCGAGTCTTCCATAATATAGAAAGTAATGGACTCTGTCGCACATTTATGGTGGTGAAGTCGATATACGCTGTACCACATTGCAATTCCCCTGTTGATTGCTGGCGCTAAACATCCCTCAATTCAGCGAAATTGCCTTTCTTTCTTTCTTTCTTTCTTTCTTTCTTTCTTTCTTTCTTTCTTTCTTTCTTTCTTTCTTTCTTTCTTTCTTTCTTTCTTTCTTTCTTTCTTTCTTTCTTTCTTTCTTTCTTTCTTTCTTTCTTTCTTTCTTTCTTTCTTTCTTTCGTCCGTCTTTTCTGGGACCAATTTGCTTGCCACGAGAGGAATACATATAGGCATGGTTTCCAATCGTTTTTGAAATTAATATGTTTAAACCAATTTGCTTGCCTGTTACGCAACCTTACTGTTCCGCGCAGTAATAATATAGACAATCAGCTTCGCGGGAACTCATGTGTAACAGGAAAAATCAAAGGGTATAATATATACATTCCAGAAGGCTGGGGCTTATACATCAAAGAGTTCAAATACAAGCAAAATATATGATAAACTGGTTATTTTCACGGTGTAGGTATACGTTCACAGAGCATTTTGTTTTATTGTGAGCGTTTATGATTCATATTTGTGTTGCTTGACCGTAAAAATAATGAAATAAAATAAAGTATAAACGAACACGGTCAAAGGAATAAAAAACTGGGACGTCTACTGTGGGAAATGACATGTATGGGTAAGCATGCTTTACATCTACATGTTCAATGTGAAATTAAATCCAACGCCCCTTACTGGCCAACTGGTAACGTTGAATGGATCAACATATTGTGAATCACAGATTGTTTACATGAAACAACAAAGGGTTCAATAGATTTCAGTTCTAAGCAAGTATACGTTGCAAAATACAAAAAAAAAGCAAAAAAAAAAAAAAAAAAAAAAAAACAAAACAAAACAAAACAAACCACCCCCCCAACAAACAAACAAAAAAACAAAACAAAACCCACTCCACCCCCACCCCCGCCCCCAAATAAAAAAAAAAAGACTCTTGCGTAAAAATGTTTCTGTGAACGAGGGAAGCAAAGGGTATGCAAGTTGGTATTTCGTATTGGAATCAAAATGTGAATTCGATATACAATCAGGATATCAGGAATTGCCCGATACATAAGACCGATTTGATCGATCCGGGCGACCCGTAAAGATTTAGTTGAATGTGCCTCTTGCAGTGATGTACATGCATAAATTACATTTTCCCCACAGTTCCCTGCAAAATGGAAAATACATAACAGACAGTGTCCCATTCAGCTGCTGCAACCCAAAGGCGCAGCGCCCATGCATCCACCATCATGTGACACTGAAAAATCGCCACTTCAATTACGATCCGCAGCAGACGACACTTCATCAAAGTGGTTGTGCTTCTTTGTTGGTGGACCATTTTAGAACTACTACTTTAATTCCAGTTGGAGCCCTTTGTTTTCTCGTCTTCTTTATTCAGGTAAGTGTAACTGCCAGCCAAAAAAACCAACGACCTTTTTGCCTACACACAAGTTGTGAATTTCAGTCTTTCTTAATTTGGACTGAGCAGCCTTGCCATCATGTAAGTCATCAGATAAGAAGTGCATCTACTGCCAAAATGAAAGTTTTGCGACTGTCACATTTGCCTGTTATAGGCATGACACATTCTCAGATGTAATTCTGCACACATTACAGGCTTATACAGTGGAATCTCCCTATTAAGACAATCTATGGACTGAGATAATGTGGTCTTTAAAGGGGAGTGGCCTTAATGGGGATATCTAATTTAAGGATAAAAAATGGGTATGTAAATTGGTGGTCTTAATATAGAAATGATCTCTATATGGAGGTGGTCTTAATGGCAGACTCTTCTGTAATATCTTACCTTATACATGTATTTAACTTCTAGAAACTAGGCCCATATGTCGTTGAAGCATTATACATACATATATAGTAGTGCATAAAACATACATACATACATACATACATACATACATACATACACACATACCTACATATGTTTTATCGAAATAGTAAAGTAATTGCAATGATGTTTCTTGTTTTTTCCATGAGCTTTCTCGCACAGTGGACTTGATGCACTGATTTATGTTAACCATTAATTAATCAAACGATCAGCCACAAAGTATTATAGGGACGTTTTGACAAAAAGGAAAACAAATCCCATAAAACGGGACATTTGCTGGAGAATCGAATAATAAGACAAAATTACGGATACGCCCAGAATAAAAACCCGTCTTTGGCATTGAGAATGTGGGCAATCAAACCGAAAAGAATAATATCCTATACAGTAAAACCTCTCTGACCAAACACCTCCGAAAACCGAACACCTCACTGTACCGAACACTTTTTTCCAGGCCCAAAGGTGTTCGGTATAGGGAGGTTTTACTGCAATTGATAATATAACTTGACTTAAATTAACTTTTGAAATGACTTACATTTTTTTAAACATAATAAAATTTTTTAGCCAGTAGCACCCTCTGTGGGCAATAGCAAAGTACATTCATACTGCCTGAAGCTACACCAAGGTATTGCTCACCAGCTGTGTGAAACAGAGATTAAAAATAAGACTAGAAAAATAAATGAACAAACAACACCACAAAGAAATAAATACATTCGGGGACTTATGTAAATCAACAAATAATATATAAGCTTATTGCTTTAAACTAATGACTAGTGCCTTGGGGGTCAAGTATTGGCACCATTATATACATATATATATATATATATATATATATATATATATACACACACACACACACACACACACACACACACACACACATATATATATATATATATATATATATATATATATATATATATATACATATAACTTCTCTTGTCCCAATTGACCTGTTTCATTAAAAAAGTACCTAAAGAATTCATATTGCTGTTTTTCAATGTATGTAAACATTGTCTCTTTCCCTTATGGGCATTGTCAGGTTCATGCTTATCGATAAATGGTTACAAGCATTTTCCTCGTAATTCACCATAAAAATAATATTTTAGAATAAAGTGTATCTCATCCTCAATTCTCCATTGTTACACACATTACATTTCTCCGATCTTTCAATTTTTTCATGCCGTACCCTTTCAATCATCAATTAATGTACCGAAAGTTTAATTTTGGTGGGTGACTCCTCATGTGCTCAGGTAGTCTTCATAACTAAATTATTTTTTAATTACTTATAAACACAGCTAATTTTCTATTTTGTACACTTTTTTATCCCAAACTTGGTACAATTCATCTTCCATTTTTACTGCAACATTACTAACCGCAACAGTGTATCACCATCCTGTTCATTCATATCAACAATGTTGTAATGTTTTAGCAACTCTTCGAGGTTATGTGGCCATGAATGTATTTCTTGCTCTGTCATTGATCGGTTTTCTTGATAGGCCACATTCAGTAGGGAATTAGTGTGTGTGTGTGTGTGTGTGTGTGTGTGTGTGTAATCCAGGAGTCTTATCCAGAACTCTATTACACTTCTTATAATATGAAAATAGAGGCGGTGTCTGAAAAATTCATTGGCATAATATCTAATGTTAAAAAAAAAAAGAAAAGACGGAAAAGGATGATTAAATAATAGTAGCGATTCTATATCATGTTAGCAATTTGATCTTTACTGGTTAATTCGAAAGGTAAAAGTTTTTTTTTTTTTTTTTATAATAATCTTTATTTCATCATTTTACAGTATACGGTTGTCTTTTGTTCATGCATCCCGTATGCCTTATACAATACACCAGTACATAAATATAAAATATCATATATATATACTTTCAAGCACCACCGAAAGATGAACCGATACAGATCATGAACTGGTTACCAACAATTTAATTCAGGTCAATTTAAGTATACTGTTCCCTTACTCACTTTTTTCTTTATTTGTGAGGTGTGTTTCAAAAATGTAGTTCAGTGGACTTTTATATTCAGGTCACTAATAACAGGTTTTTCATTCAAGTCTGTCACAAAATAGATGAGTTTTACTTTGAAGTAGTTAAATATCCTTCCTGAGACAGTAACATTTCGGAAAGTATTGGATATAATACATTTTAGTCATAAATTTTGAGATTTGGTCGTATTTGTTCTAAATTTCAGAGATTTGCATCTACAACCAAATTTATTCACAATAAGCTGGAGTCTAGAGGATTTAAAGGTGTACTTTTGATTAAATATTTCTACAAATTTGGTTTTAACAATTTGAGAGAATTTAGACTTGCATGTTTTGCTACTTAATTTTATCCTTTGGCATCATTCTGTTTAATATTCACCTTTCAGACATTTTAGGCTTATTTGCTTTCTGTTAGATTAAACCCCTAGGGGCTTTAGGTAGGAAGCAGCTACCCGCAACATTTACAAGCTTGCCTAATTGTACTTGATATCTGGTTAAGAAAAATTATATTTTGATTGTATTTTCTTGTTTTTCATTCTTTCATTTCTTTCAAAGTTGCCTTACAAATTTAGCTGTTAAGATCCAAAGGTTGTTAGAAAGTTTGGTTTCACTAATTTTAGATATTTTAGACTTGCCTGTTTTGCTACTTAATTTTATCGTTTGGCATCATTCTGTTTAATATTCACCTTTCAGACATTTAGGCTAGCTTGTTTTCTGATCGGTTTAACCCCCAGGGGCTATAGTTAGCAAGCAGCTACCCACGAAAGTTACAAGCTTGCCTATTTGTACTTAAAATTTTGTTAAAATAAATTATGTTTTGATTACGTGTTTTTTTTTTACGCAAATGACTTTTATTCTTTTCTGACATGCCTAAGTATACATTTATTCAATAAAAAAAAAAAAAAATCAAATTTGACAGTATTTACGAAAATGTCACAAACCTGACTCATTATGTTGAAACATTGACTCAGAGTTGGCAGCGAAATAGGGCTTTATTGTTTGGAGACTTTCTAAGTGAGGGTAGGTGTCATCATGGCATTTGTTTTACATTTCTGGTGCAGGATGTCCATTGTTGCAGTACTTGTTAAGATTTCCCTCGGTTTGTAAGGTAGTCTAGCTGCAACTCTTTATTTTAGAATCACTGGGACTGAATATAATGCCCCAGTTTGTTTCTACTTCAGTTATACCCTGGCAGGTGGTTTAGCTAAGATAAGCTACCCAGCTAGAAAGGGTACATACTGGTTCAGGGGTAAGTGAAATTGTTCGTATGTTAACTTGTACTATACAAATTTAATAATTATGTTTGGTTTGAGAGGTATTCTTTATTATAATAAAGCTCTGCATTTATAAGCCAAACTTTACGTACATGTATTTAAGTTATTCATAATTTGCCACGTTCATATTCATTCATTAATAATGTGGGTTGTCTTTGCTGAATATTTAGCTTGGACAAGGAGCCACTACTCATTGAGACATGTACGGGTATAGGCACCAAAACATGCTCTGAGTAGTTGCCCGCTGAAGACCTTTTAATTTATTTGGGCTTATACAGCCTATGTAAAAATTCTACAGAAGAAAGTGCGCAAGATAGAATTGCACATCCATATGTACATAGGTTCTACAGTGACAGGTTGACTTATGCAGAGTAAAGAGTTTAGATTGTGGAATAAGGTAGTGACTACTAGGAAGTGGTTCTGGACAAAAAGATTCAAATACAATATAAATAAAAGTCCATTATCCCTATTTCAGTCTTGGTTTGGGAGTGTATAATAATGTTACTTCAAAATATTCTATATACTTGTTGTTTCTTGACCATTTGCAAGGTATCACTTTATGGTCAATTTCGGAAAATATATTTTCCAGAAGGCTTGAAACATCTTCTATACAATAAAACAGCAATGGACAACTACAGTTTTGAAATTAAAAACAGCTATCCAATGTTAGCTAATTGAGCATATCAATGGTAGCAAGTGCACTCTGGCCGAAATTAATCACGTTTGAATGAACATTTTTGGGGCCTTGTGCTAGTGGATTTGTCAATTTTGTGATTCCGTCACGGCCAAATTGTGATTCCGTCACGTGACTTATTTGAAATTTAAGTTCACAATAAAGTATTTTGGTGTCCATCACAATGGATATATATATTAATATAAAAATAGTTGCTTTTGTAATATATAGCTATTTTTTCTGCAAAACAGAACACCGGGGGCTAAACGTTTGCATTATGTTGTAAGTAAAACTTTTAATGGCTGGTTTTTGTGATTCCGTCACGAAGACAATAGTGCTAAATATAATTCTAAAAACACGTGCACATCTAAGTGGAATGATAAAGTCTGCAAGAGCATAGAAATGCTTCCAAAGCTGTATAATCGTAGAAGACATATCGTACATATTGGCGGGAAAAGTTTTCTCACAGATGAAAATATATCATATTTTGGTGATTCCGTCACACTGGAATTCATGCAAAGAGTTTGGTGTCGTTTTGCGAATTTGTATCTGCCTTTCTGGTGTAACCATGATCTCAGGACCCGATGACGGGAAAAGTTTTCTCACTGATGAAAATATGTCATATTTTGGTGATTCCGTCACACTGGAATTCATGCAAAGAGTTTGGTGTCGATTTGCGAATTTGTATCTGCCTTTCTGGTGTAACCATGATCTCAGGACCCGATGACGTTTTATTGACATCTTCCGTTAATTCTGGTTCAGTTGATGGTTGAACACAACGAGTTCTTCCTTTTCCGTGGCCACAAGGCATCTTGTTACATCAAGATCTCACGTTCTCCATTTTTTATGACCAAGACACATGGTCACAAGTCACACAAGTTCTTTATTAAACCACTTCCGCCCTCTAGGGGCCAACAGTAACATTGGAATTCCATTGTGCCCTCTGTGGGCAAACAGCATGACTAAAGACTACCAAGACTACAAAGACTAATATATAATATACAGCATAGCTTTACATGAATCACAAGAATATGTATGTACAAATCTATATTTTCCTTCATATGCCACCAATAAGTTATTGAGCTCTGGTTTGGAAGCACGTCCAAACATATCCACCAAGTGCTTTTAGCAATTTTTCGCTTGAGCTAAACATGTAGAAAACTTTATGTTCTTGGGTCATCAGGTTAAAAAAATCTGGTTTCATTTTGACATTGTTGCAGTAGTTCTTCTCTTGGTAACATGTGTTTTTTGCATTCAAATATAAAATGGTATTCATCATCAATTTGGTCCATATCACAGTGTTTACAGAGTCTGTCATCAAGTGGTGTCCCATTATGTCTGCCAGATTCAATATGTAATTTATGGGTACTGGTTCTTAATCTCGTTAGAGCGGCTCTATGCTGTGGGTTTTTAATAACATCTAGATATTTTTCATATGAGAATTCACTTTTGTATATTCTATAAAATCTTAGTTTGTTTCCTTTGAAGTTGGTGTCTTTGTTTTTATTTAGTGTTTCATACCACAGTTTATAAAATTGTTGTTTCATTGCTTCACGCACTTCTTTCCAGTTATGTTTGTCTACGTGGGAGCCAAATTCCGAGAGAACAATATTGATATTACCCAGATATGTGCATTTATCTGATTTATGTTTAACTGCTTCCTTGTATGCACATCCTACCAGACTGTCATTTTCCCCATTTGGAATGTAGTCCATATACTTTATTATATGTTTCCGTATTTTAATGTACAGGGGATATCTCCCTAATTCGCTAAATACTGCCATATTAGTCGATTTTCCATGTACATTCAGAATATACTTGCAAAAATGTAGTTGTAATTTTTCAAATTTTGAATCAAGGTTTTTCTTTTCAAACCAAAACTCCTTTCGCTTAGTGTTGCACCCACTGTTAAGAGCTCCCCATATTTCACAACCATAGGTTAGTATTGGTTCAATTAAGGTGTCAAAAAATTTTAGACCCAGCTTGGGGTTGGGATTGCTGTTGTTTAAGGAACTTTTAAGGTGTAACAAAGCTTTTTGGGCTTTTCTATAGAGAGTATCCATAGCAGGAGTAAAAGTTCCACTGGCTGTCAGCACAATCCCAAGATATTGGTACTCCTTTACATTTTCTAATTCAATTCTTCCATATTTGAACTTATTTGAACCATTCTGCCCTTGTGAATTAAATTCAATGAGTTTGTTTTTTTGTATATTTACATTTAAATGCCATTCTGAACAATATTCATGTAATTTATCCCGTTGTGTTTGTAGTTTTAGGGGGCAGGTTGATAATAATACCAAGTCATCTGCATACATTAGACAGTTGACAGGGCAGTTTGATAGTTCTGGAGTGCCTTCATCATTTCCCAGGGTGTATGGCAGGTCATTAACAAAAATATTAAACAAAAAAGGACTCAATATATCTCCCTGTTTAACTCCAATGTTAGTTGTAAACAATTTGGTTCTCTGGTCTGCAATTTTAACACTTGTCTACCTTCCTGTACATGCTTTTAATGACTCTGTAAAAATTTCCCCGAATACCTAGCAGTGGTAGCTTATATAAAAGGCCTACTCTCCAGACTTTGTCAAAAGCTTTCTGGAAGTCTACAAAACAGGCGTATAGTTTCCTTTTTCCTTTTTTTACATATTTCTCAAAAAGTGTCCTAAATACAAAGATATGGTCCATGGTACGTGAGCCCCGCTTAGTTGATATCTGATTCTCATGAATAGTTTTATGTTCTTCTACATATTTTCTCAGTCTTTCATTCATTATTATTCCAAATACTTTACCCATAACATTGTTTATAGTAATACCCCTATAGTTTGAGGGTACATCAGTGGGTCCCTTCTTTTGAATCGAGATAATATATCCCTGATTCCAGATAACATCCTGTTTGGAGAATGGCATTAAAGATAATTCTATATGTGTCAGCTAGGCTAGTGGCAGTACCCTTAATTACTTCTCCACTGAGCCTATCTAGCCCCGAGGCTTTCCCATTTTTAGCGCTGTCATGGCATTTTCTATTTCCTTCATACTGATGTGATAGTCCAGATCTGAGAAATATTTTTCTTTTTCCAATTTATCTAATTTATGTAATAGTTTATCATCCCACTCCGGTACTTTCTTAACATTTAACAGTTCCTTATAATATTTTTCCATCTCTGATGCCTCTGAATTAGAAGCATTGTCACAGTCATTTGTTTCCAAGGTTCTCAGCTCATTTACCAAGTTCCAGTATTTTTGGGATCCCTTTCTTGCAGATCAGAAATTTTTTATAGTAGTGACTCTTTAAACTTTTTCTTCTCATTTTTTGCATACTTCTTGTACTGCTTCTTTTTCTTAAATAAAAGCCATCTGAAAACGTAATTATTGGGGTCATGATGTAGTCGTACCCCTAAAAATTTAACATCATCTCTCAAGTTTCTACGTGATTGCTAAACCATTTTTTCTTGCGGGCTTTCTTTGATTTCTTTCTACCAAATATTGTGACTGCCTTATCAATAAGATTACTGAGTTTCGTAACCCCCTCATCAACATTTCCTGTTTGACTAAGGTTATGTATGCTCTCCAACTCAGCCACAGCAGTTTCCGTACCACATGATCTATGAAACATTGATTCTACCCTCAATTTTATGTAGTTCTGCATTGTACTCATTCGATACCAGGTAAAAAGATGCATTAAAATCGAGTGTAATCATACAGTGGTCTGACAAGTCACTCCTGAATTCATGCACTTTAATGTACAGAATATCATTAATCATATCTTCAGCTGCTATTGCATAGTCGACAGTGCTACTTCCATTGTATTGGTGGCATGTGAAGGATCCACCTAAGTCGCCTAGGCATCTACCATTCAAAATTCTTGTTCTAGTTGTAATACAGAAATCCAGGAGTTCCCTACCAAAGCCACATATAGCAGAATTTTTATTCTGCCTTGGTACGATGTTGTCACAATCTACCACATATTCATCAAAGGAAGAAGGGTATTTGTTTTCATCATGTGTTAAAAAATCCATTTCTGTGCCAGTTCGAGCATTGAAATCCCCTAATAACATAATTTTACCCTTTCCGGCCAACGCGGCTACATCATTATACAAACGGTTGAGGACTGATTCCTCTAACTTTTGGGTGTATGTAGAATTTTTTGGGCTAGCATATACTGTCCCTATGTATATATCATGTTTGAGGCCAAAAAATTTTGCATCTTCTCTCAACCATACCAAATCAGGGGTCTCATTTGGAATAATTCGAATACCTTTGATTGTATTATGCTTGATGAAAATTCCTATACCACCAGAATACTTTCTTGCTTTAGGATGTTTTTTTCGTGAGAATAAGAAAGATTTGTATCCTGGAATAGTTATGTTATGGCCTTTACCCAAGTGTGTTTCGGTTAAAATAACAATGCTCTTGTTTGACAACAACTTTCTGAATTCCGGATCATCAGTTTTAAAACCATTAGTTTTTGTCTGAGGAACACCTGCTATATTCCAATGTGCTATGTTTATCATACCCTGCATATCTATTGGTGTCCTTGATATCAGGTGTGGAATGCCACAAAATTGCTTATAGAGAGAGTTTATCATCAGACTTGCTTAAGTCATCTGTCTATATATATTATTCCATCAAACTTGTAAAATCATGTATACATGAGTCAAAATGCTGAAAAACAAATACATGTATCTAAATACACAATAGTTGCATACTAAATGTCCATCTGAGTGATGAAAGTGTCCATTGGGGTATTCATATTGTTCAATAAGAATGTAAAATCATGTATATATGTGCCAAACTAAAGAAAAAAAAGTAGATAAATAAACAATTAAATACATGCATCTAAATACACAATAGCTGCATACGAAAAGTCCATCTGAGTGAAGAAAGTGTCAATATTGTCTAGATTATCAATATCATGATAATACTTTATAGCATATTTGGCACTGTACACAATGACAGTATTACCATATTGTTTTAAGTCCCACATAGTCTGAGTGTATTTTTTTTGTCCAGCACCACATTTTTGTAAGTTATGTAGTTTTAAACAGCACCTCAATCAAGTATTGTGTTAGGTATATCACTATTGTGATTCTGGATCATACCTTGAAGTCTTTCACCGTAAGCAAAATTAGTGTCTTCGGGTTTGAGCAAATCTCCACTGCAATTGCATGCAATGATTCACTGAAGTTGATCAATTAGCTTGGTTAGCGTGGTTTTAATCAATTCAGTCTGTCTGTTTGGATTGAAACGGTGTGGCTTTTGCCAATGGGGTCGTCTGAATCCTGTTGGTGGTCTTCCGAAAGGTCTGTTCCCTATCTGTCCTTTATCACTTCGATCCATTTGTGATTCTCGTGAGTTTGATGATTTGCCCAGTACCTTTACCATATAAGATCTGGCCATAAAGGCTGTACCTATGCAGGACATGTGTATACCATCTTCGTGATAATACTTGGGGTCAGCGGTGATTCCAGTTGGTACATATGTGACCTTGTCGTCTTGTTCAGCCAGAGCTTTAAGGTGTGCATTAACCTCAGAATTTGCTTGGTTTGATGCCTTCTCTTCCTCCTTTATTCTCTTTGGAATTTCAAATATGAATATTTTTGCACCAATTTGTGATTGTTTGATGGTACTTAACAATTGCTCATATCGTTTGACGCACTCATTCACAGTGGCCCCTTCGCTTATGTCATTTGACCCCACTAGTACAGAAACTGTTTCATTTTGGTGTTTTGTTTTTTTGAAGAAATTGATAGCATTGTCGATGTAGCCCCCACATACTACCTTCAGGTGTACTTTACCGCTCCTGTCCACCTTGTATGGGTCCAGGTATTTCCCTAAGGAGCTGGTAAAGAAGATGTGTCCCGCATTGTCCTTGGGTGCCTGTGAAGATTGGGGAACATTAGGGCCGGGCTTATTGTTTTCATGAGTGGGAGAAGCATGCGTCTCATCAGTGGTTTCATGCATGTCCTTCTCTCGGGCCCCTCTGTTGAGTGCTTTCTCCTGGCTCTCGTCCCTGGCTATCTCCGGGGTCTCTTTCATTTCTTCATTGTCCATGCTTTTTTGCATTTTTTTCCAGGGTCCATGACAGCCTGTGCATATGTGGGATTTGGAGTGACTACTTTTTCTTTCTTTTTTCGTTCTGCAGGCACAAAACCATCAGTTCCATCTTCCCATAGCATTTTCAATTGTATGTTGAGTGCTTTGTTTTCATCTTCTGTAACCCGTAGTTTATCCTGTAACATTTTACATTGCTTGTATAGTTCTTCGCATTCAGCATCTCTCATGTTACAGGTCACTTGTAGTCTATCGATTTCTGAGTTTATAATTTTGATTGTTTGCTTATCTCTTTGATATTGTTCCTTTGAGTCTCTTAGTTCATTTTGGCTCTCCTGTAAGTTCTGCTCGAGTTTTACTCTCATCTTTTCACCCTCAGTGATTTTCTTTTGTAGGTCTGCTACAACACTGACTTGTGTATTTTCTGTCTTTTGCGCTTTAGCTACTTCATCTCTCAACCTTGTCAATTCGGCTAACTGTTGTCTGTTCTCGTTTTGTGTTGAGAGAAGCTCTGCCTTTAGTCTTTTGATTTCTGTGTCCATGGTTTTCACCTGTTGTTTTAATTGGTTCAACTTTGTATTTTCACTTTCAGTTCGCATTGATTCAAGAGAGTTTACCATCCTGTCTTCCATGGCACCTAGGCGGGCCATGATATCTTGGTGCAGTTGTATGAGCTCTCTGTCTGATTGCAGTGATTTTGTTTGTGTGTGTGTGTGTTTTTTGTGCTTACATGAGCACCATCACTAGCACCGTGCATTTTAGCATTTGCAGGTGTGTCGGTGTCATTTGATTTTGAATCATACTCATAATCTACTCATAGATTGCAGAAGAAGTTTTCATCCTCATCATCAATAAGTGGTTGTAGGTCAGTAAGTGAGATACCAGTACATTCATAGTGGTACCAGCCATTGCACAAATCGCACTGTATCATTTCATTGTTGTTGGCTTTCTCACAGTTGTGCAGCATACAGCTCTTGCTAATGCTCTCCTCAGTCTTTGATGATGATAAAAACTCACATGATATTTGTGCTGAGCCTGTAGATTGGTCTAAAATAGCTTTTGTGATCCTCTGCTCAGTGCTTGTTTTCAGAACGGGGAAGTGTTCCATCCACCATAACATGTACGAGTTACCTTGGACGTGTATTCTTCTTGTCGAGGCATATATGGTTAGATGTATTGTCCCATAGCTTTCAGTCTCGGACAGTTGGAACTGCTTGAAAATTTCAAGCCATTGGGGCCGAGATCCCTTGGTGATCCATACTTGTTGCCACATACTTTGATCCACTTCTGCACATCTGTATCATCCTCCAGATGGATAACCAGGGACTGGGTTTTCTGTCGTACTATTAACTTGAGAGAATTATTTGACTTAGAGAAGCGGTCACTTGCCTTGCTTTCAGTTTTCTTTGGTGCAGTGTTGTTTATCCGTGTAGTCCTACCGTTACACCCATTATCGTCTGCTGTTGAGGCATGCTGAAATTCCTCTGTAAGAGCGATGTACGCTGCGTGAACCTTTCTGAAATTCTCCGCAGCTGTAGGGCTTGGGTTTTTGTCTGGATGAAGCTCTTTGGCAAGTTGTCTGAATGACTTTTTTACCACATCAGGTGGTGCTCCTTCCTCTAATCCAAGAATAGCATAGAGGGCAGCGGCCATCTTCCCGTTCGAAATTAGCGGGTGACCTAGTTAGTATCTCCGATTGGAAAAGTATCCTTCACGTGTAAATCGAGTATCAAAGTCTCATATCACTTACTCAGATGGATCTTCGTTAATTCATATTATTATTATTAACAAGATTCACTTCATTTGTCTTCAGATGTCTCTCTTATTAAGCAAAAAAGTTGCATCGTCTCAATGACCCACTAGATCTCGTCGCCATCATGACGTACATGACAACATACGTCACATGACAGGCAAGAGCACCCCCTGTATGCTACTTTCTAAACTACAACAGGCTTACACACAAATCGGCTTGGACTTGCACGCCAATATCGATCGATCGATCGATCGATCGAGAGAGAGAGAGCGAGCGAGCGAGAGAGAGAGAGAGAGAGAGAGAGAGAGAGAGAGACAGAGAGAGAGAGAGAGAGAGAGAGAGAGAGAGAGAGAGAGAGAGAGAGAGAGAGAGAGAGAGAACGTACGACGTTGGTACGAGTTTCAAAACCGGCTGATTTTCCGAACTCGGGCCGAAGGTGGTCCACATTGAACAAAGACCTGTATGAGCGACTTGGGACACTCACACGACGCTCGTATGAGCCCAAAATCGCTCAAAGACAGTTTGAAATTGTTGAGATCAACTGTACCCCTCCCCCCCCCCAATTAAAAAAAAAAAAAATGTGAACCAGATACAGAGCTCAGTTGGCAGTTCGGTGCCACAAATAAAAAGAAACAAAAAAAAAAAAAAAAAAAAAAAACAAAAACAAAAACCAACACCAAAAAAAAACAAACAAACAAACAAACAAAAAACAAAAACAAAAAAATAATAATAATAAAAAAAACTGGCATGAAAAGGAAGAAATAGTCTAGATTAGCATGATCTATGAACTTTCTACAACTTCAGACTCAAGTCAAGGAAAGCACAAGGTTCATGGATCTCCTATCTCCTTGCTAGAAACAATGTATCATTATACATGAAAATCTATGTATTTAATGTATTATGTCAAAATAAAGTTCAATCCAGTTCAATATATCGTATATAAGTGTCAACATGATGAAAAAAATAAATATATTCTTGTCAGTATAACCTATAGCGTATGTTAATACACTTGTTTCTTTTAAGTTGTGTTAACGTTCTTGACAAGAAACCAATATTCTCAGCACAAAGAACCAGCGTGCACGCGGCTGTGTTGTACTCTTGAAGAAAAACACCCACCAGACACAAAGACCCAAATATAACAGATTCTAATGCGCGGACCTGATGCGCAATGTAACTTCCGGTCCGAGCTCCAGGACCCAGTTGAATTATGATATCGTTGCGCCGGCTGGTCAGTGTGTAAGGGCCCTAAATTAATGCTGAAAATATAGTTGATTTATTTGCGGACAAATTTGATAGCTTATACAATTCGGTATCTAATGACAAAACTCAAATGGAAAAACTGAAAATAAAACTGGACGATCTCATTCAATCTCATAATGACTTTATCATTGATAGCCTCGTATCTGTAGCAAAAGTAAAATTTGCAGTGAAGACGTTGAAACGTGGCAAACATGACGGCGACACCGGACACTACCCTGACCACATAATACATGGCAGTGACAATCTGTGTGTTTACATGTCCTTACTGTTCAGCGCTATGATCACTCACGGCTATGCTGCGAGCGGCCTATTAAATGTATCTGTCTACCCTATCCCTTAAAACAAAAGGAAAAGTTTTTAAAGACTGAAAATTATAGAGGCATTGCACTTGGGAGCGTGATCGGAAAGACTGGGTAATCTGATATGACAATCGACGTTTTCTTGATTTGTCACTGAAATATATTTCATCTATTCTAAGTATAGTCTATCAACACAGAATTTCCATCTCTATGCATTGCCGGAATTACTATTTATGTTACGTAATTTTCACCTAGAGCCGAATGATTTAAAACCTCGACTGCCAATATGATTAGAGAAGTGTGTGCGATTCGGGATGGGAATTTGCAATCAAATATGAGCAAAACTAAATGTTGTGATATGCTTGACTACCTTTGTACTAACTGAACCTGTGAATGACATATGAACTGTCGGGCACTTTTTTGTGGTTTTTTGTTTTTGTTTTTTGTTTTTGTTTGTTTGTTTGTTTGTTTTGTTGTTGTTTGTTTGTTTTGACTTTTGATTAGTGTTATCTCTTTTACTTTTTTTCTTCTGGATGTACGACATTTGTACGAAATAAAGATTCAATAATAAAAAAAAATCATATGGTCCTACAGTGACACTTTTATCAGGAATGCCTTGTCTACCAATATTTTGAAAGGCATCTTTCAGGCCTCACAACAAGTGTTCACATCGTCAGCCTGAAAACAAGTTTCCCAATTTAAATTAACAGGAGTGTAATGATACAGACCCAAATCTACCTTAGCAGAATCCCAAATAAATTGTTCACAGGAAAGCTCCCGTTTACACTTAGATTGTAATTCAACAGAAATTACGCAATGATCACAATTTAAAATGGGTGGTAATACTTCAGTTTCTAATAAAAGTTGTGTTTCTTAGTAATAATTTGATCTTGACATCCCGAAGCGGGATCAGTGATACGAGTAGGCTCGTTGATATGGATAGAAAGAAGATGGCTAGCTCAGAATTGTTCAAGACCATGCGGAGTATTAGCATCGGTGCATATGGCCCATAAGTTGTCTCACGGTGTCCTGGGGGGTCGGGGCACAATATGACTATTTACCGTTACTGAAATATGAGGGGCTCCAAGGGGTATTTGCCTTTAACGTTATCATCTATATTTATTTTTCGTGAACTGTGAAATCGAAGATTAATTTAGCCTGATTCGCGATAATCTGATTATAATTATCTGCGTGATTCGTTATTCTATATTTATTTCTCGTGCACTCACTGTGAAGTCAAAGATTACTTAACATGATTCGTGATTATAGGTATTTATTCATCTATTCACGTAATTGTAATTTTTATGATTTGGATTTAGCCGTGAAAGTTTATTTAAATTTTCTGTGAATCGTGATCACAACCCCCCCCCCCTTTGGGGGGCCCTCAAATATTAACTGATAATTTTTTCATGATCATAAATAAAGTCATACTTTGGTTATTTTAGTGTGACACACAGAAAGTCCATTCTTGAAATAGGCATCACTACGAATAGCAGTGCATTCGTACACGGTATCTGGAAGCCAAAGTTGTGTGTCTCACTCTTATGCGCTCCTCTTCTGGTCATGATTGCCAGTCGGTCATTCTCCCAACATCACCCGTATTCCGTACCTCAAAGATCTGCCTCCATGGCCACCAACATCTCACTCTACACTAGATTAAAGGGGGACCTCTCCATTAAATGTTTCAGAGTTATACCTGTATGATCCAAATATATTCCATGGAACCTAACGCCTCTGCTTTGTTTATCACTTTAAATCCTTCGTTCTCCTTCCTGAAAAAAACCGGCTCTTAGCATCCGTTCGCTTCCTCCTTTTATAATCTGCATTTTTAAACCCCACACACTGACATTGCAAATTCTGATGTGTTTGGTTCCTTTCTTGGGAGTTTTTTAATTCTTAATAATAATAAAAAAAGCTGGAACTCACTGCACTGCTCATATCATATAGACCTCAGACCAACGTTGTTTGAATAGAACAACATATTCCCTTCTCACACCATCCATTCTGGGATACCGGTACTCATAAAATAGAACTCTGTTTTTTCATCTGCTGGATGTAGAGAAAAAAATTCACAGCACGCACCGTGTTCTTTACCATTCAATGATGACCACGCAGATCATGCACAGAAGAAACTGAAAAGTACTATGGATTTATACCCATTCAAAGACGCGCTTCTCAATTTATACATAACTACAGCCCATTAACCAATGTTCTGAGGAGCTTAATATTACTATAGACTGCTTTATGTATGATATAAATGAATTAAACTCATATGCTACAGCTAAAATTACATACATTATTTGGTTTTCACTTACATTTCCATACATAACAAATCTTGTATATTTTATACGATGTGTTTGTCTTTTCCCTTTTCAAGCAATCGGTTTTGTGTACATTTTATATATTTACGTACGTACATACGCATGTCCGTACGAACGTATGTATGTATGTATGTATGTATGTATGTATGTATGTATGTATGTAGCTATAAGACCTTGAAAAAGGTTATCATGACGTTACTTTTTCAATCGCATAAAATACCAGGTGCTAATTCGTTTGATATATCTTAATTACGTCTAAGTTGTAAAAATGTTTCTCCATGTGATATCGAATAGTAGTTATGTGAATCTTGAATATGTCCACATCCTTTGCAGTACAGGTCAGCTCCCCTGAAAGCATAAATGTGGACGAGAGAGGTCTTCAAAACTGTTGAATAATTAATTGAACAAGCAGTATTAAATTAATGTCAGCTCATTTTATTTATTTGTACGTGGGAATTCGGGGCCGTGTAAACTTCTAATTTGTGGCTGTACTAGGTTATTTTGCATGCATCTGAATTGTGCTCATAGCATTTTAAGGTGAAATGGCCATGCCCCGGTAAAATCAGCCTACTATTCCCTTTCTGGCCAAATAAAGTAAAAAATATTCATGTAAACATATGCAAAGCATATATTTTTTGGAAAGATCATGATCTAAAGATTAAAAACAACCTAAAATCATGACCCTTTGATATAAACTATTGTATAAACAACGATTTCTTTGATCTCCAAGCACAATGACATATGGGCATACAAATGTTGAAATAAATACTTAATGGTTTTCCAAAAACTGCAAATTGTTTACACAGAGTTACTGGCCACATATATGACTACAAAATCGCCCCATAAATTTTTGTAATACTGTGTTTGTTGTGTAGTTATGGGGCCTCAAGTTTTCTGCCACCAGACATGATGGATTCCTAAGGTTTAGCTCTCCATAATTCCAAAACAAACACCGTGTTAAAATATATATGGGACCCTTTTTTAGCCACATATGTTGGGAGTAATCCAGTGAAAACAGATTAAAGTTTGGCTAAACCAGTAAGAAGTTATTTCCACATGTGTATGACCATGTTACATTGAAATTCAAGATAAAAGAAATGGTTATTTATACAACAATTAGCACAAAATGGTCATGCTGTTTGTTTATTCGCAATTTGCTGGTCATAACCTTTTAAAAATGTATAGTTTGCATATGTTTACATGAATACGTTTCGCTTTATTTGGCCAGAAAGGGGATAGTAGGCTGATTTTACCGGGGCATGGCCATTTCACCTTAAGAGGCACATTTTTTTTTTTATTCATCAGCATTATGTATAGCCAAGCACGCTTTGTATGTGTATTTTGCAGTGGGTTGTATTTATCATGGTGAGGTATCTACAAACGTCAATTGACAACAGCTACAGGATAGGCCGTCCTGGGGGAACATCGCCAGGCTTCCTTTTGGAGAGGATGCCCTGCTCGTGCATAGATGAGTGGCATCCTCAGTCCTTGCCACCTGGTGACGATGAGTTTTTACGACAGCCATCTCTGGCTGGTGACCAATACCATTTTGCAAATGTCAAGAAAGCTAGCTACAGTAGTGGTAAGATATCTCTAGACTTCGCTTGAAATGACATACAGGCTTTGTTCATTCAATAACCCCATGTCTTGTCATGGTAATTTTTGTTCTTTGTCAGCAAAGTAATTTCACACCCAAAAGACATGCGTTTCATGAAACATTATGCTGCTAGAAAGGTTTTTTTTTACGTCGTCCATCACATTTTAGCCACGTGTCCCACATGATGCCAAGTTCAGATCCCAAGATCTAAGACAGTCATGTCACTCAACTCGTGAAATCTCATCGGCTGGTGCAGCCGTATCAAATTAACTGATATGCCCATGTGTATATCTTCTCCATGCCCGAATCCAAACATCGCTAACCAAAAGGTGAAAATCAGATTTTTGTTTTAATTAATGCATGTTATATCCACAATTTAGCTGACATTCTCAAGTTCCAGGAAATGATTACATTTTTGGCATTGAGTACAGGCTCGAATGACAAACGGGAAAGTTACAAAATGGCGCAGATACTGTGCGACGAAAGGAATTCTTTTTAGCGGAACATACACAGAATTATAGAACATTATTCATCATATTAACTTATATTTTTCAGATTTGAAGCCAGGAGAAAAAGGGAATGGCTATAGTCACCAGATATTTGACATTTTTTTCACAAATGTATGAAACTAATTAAAAAAATTCTGTCCATCTCTTTTTACCTCCTAAACCTTTTTGGCCGACGGGATATTGTCATGTCTGAGCATACGTGCATCCGTGGGTCCATCTGTCCGTTTCCCTTGCGGAGCCATAACTTTTAAACAAATTGAGCTACTATCATGAAACTTGTAGTGTAGAAGCATCTGACTGAAACTTGAGAGTTTGACATTTAGCGACATTGACCTATTTTCAAGGGCACCAGAGGTCATAATAATTGTACTCCTAACTGAAAGGGTCTTAAGGTTGGTCCAACTGTTTTATTTTACATCAGGTTTAATTTTTAAACTTTTTTTTTTCCAGGTGAGAAGTGAACTTGCCATAGATTTTTTCCATCTTTTTCTTCAAGTAATCATTCTCTCTACTTTGTATAAAAGTAGCTGTTTGGAAAATTTCTTTTATCATAAATATAAATGCACAATGTGACAGCAGGAAATAATCGTGCGACGAATGGAAACTTTGGATATGATTTAAAGATCATTAAAAAAACATGCACATAAGACAAACTTTTGCGTAAATGAACAATCAAAAACATTTAATTAAAAAAGATCTTTTCAGTGTTTTATGTGCCTGCAAATAATTGCCACTGACGTCTCATGTTCAAATGACCGTAAAGGCAACAGTGAAGCAGATGATCTGACCTGGTGCTAGCAATTCTATTAAATTTATCATGACGTAAAACACCATGAAACATGGATGAAAAATACTTTAGGGGTCTTGTGAGATCATGGTGATACTGATATGGTTTTGTGATGGGTGAGAACTGTGCCGTCATCTACTGGTTAAGTCAGATGTGCTTCCGCCTGGTGGTGGAATAATATATATTTTACACACAACTATCAGGGAATGATTATACTTTGCTATATAATTACTACCTTATTGTGATACCAAGTTCAGTATGCTGAATTAAGTGAATATATTATTCAAAACAAAGTATGTTTTAAAAATTTAATATAGTACATTTTTCAATTAGGTTTTATGAAATTGTACGATATCTTAAAGGGCAAAGATAGAGGATAGAGAGAGGGAGAGAGAGAGAGAAAAGAGAGAGAAGAGAGAGAAAAGGAAGGATAAGGGCAATAAATATGGAAAGATAAGAAGATAAGCACCTCAAAATCTAATTCAGAACCTTCATCAAAGAAGAATTTTTTTTTGAGAGAGAGAGAGAGATTTGTGTGTATGACTTTTTTATCTATAAGTCAAAACGTTTGTTACCATTTCCCATCTGTCACTTCATTAGTTTTGCTCTCTGTCACTATTCTATTTTCTGCAATTTAACAAGCATTATTTTGTCCCACATGATAGGTGTCTGTTTTAGGAGACAGGGCCAAATGTCAACGTTAAAAATAACAAAGGCATGTTCGAGTTTTTATTACATTATCACAGAGTTTTCTGATTTTAAAACAAGGATAAAACTATCTATCAATTATGTCTGATGCATCAGTGGTGCTCAAGGTCGTGTGCAAGTGACCTCTCAGCACACGCAATTCTGATTTTTTATATTAAGATAATGACAAACAGGGTACATTTTCCCGGGAATGTCGGAGTCTTAAAAGGCCCTAAAATCACACAAATGCACTCATTCATAAACGCCTTAGATTAATGGAATTTCCACATATATCTGCTGGACATCGGACTGTTTAACCAATCTGATTATGTCTGTGTGCCAACACAGACATACTGTTTTTCTAGGAATTCTTTCTTTCTTTCTTTCTATCTTTCTTTCTTTCTTTCTTTCTTTCTTTCTTTCTTTCTTTCTTTCTTTCTTTCTTTCTTTCTTTCTTTCTTTCTTTCTTTACCGGCAAATTTGTCTGACATTTCATTTGAAAAGTATAATACGTAGAAACTCCAAACTTGGCACAATTATACTTCTATAGATGAAGTCAGGTCTTTTTATAATGAGAGGTCATGCTTTTCAAAATTATGCAAATGATGGCTAATTAAAGTTTAAATCTTCAATATCTTATGTACTATAGTAGGTGTAGTTCCTAGTGTATAGGAGTTCGATCATAGCAAGGCAAAGGTCATCTCGAATGTCAAGGTCATGTGAGGGTCAAAGGTCATGTCAAGGTCAAAGGCCAATTTTAAGGCAAAATATCATATTAAAGGTCAATGTTCATTTCAGGTAGAGGTCATCTCAAGGTCAAAGGTCATTTCAAGGTCAAAGGCCACTTTTGATGGTGGCTTTCTCCTAGCCATAACTTGGTCAATTTTTATCCAATTTTGACAATGTTGGGCTCGAATTGTAGCTATTGCAGCACTGCACATTTTGGAGATTATATGTGACCCCTAAAGGTCAAAGATCAATGTCACCTGGACCTTTGAAAGTTTCACTCTGCCATAACTCGGCCAATTTCCATCCAATTCTAGTGATGTTGGACTTAAATTGTGGGTATTGTAACAATGAACATTTTTGCAATTTACATGTAACCTGTAAAGGTTAAAGGTCAAAGGTCAAGGTCATTTGGACTTGGAAATTCTCATCCAGCCATAAGCTTAATGGAATGTGAAGTACTAAAGCACAAAAGTTGTACCATTTAATATTTACAACGTTGGAAGGCACACAGACGGATGTGCTTTGAAGCAAAAATCTTCCTTTCTAGTTGATATCATTTTTCTTTTTCTTTTGACAGTGCCATGTGAAGTTGACGATGAGATTGACTCCTTCGAGTCGGAAGAGGACTGTGAAGAACTGCCTTTAATCACTTATGCTGGTGATGCAGATATACCTCAGTTACCAAGCGGCCTTCACATGACAACCAATCACGATAATGCAATGACTGGCTATGACATGCTTCCAAAAGAATACCGAGATCATCATCTCAGCTTCCCTGCCAACCGACAGAGGGGCAGCCTTGTTGAATTCCAACAGCCCATAGGCAATACTCCAGATGGTCAACAATTACTTGATGGCTATGCAGGAAATAATCAACAAACTGAGCAGCAGTTCCTGAAAGCACTAAGCCCTGGCAGGGACAATAACCATGCATATAATCACATTGTGTCAAAGCGACAGCAAGCACCTTATGGGCAGAGTGTGTACAGTGAGCGGCAAGGGCAGCGGCACTCTGGCCATGACAGACAACAGCCTGAGAGATGTCTGGATCAAAGAGTCCAGCGGCAACCACTCTATGGTCAAGGTTTGTACAGTGTGCACCAGCAGCTATCGCAAGGTCAAGGCATGTACAGCATGCATCAACAACTTCCACATGAGAGTCTCTATGATAAGCAGCAATATGAGACACAAAGGTGGCAAGGAAGTGGTAACCAGAGAAGTAGGCATGGAACTGTGATACAGAATGACAATGAAGAGAGTGATGTTAATGGTATGCAAGGATGGGCTGGTGGGTTCACCAGCCATGACAGATATGACGGCGATGATGAATCTGATGGGTACGATTTTGGTGGAGGGGAACAAGGTGCTGATGGTGGCAACCAAGCTGATAATGAGGGACATGCGAATAAAAAGAAGAAAGCGGCTAAGAAACAAACAAAGAAGAAATCACGGCAACATAAGGGAAAGAACAGAACAGGTAAAGGTACAGAAAATGAGAGAAAGTCGCGTTCAAAGTCTAGAAAGCGAAGAGATACATCGACAAAAAAACAAAAAAACAGTCCAACGGCAACTTCAAAGAAAGGAGCGAAATCACGAAGAAGCAAAAAACAAAAACCGACGAAGATCGGTGGAAAAAAGAAAATGAAACTTGGTGGACGAAAAAAAATGAAACTTGGTGGACGAAAAAAAATGAAAATGGGCGGAGGCAGAAAAATGAAATTTCGCAGGCGCTGACGTTGGTATACTGAGACAAAAATGAGAGGCCCGGAAAGAGTTTACTTGAATGGTCTCCTCCTTTTAAGCAAGTGCTGAATCATGAGAGAATGAAGACAGTGGTTTGACGACATTGTCATATTATGGTTGCAAATGTAATCAATTTCATATTGGAAAGACGGAGAATCGTCGAATCTCTTGTTCCATCTTTACTTAAAATGGAATAGGATCAAGCAAACCCAAGAATAGTAACACAATGGCCGAGGCTTACAGCGTAAAACTTTTTTTACGCTTATCTATACGTTTGTTGGCTGGCATGTATCACTTCGTGTGCATTTTAAGAAGATAAACCCGGATTTCGTCACAGTCCTTACCATCAATTGCATTCGTATTCATACATACAACTAATGAAAAATTACATCTCTGTTATATGTTCCACTTTAACACATTCAGTGGTCTGTCATCACTGTTCTTGTCTGTCTATCTATTGTTTCAGGTGCAATTGCAGCCTATCCAACAGGTTGCACTGAAATCTGTGAAGTGGAATATGATTCTTAAATTAGCTTTATACATCATCTCTTTTGAAAATCTCATAAATGTCTACTGAAAGTAGCCAATGGGAACAAATGCTTCAGAATTACTTAGGCTACTAAAGGGATTCACTTGCCAGCACAAATACCGTTTTCTAATTAGTTGTGTCTTTTTTCGAAGTGACAACTTTGTCTTAACCCTTTCCCGCTAAAATCGCCCGTAAGCGCCCGGATGTTAATTATCGTCTGCTTTCATGTTTGTTCAAAAATTTGATGTTAATAGAAAGCATTTTTGCACACTTCACTAACCAGTGAGTCTCATGGTTGTGATACGCAATTAAAATACATTGTATAATGAGTTTGTACGTTTTGCCACTGGACAAATTAGCTTTCCACCAAACCTGCTAATAGTGGATGAATGCCTTTAAATCTTTGTTTTTCAATTAACAATCGTGCATTTTACGTTAGGGCACTGAGCGGTGACGCGCAATGGGCTTTATTAAGTCGAGCACCAAACTTTAAAAAAACTACAGTTGATGAACTTATCATTGATTTTAAAATTGTCAAACTCGTCTAGATTTAGCACGTTTAGAATAATTCATATCATGGCTCGGATAATTTGGTATAATGTGATATTAAATATTTTCATCTTCAGTTTCTCCTGAATGACATGTACTTTGCATTTTCTTTCATCAACTGGTGTTTTCCGCTTCATATACCACCCAGTTTCAACACCAAGTGTGTCGGAGCTAATACATAGTTCACAAATTAAAGCTTTGGTGTCTTTTCACACTTTTATTATTTGAAGAGAGACTTAAATTCGCAACATGCAAGAGGGATTTATATAGGGCACGGCCCTGTCTCCCAATTGTATTTTTGGAAATAAATATGTTTAAACCAAATTCGCAACATGTACGTGATTTACGTGGGTCATTGAAATGATTTCTCTTCATCTAAAGTGACCATCGGACTTCGCAAATGTTACAGTTTTTCCTTGTGCAATAATAAAGTACGTTTAACATCATCACTTCCCGTGTTGTTCCATGTTTCTTCCAAGTTCCATACCCCCAGCACACGAAACATTTTGGTGAAGCCGTCTTGTGGTGACATTCATGCAGGTTTCCGCTAGTACAGGTAACCCCTGTGTCCACTCACGGCTATGGCATTCAGTTCACTGGCTGTTTACACCTGTCGAACATTAATTTACCCTTTGTCAATATTTATTCCTGTTAAGTTGTATTTAAACTCCGGCTTGTCGTAATTAAGTCTCCCATCACTGGAAGTTTGATGTGAAATTTAATCAATCCATCTAACTAATCCTTTAGCAAACGAGCATACATACGAGCATGTTCTGTATATGATGGTTTCAGAGTGCACATACATGATCATGTTATCGAATTATTTTCCCTGTGTTTCATCAACTTCGACCAACTTCTCACAGTACCAGTCTTCCTGGTTCGACGTCCACTTCGAATAACTGCAGTATAATATTTGCCACTTCCTGTTACTTGTATTTCCACCACTACAACAATGACATGCAACCTGAAGTTATTGTAACATATCTTTATTGGTAACATTTATCACCAGCAATCATTCACTTTTCAATGGAAGGAGAATTTGCGTTATTACAATATTACTGTTAAATTCCAATTATTAAGTGTTCTCTCAACTCAAATGTACTGCTTACGATTTTTTTTGTTTAATTGTTTACTTGTTTCGTTTACATGTTCCCATATTTCTTGTGTGTGAACGTCAACTACTCGAGTGTCAACACAAAATTCATGTATTCCTGGTCATTTACATCCAGAGTCACAACTGTTGCGTTTTTTTCATACTTTGACAACCATGTTCCTTTTTCTTTCTTTTTTATTTTTTGTTATGTATGTGATCTCCATGATATTCGTGCTACATATGCGTTTTTCATGTTTCGTGTCAGTCCTTTGTATTCCATTCTTATGTCAGTTTGCTCATTTGGGTTATGATATATGTAACTGTGACAACGCTTGTATGTACCCCATGTACACCGACATATTAACTGATTCCTACTTCATAACTACAGCAGTGATTATATTACCATAATTTTCAAGAATTTGTCTTCATGCTTTGTCTGGGCACCATATCTTGACGGATAATTGTTACGTTCTGTTATATCCATGGGGATAAGTATACAGCAATATAGAGCTGTCATTGGCTCATATTATTACCGCAAATGCCTGGTCAAAATCATATCTTGTACTCCTTTTACACCTGATCATGTCTTACCTGCATTTAATTTTCTTGCATTGTTAACTACCTTTCTCCTGCTTAAATTATATTGTAATCTCAGACACGTGGCTGAAATTTTATGCAAATTGCTTGTGTTTGATGTCCACCCCAATCCAGGGCCCACAGATACCTTCAATCAAAATCAATTCAAAATTTGCCATGCAAACGTCCGTAGCATTAAAAGTCCTGACAAACTTGATGAATTACATTTCTTGGCCACTTCGGAAAAGCTTGACGTTATTACTGTATCAAAAATATGGCTAGCTACAAACTACCCCAGTGAATTATTATTACGCATTGATGGTTTTGGTATGCCCATACGCAAGGATAGGACTGTGGGTACTGGGGGAGGGGTGGCGATCTATGTAAGGGACAACTTACCCTGCACTCACCGAGTGGACCTCGAATCTACCAACAGTGAATGCTTATGGGTTGAATTTCGACTCAAATACGGTTTAGTTCTCTTAGGTGTGTACTACCGCCCACCAGGGCAATATGCCGCAGACAGAGATTTGTTTATTGAGGAGCTCGATCTTTCTATTACTTCAGCCCTCGAGTGTAATCCTAAAACTCTAATCATAACCGGTGACTTTAATGATAGGTGCCAGTCCTGGAATACTGATCATTCAGATAGCGACTTGGGACTGCGCCTAGTCAATGTTTTATCCCAAAATAACTTATTCCAATTAATAAACGAACTGACCAGAGTAAACGATGTATCTGAAAGTATCCTTGATCTCATGATCACAGATTCACCTGGTTATGTCCTAAATTCAGGTATCTTGCCACCCATTTCTACATCCGATCACTCAGTTGTATTTTGTACTTTTTCGATTTCCCGCCGCGTAGACCACCCCTTCAAAAGGAAAATTTGGGACTTCAAGAAAGCAAATTTTGAAGATTTAAACAAAGCTGCCCTTGACGCTCCTTTTAACACAGGATTCGAAGTCTTTGATGATATTAACGACGTGGTATCTTTCTGGACAGATCTTTTTAGCGGCTTATGCAAGGACTTCATCCCTTGTCGTGACATCCTTGTACGACCCAAAGATAAGCCATGGGTCACTTGTAAAATTAAACAGCTACTTAGACAGAGAAATCGTGCTTGGAAACGTTTCAAACGTTTTAGCAACAAAATTCGTCCCTTTACTTATATTGAGTTTATTACTCTTGAAAGACTCTACATGTTCTATAAACGGAAGCGCAACACTGCAGTCAGCGCCCTTCGTAGTTCCATGAGGTCATATTTTTCAAAAATTCGCAGTGAAATGGATTCTAATACCATTAATCCAAAGAAATGGTGGAACCTCAGCAAGAGTTTTCTAGGTTCCAAGCTCAATCATTCCATACCTCCCCTTCTCGAAAACGGCACTGTAATATGCAGTAAAAATGCAAAAAATGAAAAATGTGAAGTTTTCAATAATTACTTTGCCAATCAATGTAAACTTCCTCATGAAGACGATCCTATGCCCCTGCCTGACTTCTCATATCGCACCGATGCGAGGCTAAGGTAATTCCAAATTGATGAAATCGACATTAAAAAGGTTTTACAATCTCTAAAGTCCAGCTCTGCTACGGGACCCGATGGTATAGGTAACCTCATCCTAAAGAATACGGCTTCTGGCCTCTCCCCATCACTTACCAAACTCTTTAACCTCTCTCTTGCTGCTTCGTGCTTTCCAGATTCTTGGAAAAAATCTAATATGTGCCCTGTATTCAAAAAGAACTATAAGCAGGTAAAAAGCAACTATCGCCCTATTTCATTACTGTGTAATGTTTCTAAAGTTTTCGAACGTTTAATGTTTAATATTCTGTACGAGTACTTCATTCGTCACGATCTACTGACGCACAAAAACTCTGGGTTTAAGAAAAACCACTCTACCATCAACCAGCTTATCAAAATCGTTCATGACATATATAATGGCCTGGAACTACGAAAAGAAGCCAGGATGGTTTTTCTCGACATCAATAAGACTTTTGACCGCGTGTGGCATGAGGGTCTTCTTTTCAAATTAAGACAGCTGGGTATTGAAGGTGCTTTACTCCAGTTTATCGGTAGTTACTTATCAAATCGATTTCAGAGAGTTACGATTGGTGGTCAGTCGTCCTCCTTGCTTCCTGTACAGGCAGGGGTACCCCAGGGCTGTATTCTGGGGCCTCTTCTTTTCCTAGTTTTTATTAATGACATAACTGATAATATTGTGTGTGATATTAAGCTTTATGCTGACGACACTAGCATTCTGGAGATAATCCATGATCCCGTTACCTCTGCAGGTTGGATGAATGCAGATCTTGTTCATATCTCTACATGGGGCAAAACAGTGGAAAATGTCTTTCAATACTATTAAGTCCCTAGCTGTTTTGTTTTCCACTAAACATAACAAGCCAGATTACCCGCCTTTACTCCTTGGCAATGCTGTTATACCAGAAGGTACTAGCCATACACATTTGGGCGTTACACTTTCTAGTACTCTAAAGTGGGATGCCCATATTACCAGAATCGTGGAAAAAGCGAGGAAACGTCTGTCTCTCCTCCACAGACTTAAATGTATACTTTAATTCGGCTTTACAAATCCATGGTACGACCCATCTTAGAGTATGGATGTATAATTTTTGACAATTGCTCACAGACTCTCTCTGATTCTGTCGAGTGTGTTTAGTATGAAGCAGCTCGCATTTGTTTAGGAGCCCTGAAACGCACTCCCCGTCATCTTATGCTTAAGGAATTAGGCTGGCCTACTCTAGCTAAAAGACGCCAATATTTCAAATTAATCATGTTTTACAAAATTGTTGATGGTCAAACTCCCGCTTATCTTTCGGATCTCGTTCCGAATAACAATGGTCAGCCCACTGTCCAGTTAAGAAACCGACGCAGCCAAAGACAAATCAGGTTTAATTCCTTTCGGTTCGGAAATTCGTTCATTCCTTCCTCTATTCAACTATGGAACGATCTCCCCGACGACATAAGACGTTCTGCAACTTTATCCAAATTTAAATCTACTTTGAAAAATACTTTATTGTCTGTAGATCCTGTTCCTGTTTATTACTCCCACGGCAGTCGATTTTCTAATATCATACACACTCGTTTGCGCTTGGGCTTATCTGGACTAAATTCCCACCTACACAGATTTAATATAATACCGTCTCCAGCTTGTAAATGTCTAAATCCTAACGAAAGTATTCTTCATTTTTTCCTAGATTGTCCCTATTATTCAGTTCCCAGGAAATCCCTTTTAAAAACGGTTTGTTACATTCTAGCTCCAGGTGTGAATCCTAGTCTTGTAGTCTATCTAGCAAGTGATATACTTATCTGGTATCTTACACATGGTAACAATGACCTTTCTGCAAACCTTAACATTAAATTCTTTGATGCTGTCCAAAAATTCATTTCTGACTCTAGACTCAATAACTTGTGCTCATTCTTTAATCGACATGTCTCTGCATGTGAGTATTTACTTCATAGCATTCAGGAAAGTGTATTTTTCAATATTATTGTAACAATGAGTGGTACATACAAAGCATTTCGTGAATTGTATTGTCCTGTGTGTATTGTATATACTCTGTGTGTCTCTCTATGTCTGGAGAGTCTGTTTTTTAGTACCTCGATGTATACTATTAGGTGATCCAGAATAAATAAATATGTTTAAAAAAAAAAGTCCAGCAGTCATGGACCGCAGATTTAACTTCACTCTTCACTTGCTCAATTCAAATCTAAATTAAAAAGTACTCTTCTGTCCGTTGATCCTGTCCCAGGTCGCTACTCGCATGGCAAAAGATTTCTCAATATTATACATACACAACTACGTTTGGATTGTTGTCGTCTTAATTCTCATTTTCATAGACTAAATATTCTTCCGTCTGCTGCATGTACTTGCTCATATCCCAATGAAAGTACATACCATTTCTTCCTCGAATGCCCCCTGTTTTCATGCCATACAGTATCCTTTTTGCGAACGGTTTGCAATATTTTGGCACCAGCAGTCAATCCAAGCCTAGTTGTTCATTTAGCAGGTGATATAGTGCTTACTTAAATGACACATGGTAATGACAATCTTTCGTCAAGCGACAACTTAGATATTTTTGATTCTGTCCAAAACTTTATTATAGATACAAGACGGTTTATACCTTGAGTTGGTACGAGATGAATATTATGTTAGTATACTGACCAATTTATTTGTCCTCGGATGTCGTCTTGTCCTGTGTGTTTTGTACATATGATTGTGTGTCTCTCTGTGTCTGGAGAGCTATTCATTTAGTATTGTTGTACTACTTGGCAATCGAGGTGAAATAAATATGTTTAAAATAAAATAAAATAAATAACTGATAATTTAGTAGCAGACGCTTGCAGATTAAAGATGCTTGCGTATGGGTTTCCAGGTGTAGATAATATTTCAGTGATTTTCCTATGGTGTCAAACCAGAACGGGTAATAATGACTGCTGCGTCAGTGGCCTTTTTTATGTACACCAAGAACATGCAAAATTCCACGCGTATTTCCAATGCTTGTCTTTTCACATAGTTGATATAAATAATTTGCAATGACGCTTTAAAGTAGAAGGGGTGATCATGCTTCACTGCAATTATTTGAGTGGTCAGGAATCTGAACAGTTTCGTTCACAATGCGACATTGTTATTGTGTTTTACCGCAGTTTGAAAAGGTCTTTGTTCGGTCGGTCTTATAACTTATATATAACAGTTTTTAATTGACCAAGTGCACTGAATTCAACACTCAGGCAACAGTTTTGTTAATCTGTTTCTGGTGTGTTTTTCTCATACATACATTTGCAAGCAGTTTTAGACAATCCGTTTGTATAATATAATAATTTTTGTTTTGGTCAAATTCACAGAGTTTCCATGCATCATATGCCCTGATCTCAAAACTAACTCGCCTGTATACGCAAGGCAATTAAAAGCACTATCCTGCAATGGTACAAAATCACAGTATAGTATTGTATCATCGGGTTGAGAACGGTTTAAGTCTTTAGGTTCATGATCTATTCTAATTTCAAGTGTCATTACTGAAATATGTAGAATGTTCATTGATTAGTGTCCCTAGACACTGAAATACAAAACGCAGATACACAAGCATTTCTTTAGAGTATTACTAACATGCCTATCATTAAATATATCTGGTAAGTCTGACACGTAAAAGTCCCGAGTCGGGCTGAGTGCGCAACCTTTTTTCACCCCAATATTGGAAGGAAACACATGGCGATATTCCGGGTCAGTTTTTATTTAATGATTCACATTACTGTACATTCATCATGACATAATGATACACAATAGATTACCAGACACTCCACGGTGAGCTTGTATAACGGATTGTCTGTATACAAAATCAAAACCTCGTTCCTAATCAGCAAAGCCGATACACAAGCATTTCTTCGGAGTATTACTTGCATGTTTATCTTTTAGAGTTTTTAAGGTTCGCACATGATCTGAGGTTCTGGGTTTTTTTTGAAAACACACTTAGTTTGGTGGAATAACGCTGCACGTTCAGCTTCCAAATAGGCATACAGTCTAGCATTTAGAATTGTGTTGAATAATTTAGAAAACTGGCAACAGAAAGCTATTACTCTGTAATTTTCAGATTTGTGACGATCGCCCTTTTCTGTGTGCGTTGAGATCAAAATGGTCTCATGTCACATGGTTGGAACCCGGGGGTTGGAATGAAGGGTCCACTTGGTAAAAATGTATTTCATATTCATTTCTCTTCGGATATAGCAGCATATCATGAATATACATGTTTAGGTGCAGTTATATACCTCACATGCTGCTTACATGTATAAAAACATGTAATTCAAACTGTGTATCCTATTGACCCCTGACCCCACAGCCTTCCTTCAATTTTATGCTGATTGTGTTTTGTTATTTTGGGACATTCGCGGCAAAGTAAGCACACGGGAGCTATGTAGGACGCTACCCTATATTTTTAATGCACCAGGAGGACCTGCAGGTTTGTGTAGCTTTTGGTTAGTATTGACGGCTGGCTCAGTTTTCTGCAATCATGAATAACATTTTTCGCTTTGCCCATGATTTTTGGTCATCACAAATAATGGATCGGTTGATAATTTCACGCTGACTGGCTGGTAGCGTTATGCGTTGCCGTGTAAATTCCTTCTGCCTTCCCGTGCGCCTATTGCGTTATAGCATAGATCGTCGATCGACGATCTATGGTTATAGTCAGGGATACGTGTATCTTAATTGACAATCGACATTACTACAGATCTAGACGGTGCACACCAAAATTGCACATATACACAAGACCGTGTAAAAAACGAAGGTAAATGGCGTGAAATGTAGGTAAGTTAATACTGTCCCTCGAGCTGCAAGCTCAGTGCATCGTTTATTCAATTTTGCGGGGATAAGTCGGACGGCTCCATTCTGTAAGGTTTTTTCCCTTTCTTTTCTCTATTTGCGGTCTATGTGGGTTATATGTTGCACTTCAGGAGGTTTGTCACACAGGTAGAGTTAACAGTCTCACATAAGGATATTGCTCTGTAGAAGACCGAGTTTTCAAAGCAGGAGGTATCTATTATAAGCCGCAGGATAACTCGATCGTACCAGCGTTGTTTCCTCGAATTATATGTGCCTGCTGTGTGTATTCAATGCTTAATTTGTGACCGATAAAAGCAGTTACCTGCTTACATTGTGCCACTAACAAAAAGTGTTAAAACTAGAAATATGATATTTTCCCGTTTAATTCATGCACAAGTTATGCGTATTCTGCAGTCAGGAAACAATGGTCCAAGTCGGCATGTGGGCGTCTCTGTGACCTCTGTATTGACCGTAATGCTTGATCAGTTAACTGGTTTATGTGGTAAAATATTAACAGCAGTCGACAGACTGCACGAAATAGCATTCCGTTTATGACTGCAAGTAAGAAAATTTTACAGCTGATACAAGGTAGACGGGTATATCTGCTCTTTTGGTCTGAGTATGATACATGACATTTTTGTTCAAATATATTTGGATAATATTGAAAGATGATAATCTTCTGTTTTTATCACTGTATGCCTAGCGCCATCCTTTTATTCAAGAATATTGATAGGCCTCGTGTGTGAAAATTCTTGTGTATGTTGCTTTATATGCATAGCAACAACCTTTGTCCAGTATTAAAGAAATGCTATTTCCTTCTATCAACAACCGAAAAGTGAAATGCATTTTCTGTGTCCATTACGACCGTAAACGTATCCGGTAGCGTCCCACTCGATCAGGTACAGTACGAAGTTTAATACTTAAAAAATAAGCAACACCATGGGTGTTATTTAAAACCACAAAACACACACACACACACACACACACACACACACACACACACACACACACACACACACAAACAAAACAAAACCAAAAAACCCCGAGCTCAAATCGAAACTTTTATAATTTTGATTCGGTACGTAGTATAGAATGAAAATGTTGTTTTGCCGTTCTGCAAAATTATGGGATGGGAGGTTTTTGGCGGGAAGCACTGCGGTGTGCAAGTGCGATTTTCACATTGTATTCTATTTGGTGCTCGTGCATATTATGCAACGGTCACAGCCTTAAAACCGTGTTCCTCGGGAAAGGGTTCACTTCTACGCTCACAGCTGAAGTCAACTTTTCACCAGATTGCTGACGTTTTACAGGACATGTTTCTTTTTCGTATAGTTTGACAAGAGATCCCTGACTATTTAGTTCTCTCCTCATCAAGGCATATCCTTGCCGACTGGCCATGGCGCTTTCCAGCAATACGCAAAAAAGTGGAAGCTGGTTTTAGAGCGAAGGGTACATATATGCCTTGCTGACGAGGGCAGGTGATGGTTGGTCGATCCCTGGGTTATGTTGAGCATTTAGAGGTTAGAAGCGGTCTATTTTGTAATTTTACAAGGAAGGACGAATAGCTCAGGCCGAGAGGTTTATGATACTTGCTCATGAAAGTGTGTGTTTCGACACACACTTTTCTGTTTTTCTAGGAATTAAAGTGTGTGTGTCAGCACACACTTTTCTGTTTTTCTAGGAATTAAAGTGTGTGTGTCAGCACACACTTTTCTGTTTTTCTAGGAATTCTTTCTTTCTTTCTTTCTTTCTTTCTTTCTTTCTTTCTTTCTTTCTTTCTTTCTTTCTTTCTTTCTTTACAGGCAAATTTGTCTGATTTAAAATTTCGGACAATCATAATAGAATATAATATCTGTTCATGATTTGTGATATTCTGACCTTTTTTATTTGTTTCACACATTGTATTAGCAATGCAAATTTGAAAGAATTAGCAAAGAGCATATCCTTTGGGTTTATCACTGAATGAGTTAATTTTGTCATATAAACATTGGCTGCATTGATTGAATGGCTATGTCTGTTTGGTAATTTAATTATAAGTTAATGTTTTCTTCTTGGACACCAGTCAGTTCAGTGGCTCTTAAAGAAAACATTTTGGGCTACATTATTTATATACAATTACACAGTCCAGGTAATGCTCAAGATCCCTGCTCATGCATTCTATCATTAAAGTGTGTGTGTGTCAACACACACTTTTCTTTCTTTCTTTCTTTCTTTCTTTCTTTCTTTCTTTCTTTCTTTCTTTCTTTCTTTCTTTCTGTCTGTCTGTCTGTCTGTCTGTCTTTCTCCCTCCCTCCCTCCCTCTTTCTTTCTTTCTTTCTTTCTTTCTGAATTTGAAATTTTCAATCTTGAATATCTTCAACAGTATAATAGAGATGTCATTCCAACTTCTACAAGGGGGTTGTTGACCATTGGCACCTAATCACCTAATGAATTAAAAATAAAAGTTGTAGCAATTTAAATTATGTAAAAAAGCACCATTAGAAATTTTAAATCTTGTATAACTTCAAAGCTATAATAGACAGAGATGCCATTCCAACTTCTACTCCAGTTTTATGGAATAGTTGTACATTGCCATACCAATATGCTTTGAAGACACACACACTGATTTGCTAGCAAATCATCTTTCCTAGTTTCTTTCTTTCTTTCTTTCTTCTTTCTTTCTTTCTTTCTTTCTTTCTTTCTTTCTTTCTTTCTTTCTTTACAGGCAAATTTGTCCGACATTTCATTTGAAAAGTATAACACGTAGAAACTCCAAACTTGGCACAATTATACTTCTATAGATAAAGTCTGGCCTTTTTATAATGAGAGGTCATGCTTTTCAAAATCATGCAAATGAGGGCTAATTAAAGTTTTAAATCTTCAAAATGTTATATACTATACAGTGCATTCCAACTTGAGCTCTGGGGGCCATCTCATTAGTTGTGACTACAGTGCTGGTGGACCAAACAGCCTATCACTGACCTCTTTGCCCTGCCACTCAACCCGGCTGCTATAATTAGTGGTGTTTGTAAACAGGTCCACATGGGTGCTGCTGTAGACATTTATATGGGTTTTATTTTCACTTTTGTAGCGTCAAATAATTGGATTTTTTACAAAATAATCTGGCTAAAGGGACACCATTTTACTGTGGAGCTGGCCCTACTATGTGTCTGCCACCCCACCAAACACACATGAGCAGTGACAGTGAATGATTGGTATCAAATGCCCAGCTTATTCCAAAGTCCTGGCAAGTGTAACCACATCAAAATAAACCCTACCCTTTCCTCCTTAAGTTTATGTGTATTTTATTACCCCCAATAGATTTTACTCATTTTCCTGAACCTTTATCAACATCGAAAGACCTGTGGGACATTTTTACAGGGGTGTCACATCTCGATTAAACTGCAAACAAGCCATAATCCTGGTATATATTTTACAAGATGTGACATCAAAATGACCCTTTGAAAATGCAGCATCCCTTGACTCATTCAGGACAGAAGTCTCCATTTACTGTCAGTAAAATTTGTATCAAAGGGATATACTGAGTATTCTTCTGCTCATGATTTGTGATATTCTGACCTTTTTTATTTGATTCACACATTGTATTAGCAATGCAAATTTGAAAGAATTAGCAAAGAGCATATCCTTTGGGTTCATCCCTGAATGAGTTAATTTTGTCATATAAGCATTGGCTGCCTTGATTGAATGGCTATGTCTATTTGGTAATTTAATTATAAGTTAATGTTTTCTTTCTGGACACCAGTCAGTTCAGTGGCTCTTAAAGAAAACATTTTGGGCTATATTTAAAGTGTGTGTGTCAGCACACACTTTTCTGTTTTTCTAGGAATTCTTTATTAAAGTGTGTGTGTCAGCGCACACTTTTCTGTTTTTCTAGGAATTCTTTATTTCTTTCTTTCTTCTTTCTTTCTTTCTTTCTTTCTTTCTTTCTTTCTTTCTTTACAGGCAAATTTGTCCGACATTTCATATGAAAAGTATAACACGTAGAAACTCCAAACTTGGCACAATTATACTTCTATGGATAAAGTCTGGCCTTTTTATAACGAGAGGTCATGCTTTGCAAAATTATGCAAATGAGGGCTAATTAAAGTTTAAAATATTCAATATCTTATATACTATAGTAGATGTGGTTCCGAGCGTATAGGAGTTCGATCATAGCAAGGTAAAGGTCATCTCAAATGTCAAGGTTATGTCAAGGTCAAAGGTCATGTCAAGGTCAAAGTTCAACTTTAAGCCAAAATGTCACTTTTGAGGTCAAGGTTCGCTTCAGGTAGAGGTCATCTCAAGGTCAAAGGTCATTTCAAGGTCAAAGGCCACTTTCCATGGTCACTTTCTTCTAGCCATAACTTGGTCAATTTTTATCCAATTTTGATCATGTTGGGCTCGAATGGTAGCTATGGTAACACTGCACATTTTGAATTTTACATGTGACCTCTAAAGGTCAAAGGTCAAGGTCATTTGGCCCTTTGAAAGTTTCATCTTGCCATAACTTGGTCAATTTTCATCCGATTTGGTTCATGTTGGGTTTAAATTTTGGGTATTGTAACACTGCGCAATCTACATGTGATCAACTTCTACTAGGGGGTTGTTGACCATTGCGCAGCTAATGAATTAAAACTAAAAGTTGTAGCAATTTAAATTATGCTAAATAAGAAATTTTAAATCTTGAATAACTTCAAAGCTATAATAGATAGAGATGCCATTCCAACTTCCACTCCTGTGTTATGGAATAGTTGTACATTGCCACACCAATATGCTTTGAAGACACACACACTGATTTGCTATGCAGCAAATCATCTTTTCTAGTTGATTGTTTCCTTTTTCTTTGCTTACGGCAATAAAAAACATTTCAGTGCTGTGGGTCTGCAGTGTATATCAAACAAAGTTTTGCTTGTGTTTGGTTTCTTTATAATTTTAAGCTAAGGCTGAACGTTGTTTTGTAAATGGTCTTATCAGACCGCAGAGTTGAACAGAACAGTTCAGCATTCTTAAAAGATATATGTTGATGACCCCTTCAGGTGATCAATAGACCATTCAGGAACACACAGATATAATGATCAATGTCCGCATACCCGTCAGACGAAAAAAAAAGGAACCTGTGATTCAGGGTCATTTAGAACTGGACTGACAATTTTACACAATCCTGGTGTCGCTACTATTTGTATATAGGCCTAGTTATGCATACGATAGCCTGTCATTGTGAAACTAACACACACACACACACACACACACACACACACACACACACACACACATATGTATATATAGATATGAATATATATATACATAAATATATATATATATATATACATATATATGTATATGTATATCTATATATCTATATATATATATGCTACATTTGTTCATGTACGCCAGGCATGTAAAAATCTCATGAACCCCGCAAAGAGAGTATTATTGCCTGGATATGTCGAAGCAGGACCGGCATGGCACAACGTCAACGGTAAGACTTGATGTCAATACACTTTGACTACTATTGAATTCTTCGTGAATACCACGATGGAAATTGAGGGTGCAGCGAAGTTACTGTATTTTTGTTCTCTATTGTGCAAAATGTACGCACAAGATGCGGAGTCTCGTTACTTTTTAAACACTATTTTCTTCTTTTTGGATTACCAAGAGCAAACATTTGAAAAAGTATAAGACCATTCTGAACCGCCTTGAGTCGGTGAATCTTAGTGAGGGTTAAACGCACATCCCACGTTTATCGGCGTAGTTTTCATTCAGTATACATACATAGATACATACGTTTTCATACACGCACGTACGCACCTACACACGCACGCACGCACGCACACACACACACACACACACACACACACACATATATATATATATATATATATATATATATATATATATATATATATATATATATATATATATATATATATCATATTCTTGTGCCCTGCACTGAATGACATCAGAGCAAAATTCTATAATAGCCTAGAAAACGAATATAAAAAAATAATGTCTGAACATGTTTGGCAACGTTTTTCTGCAGCTTCTATATGCACTAAATTATTAGGGTCCTTGGGGAACATTCATGCGATTTTGGGAGAGGTGTTGGTGATCTGTGTGACCACGCGATCAAAAACTATCTTGTTGAACCTTGGCAGTACAGGAGGCAGTCAGAAGAGGACCCTCCTCAACTCCCCAACTTTGTACATAAAACGAATAATATTATACTGTACATAGCTATGATTACACAACGTTTTTAACATAGTTTGATTTTACTTTGTCCACAGGACTTTTTAGCTGTGACGGACGCATCATGGAGTTACCCCTGTCCATGGTGCCTCCGTGTCAAAGGGTAGTTTTCCGAATAAATTATCATTATTATTATTATTATTATTATCATTATCATTATCATTATCATCATCATCATCATCATCATCATTATTATTATTATTACTATGATTATTATTATTATTGATATTAATATATAAATAAGTATGTTTGACAGAGCAAACGGATCACTGTGAGCATACGGCTACTGTTGTTAAATTTATGCTCTAAAACCCGCTGTGAGGAAGGGCAAACAAGATATAATGAGACAATGACAACTTACTCCTTTATTAGTTCTTTTCCCATTGGTGCCAATAGTGTTAGGACAATAAAACCTTTCATTTCTTCTCTTGACACAGAAACAATAAACTTTGAGAAAAGTAGTGCACTCAACAGATAATGTTCCTCTTTTTCTCTGGTCCCTTTTTCATTCAGTCAAACTTTCAAAATATGTCATCAATAGCCGTGTGAGAACGTACAATCATCTTTTACGAGGTGTAAAATGTTGCAATGAAGCGACATGTACGCTTGTTGTTTTCACGTACTCGAAAGTTGCGGTAAACTCACATACTGGGTATTATGATTCCACACATTATCACGAACGTTAACCCTTTCCCTCCCTGAAATTGTGATTGTAATACAGAAGTGTCGCAGCCAAAATTATTGGTTAAACACTTTGCTCATTTTGAAAGCTTCGAAAAATAATATCGGCACTTGAAAACTCCTAGATTTGTTCCACTTTTTGTGAACTTGCTGCCTGTCCTTCACTGAGCAAATGTGCTACTTGCATAAAATTACTAGGAGGATCAATGAAATGCATGATGAACTGCGGAAACGCCTTAGGCAACAAAAGGGTTGGACAGGCACCAGGTTGTGACACCGTACATAGGCGTTGTGTGTGAGCATTGCCAGCGTTAAATCAAATATATCAGTACCTGCCTGTATTCTGGACAATAAGAGTTAAAGTTGCCATTTCCAGATCCGACACTCTGCTGCTGTGCAATGTAAACCACACAAGATACTTTCTCTACTGGTCTGCATTCTTAACGGGGATTCTGACCGGGCCGTATGCAAGGCAGTTTCGTAGATGGTTGTGCCCAGACACAAACAAGGTAGGCTATGTTTGTAGGCTTTTCTGGCATTCTGTCGTCAACGTGTTTGTCATAAGTAGTGAATCTGGATTTGGCGTTCTTGGCAAGCTGTGTGCACATGAAAGCAAGTGATGTTTTGTGCAACACTAACTCTTTTTTTAGGCCATGTTATTTACATTACCTTTAATTATCTGTTTTTGTCTAGTAACCTCAAACATCAGTTGTCGGCACTGCCTGGGTTTTTAGCTCCTCTGACTTGTCAGTCAGCTCAGCTTTTGTGAGAGTCTGTCGTCCGTCCGTCGTCTGTCCACAATTCGCATTTACGGCTTCCTCTCCGAAACTATCAGCCAGATTGACTTTAGAATTGGTGGCAATGTACCTGGGGTGGATCTCCACCAGGTTTGTTCACAAGGTGGCGCTTCAATTTTTTACTTTTTAAAAATGATTTTCTGTGCGTTTTTGCTATTTTCGACTTCTGCTCCAGAACCGTCACTTAGATAAAGCTGGAACTTGGTGGATATGTTTCTTGTCGAAGGGTCAAACAAAGTTGTTCACTTGGTGGCACTACTTTGGATTCCTAATTTTTAACGATTTTTCAATTTGGGTATTCATAGGTACATGCACCGGATGCAAGTCAAAAGGCATTCTAATGCTAATTCACATTTTGGACTTCTCGGAAGAAACTGTCAGTCTGATTGACTTGGTGGCAATGTACCTTGTTGGTGGGTCCCTACCAAGTTTGTTTAAATGGTCACGCTCCAGTGATTTTTGATATATTATTTATTTATTTTTGGGAAAAATCTTTAAAAAAATTTAAATAGAAAAGTTTAATAGGTGAATTTCTTATAATGGTTATAACTAAATAATTTTGACCAGATTTGTGTCAAACTTGGACGGGATGTACCTTTGATAAGTGTCTGCCTATTTTGCGCAAGTGGTCATGCTCCAACGATTTTTGGATTGTTATGATTTCTTTTTGTTCTTATGGTGGCTCAATTGTGCCAACCAAAAGTTTTTTTTCATCTCATAATTACGAGACTCCATCCCGTAATTACGAGATGGTTAGCTCATAATTACAAGATAAAATCTCGTAATTACGAGATAAAAAAAGCCCAACAAACTTTTGGTTGGCACCATTGAGCCACCATATGTTCTTTCCGGGACAATTGACATGAAATTTACTGTTCACTTGATAACGTGAGAACTTTTTTGAGTTAGGATCTTGACGTTGCACATGTTAATGTTTCTCTATGAAGGACGACCTTGACCTCATTTCTGAGGTCACGGTGCAACATACATTTATTTTTATCTTCATTATAACGTGAGAACTACTTAAACCGGGACCTTGATGTTGCACATGTTAGTGTCCTTTCATGCAAGTCAGACTTACTCAGTACATAGGTGACCATGATCCTATCCCAAGTTCACAGAACCACAAGTGTGATGAATCTTTAGGTCAGCTGAGCATGGGCTGTTCACACAGCCCTCTTGTTTTTATTTTTTATTTTTTTTTTCCAAAGTGTACAAATTCGATTGCAAGATATGCAAGGATGTTCTGACCCGAATTTTGTGTGCAGCTCAGGTGGTATGAAGGGCTATAATATGATTTAATGGCATAAAAATAGGCCTATAAATTCAACTCTCGCACGCATTTTAGGACAAGGTCGGGCCCGAGTAGTTTCCTCGTATACTTTGTACTCCTTCCCAACGTGCTGCTACTTTTTCACTTTCTTGCCTACCCATCTTGTATTTGCACCACGTGTGCCCTGTATGCACATGCAAAATGTCACTGCACAACTCTCACCGGATGAAAAGCGATACCGCAGTGTGCTCTGGCTCTGAGGTTGGTATGAATAACACAGTCGGGAAGCTCCCGCTTGGCCAGGATTATTCAAGCAGTACATAAATCTCCAATGATTTCCACATAAATTAATGATTTCTCAAGTTGGACATCTACTGTTAACACCATTGCTGTTTTACCTTACGCACAGATTATGGAACTACGCGTATGAGATGCCCGGGCCTTTGCATCACGGCGCGGGGGAGGGGGGTGGGGGGGGCGGCGGCAAGATGCATGGGTTATGATAAGGGTACTCAGATGACCCATTTATATCCCTGAATTGTACCAGGTTATGGGAAATGTGACACGCTGTTTTCAATGAAATTGATCTAAAGGGAAACTAATACTGATCAATAGGTGTTACTTCAAATTCGCACTTAGGACCATACACACGCCCTTGAGGGCGCAACTGGTTAATAAAGAACTTGAACTAAAAAGTATTGATTAATGGTACAAATTATATTGTATTTCGTTGTTTTGTGTGGTGATTAAATCACATTATTAAAAGATCTCTCATGTTATGTCCCAGTGCTTGTCAGGCAGACACCAGTCTCCCAAGCAAAAATCGGAACATAATGAAGCATTATTAAGCGGCCAAGTACACATGAGCAAACCACATCCGATTATGCTTTGTGCACACAGGATATGAAATTCAAAAGCAATCTTTTTCCGGGCACCATACATGCTGTCATTATCTTATCTGAAAAAGTGAAAAAAATAGTCAGCGGCTTGTTCATATTGCTTTAGCTCTTTTGTAAAGATGTACCCAGCCACTCATCTCCTCTCCACTTCTAATGATCATCGGATCTTATAAAAAAAAAAAAGATTTCAAGTCAACTTACATCTGTGTTTTTTATTGTATATCACGTACAACAAGAACAAGGCAAACACCTGCTACCCCTGCCACCAGGATAAATGAGATGGAATTAACCAAAAATCCCTGGGGGCGAGGGGAGAGGGTGAAGAGGGATCGCTTTCATGTTGAATAATAAATAGCAGGTGTACATGTTCATGAATTAATTCATATTAGATGAAAGAAGGAATTAATCATTCCTATGGAAAGTGAGCTTGCGGTAGGAATTTCCTTATTTTAGACAGTTTGGCTAAAATAACGAAAATTATTACGTTTTTCACTCGCTCAATGACTGCCTCAATTAACCAAAAAATAGACAGAGTCGCAAATGCGGAGTGGACGGTGATAATTACGACCATCCTTTACTTTAGATGGTTTTCCTGCTTTGAATTCAATTTTATTTCGTTCTTTATTCAATTTAGCTAGATGTTTTTATTTAATGTTCACAGAAAATCATACTCTCGACAAAATGCATTGAGCTATGTACCCAGTGGCCCTGGAAGACTAAGCGTTTCTTCCTGCACATGATCTCAGTGCAGAGATAATTAAAAGAATGCATGTACTAAGAGTTGTTTTGGATCATTGACCCATAGCCTCAGATATAGTAAATTGGTATCTGTGCCATCTGAATGTTCATATTTTCATATGCCACAGATCGATATGGTCATCTTGTAGTGGAAGCGATGCATATCCATGTTGACATCTGGTGACATCATTAATATCTGATACTACAGAGTAGAGAATTCGAACGAACGACACACAAAACGCTTTTCATAAAGTTCATGGTATAGTTGTCAAATGTGTCGGATATGGGTGTGCACGTAAGGCAAAGGCATCGTTATTTGTTTCTCTGTTTCTCATGTCCAGATGAGAAAATGAAGACGTCAGTCGGTCGAAATAAGATGAAATGCAAGGGGAAAATACAACTGCTCTTCAACAATAATTTTAACAATGTACAAGTATTTTCCAAATATACATTTAAGATGTGATTTACATTTACATTTTTATTCCCGAGGGGAATTCATACAGGCATGGTGCCTGTTTTCCGATCGCTTTTTGAAATAAATATGTTTAAACTAATATGTGATGGCAGGTGTGATCAAGTGAGTATGTATGTATGTATGTATGTATGTATGTATGTATGTATGTATGTATGTATGTATGTATGCATGTGTGCATGTATGTATGTGTGTCGGGAGGGGGGGGCACCTGAAATATGAGTCAGTACAAATGAAAAGGGAGTTTTTCATCTTTGGCCGAAGGCATATATATATATATATATACAGAGTCGGTTGGGACATGAGAAGCGGATATTTAATAGCAATGACCTTACGTACAATCTCATGCGCATAAAAGATCGATCTGTTATCGTGACAAATTGATGTGTATCAATAATATAGTGGGATAAATATGATCGACAGGAATTCCGTTAAAATGCGTTTTTATAATCTCAACGAAAGTCATTATCAGGTTGCCTGGTTCTGAACTTAAAACAGCACCGATCGTTGACAGCTACTCAGGGTATAATCTTAAAACTCTGCCATATGTAATCTCACTCAGTTGTTTGTTCAGGTGCTCTGTGTGTATCTTACAACAAAAAGACCTTTTTTAAAGACAACCATGGCGCAGTAAGGGTCACCGGTACCCTTTGGCTCTTCAAGCTTGTCACAAAGGTTCGTGGCCACGGTTCTTTCTCAAACATTTCGAGGCACACAAAGATTATTTTATTGACAACATGTCCGTGATCTATCAGGTCACGCATGTTTTACATTGTGTCATTGAGTTCACTTCCTTGGATAAAGCACGCCCCGATGTCGAAACGTTTTATTTCTGGGCATACATAAAACGCAACATGACATGGGACAAGCACAGGTGAATAATAGGGATATGGATGAAAAGCTGTCAACTGTGAACCGAGTGATATTGTAATAGTGACATCATGTCCTTTTGTTTATATTTATTGAATGTATTTTGTAATTTGCAGTAGAACCTACTTACATGTTGGCCCCAACTGTAACTAGCTCTTCAGGAAGCGGCCACGGTAAAGCCACGATTTGGATATCAAGAGGTGCACACTGATCTCTATGCCCTGAAATGATCAAATGTTCAAACTTTGGTATAAACATATTTATTGGATTAACTTTCATACATATTTTGCATAAGTTATTCGCAATTGGGGAAAAGGGCATTGCCCTATGTGAATCCCTCTTGCGAGGAAATGACAGAGCACAGAACTGACCAGACACATGGGCACAAGTGAAGGAGACGCCAATATGGACAAGACAGATAGAGGGGCATTTATTACCGTGTAGAATCTTTCCAGATTCAAACTTTGTGTTACTATTGTATGGGTAATGCTCTGGCCGTACAGATAAATCGTAATAAAGCCTCCCCTAGGATGTGGTGGGGGTGAAGGCCTCATTCAAAAATGCTCATTTTGTGTTGTCACATTGCAGATAAATATTTCAGAAGAGGCCAGTCAGATTTACATCTAGTTTTTCGCTAAAACGCATTTTTACTCGTACCTTTATTTTTACCACGATTTTGCATCATTTTGTTTGGTTGGTTGAACATATCCTCAGACAACCTTTAGTAATTTATGTATTACCTATAGGCTGTATATGGTTAACATCATTTGTCCATCTGAATTCCTGGGCTTTGACCTTTGGCTGTAGTGGAATCTCAATGTAACAACACTCAGATGTCTGACATCTTCACTTGACAGGAAAGACTCTGATGGACTTAAGAAGTCTTGCTCTCTTGTTCTTTGACTCATTTATTTGACATTCAAATATCTGGCTTGGAGGGGGGGGGGGTGATTTTGTCATTATAACAAGGTTTCACTTTACTTCGATTCTGAACAGTTCAGATACAAAGATGATAGATCTACAAAATTCTTTCCGTTTCTTGACCTTGATGACTTGCGGGCCAATGTCAAGTAGACACGTATTATTGACCGTTGTTTGAATGAAATCCGAAAATAACTGTAGATACGGTGTTTGGGTTCTCACTGAATTTCTTAATATATTGAAGTTATGTACCCAATATGTTTGGATAACATTGACCTTGAATTATATTAATAATGACTTTCACATGTTCCAAGACATTTAAGTCACATATTCATTTCTTCTTGCATGGATTTTTTTCCCAACGTTTTGTCTTGTCCATATTCACGCTTCATTGAGGGTTTGGTTGGTGTTTGTCGTAGTGATAGCCTTGATGTCTTCGCTGATTAGCAAATGACCTCATGATATGGAGGTCATGGACCTTTGATCAAATTGTGACTTAAAGAACAGTATTAACCATAATATATCCGATACAATTTATTGCTGCCAAGAATTGTGACACGACAGGACCGTCCGCACCTATTTTTTTTGGGGGGGGGAGGGTGTATTGACTCATACTTACATAGGTAATGACCTACCACGGTGAAAGCCCATTTGTCTTATAACATTGTCATGCATCGGTTTAAGCACAGTTGTCTTGTTATTAGTCGACAGTTATTTCGTAACGAGGAGATTAACCATCCACCTTCGACAGGTGAAGGTCATATGTTTCGAATATTGTGATCTTGACTTGATTCAGGTTTACACGTCGCGTCAACAGACCAACTTGCCGTACTGGAATCAGGAATCAGGAATCGAGTTCACTTTATTGGTTTTCATTCCTGTGATTGAACACTTGTGCATGAGATTTATAGGGTAAACATATCTGCCAAAATATGAGAAAAATAGAAGTACCATGGTATATGCTTCATCACCTTGGATGACCTTCCGTTAAGAATAGGATAGAACTAGAACAGAAGCTTCTACTGCTCTCCTGCAGAGGGCATTTCAATCATTCAGGACTAGAGTTGTGCATTCCCATTACTTTTCATTGTAATTTACAGCTTAATAACTTTAAAACTACTCGTTGCAGAAACAGCAAAATTTGCCTGTTAAAATTGTGTACATAGTTGAAATGTGAACTTAAATTTTAGTCTTGCAGCCTTAAAAGTATTCTTTTAATATAACGTTAATTTAACATGCAATCCAATGGGAATACACATCTCTATCCCAGAAAAATTCTGCGTATTGGATTGTGTATTCAGCTGAATGCACAGGTAATACGCCGTATGCACATTCAATTCCCGCCAAAAAGCACGGGTTTGACGCCAGGCGATCACGAAGGACGTGCGGGTCACATCACTATCACAGACAGGGCCATATGTTCATTTCTCACATTTTTTTGTTGTTGAGAAATTTAAGTTCAAATTGCCAAACTGGTATTCGTTTAGTACTTTCCGAGCCATATATAAAGAAAAAAACTTTTTCATCTGCCTTTAATAATTCTTTTTTATTTTCAAAAGATTAGTAATACCCCGCTTGTCCCCCAGGTACTGACCCGTATCTCGCCATACCCCGCCAAGCGAGACTAGGCAATCAGGTATGCAGTTCTGGCGGGAAATTAATATGCATATCTCCTATTGGTAATTGTGACTTCTCCTATTGAGCACAATCGCGATAAAAGCACGAACTGCGTTCTTGTAAATGGCTCAGTCTTTTGTGGTGCACAGGTTCCATCATCATGAAGACGAAGCCATTTGAAGTTACATATCAGCGTTAAATGATAAATACAAAATGACAACGCAAGCAGATAGCTTCTGGTTTAGAAATTGCTTCAAGGAAAACCCCCCAGCTCGGTAGTATTTAGATGACGACCAATAACAAGTGAATAGCGTGCAGTTGTTGTGTGTATCACCCTACATTTGCAGTATCATGATTCAGTGCAGATCACATTTGCTAATACGCTTTTCTTTGATCAGTGGCAAGGAATTCACTTCAGCAAGCTAGTGAGCCAGGTAGCTTTGATTCCTCGGAAAAGGAATTTGAACGCTACTTTTCCGTTTCCTCTATCTGCCCAGTATGTCAGAAAAGACTAATGTCTTCCAGGGCCAAAGAACAAACGCCAGGTATGGCTGGTCAGCGCGTGCTGTTAAAGCGCGGATGTCAAGGTGACGTTGAGGGAGTGGTGTGTGGCATGTACCGTAGTGACGCTTGAAACCTTTGTTAGTTTGGCAAGCGGAACATATTTTGCCATATTTGATGCAGGAATCTGTCCGTACAAACGGGAACTCCGTTGGTTAATGATTCAGGCCAAAACAGCACCACAGCAAATATGATTGTCACGAATGTGCAAGACAATGGTTACCAGGAGTTTTTTTTTTTAAATACAGAAGCTGTGATAAGGCGACTTGACACCCTCACTGCACATGAGTCTAACCAAAGTAGCACTCGATTTGTTATTGGTGTGTGTGTTCTATGTAACAGTTTTGGTCAAGTACAGCGAACACAATTTTCAACCGTAATCATATAAATCAAATATAACGTTGCATCAAAACTGAAACCGACTACAATGGTGTCAAATCAAGCGCAAAAAAACCTCCACAAATTAAATGTTTGAAAAGTTAGAGCTCTGTCCTTTGGAACACACTGAGTTTGATACAAGGAGTTTTCATATATGCTTGGACAAAGTATTCTTTTCTGACACATGAATGAATCTTTATTGGGTTTACCTTTATACATATTAAAGAATTTTTTCGAGACACAGTACAGTATAACATATTCACAAATACGTGTACACACAACGGACTAGACTGTTGCAAAACATATTCCACACGTAAATACAAAAATAAACAAAATAAGACTACAACTGTTGACATCTTCCTCCCCCCCCCCCTCCGAAAATGTCACACAAATTGAAATTTTAGTATGTTCAACGTAGCCTTTCCCCGGCATCACATTTAAAAGCATGCAAAATGGAGCAAAAGCTAGATTAAATAGACCAAAGGAAACATGTCTGTCAGTAGTACAGTTGTTTCCCGTCGGTATACCCGTAGCCCGGCGACTGATTGGCACCGTTGCCTTGCGACAGGGTCAGAGATTATGGCGGGAAGTTTATATGCAAGTCCCGTACTGCTGTGATAAGGAACACTGATACCAGTAGCAGGGCGTGCATGGAGAAGGCAAAGGCGCGACACGGCTGTGAATTGTCTTGTAAATTAAACCTCACGGAGGGGGGGGGGGGGGGGGGCTGGGTACTACAAACCTCACCATTCAGACGTCTATCGGCGTTTGCTTTTTCCATACTCTGCTGATGAGCAGTGGTATACTGACTTGTTCATATGTCTTCGATCATTCTTTTCTCTGATTCGAGTGTTTTTTATGACATTACTCTTCGTCATTCAACGCGATATCAATAAAAATAAGTAGCTATTGCTTTATATGCATTAACCAACTATACTCTTTTCGATAAATACTATTTTACTTGACACAGAAATGAATATAGTTTGGCAGAAATGTCGCGCTGTTGACTGCAAACCTTCCAGGGCTGCAAAGTCGATGGCTGCTGTGTGAACACTAGAAACGCGAACCAGGCTGGCTCTTCTCATTTCCCAGCATAAAGTATCCTATTCTTCAGAAAAAAACTATTATTATTATTGTTATCATCATCATCATCATCATCATCATCATCATCATCATCATCATCATCATCATCATCATCATCATCATCATCATCATTACTATTATTGGTCCTATATTTTACATGTTGCTCCTTAACATATTCATTTATATTCCTAGCAGTTAATCAAGAAATTGCTTTTGCTGGTGCATATCATATCTATCATGAATAAATTCAAGATGATTGCGTAAAGTGAAGTGTACTTGACAACCTCAGGCAGAAATATATCCCTCGCTACATCATCTTCATTATGCTATGACAGTATGCCACTTTTTGGATCTTAAGTGTATTTTTATCTGACAAACTTTGTCTTGATTTAACAGGTTAAGACTAGAATGTCTGCAAAGACGTGTGATCTGAATTAAGGCATCTCACGTATTTCTCTGCATGAAATCTTCGGGCGTGCGTGAAATCAATGGTTAAAAAACTTAAAGACTGCCGTAAAGGAGAAAAAAATCACAAACGGGCGTCTTTAAGGTTCTAAACAGTTTTATGCTGTCTTTAGAGATCCTAAAGTTTCAAGACAATTTTAAGGAGCCCAAAAGCTTTAAGGATGTCTTAGAGAAGACTGAGTTTTTAAGGAGCTTTCAACATATTACACCTTCAAGTTTGCTGATTTTCTATAAGAATACATCTTTCTCGCCTGTGATAACAAGTCCGTCCACAAGGTTCTGCTAAAAGTACCTCTAACGTTCCGTATGAAGCTCACAAGAGGGCAGTTTAAGAATTAAGTTATCATTTTCTGAAAGTGCCATAGAAAGTTCAAGGGAGTTAAAGCGTGCATCACTAGCCTGGCCAAGCGTTATTTAATTCACAATTTTGAACAGCAAAATGTAGAAATATACAATACCATTTCATTGTAACACTGTGAATAGTTGTACTATTTTTGACGCCTGAAGAACGGGACAATGTGGTTGTTGGTTATCCGTAGTAACGGCCGCCACGTCGAAACAAATGAAATGGGTATTCGTGCGAGATCCACCTGACCGTTGAACAGGCCGGTGCCGCCTTTAAAAACCTTTAAGACGTTGACGGCCCAGAGCGTGAAAATCGCGTCCGGCTTTAAGACATACACGACCCAAAGCGTGAAATGTACGTCCGGGCGTGGAGGCATGGGATCCTTGAAGAATGATCTTTAAGGGTGCAATTTTTTAAGAAACTGTCTTTAATTAAGGTAGTTATGTCTCCCGGTGGAAGCCGGGGGACATATTGTACTAGTGCCCGTTTCTTCCGCTTGTTGTTGTTGTTGTTGTTGTTGTTGTTGTTGTTGTTGTTGTTCATGTTCTTCAACACTTGGTTTCCGTGCGATAAGTCTTGAAGGACTTGACAGAATTTGATGAAACTTGGTAGGATTATGTATCTAGGCAAGACCTAGGTTGGGATTGTATTTGGGTGACCTTGACCAAATTTTAAAGGTCACAGGGTCACTTATGTGAAATTGGTTTCCGTTCGATAAGTCATGAAGAACTTGATGGAATTTGACGAAACTTGGTAGGATTATGTATCTAGGCAAGACCTAGGTTGGGATTGTATTTGGATGGCCTTAAGTGAAATCTGAAGGTCACAGGGTCACTTATGTGAAATTGGTTTCCATTCGATAAGTTTGAAGAACTTGATAAAACTTGGTAGGATTATGTATCTAGGCAAGACCTAGGTTGGGATTGTATTTGGGTGACCTTGACCTAATTTTAAAGGTCACAGGGTCACTCATGTGAAATTGGTTTTCGTTCCACAAGTCATGAAGAACAGGATGGAATTTGAACTTGGTCATTTGTAATTTGTTATCACCTGTAGCTTATTCAGAGACGTAAGTGTTCCACCGGGAGACATTTGATTTTCTGTTGGAAAATCAGTCTGTTCTAGTTTTGAATGACTTTTTGACTCTGCATATTGAAACTTGAAGATGTGCAAGGTAGATCGTACTTTGAACCCTTGAAAGGCCGTTTTAAAGGACTGCATCAACCTCGGAGCAGCCTGGGCGCTCAGCATCCAGGGCGTGCAAAGGAAGGCTGTTGACTTTTCGCATGTCATCCTTGCTATATCCCTGAAACTTTTATCAAAAGTATTTTGAGAATGGACAATATTTGACAAAATTGATGAAACAGACGACATTTGAAATTACCGTTCGCTGTTGACCAGTTTGACCGAGAAAGCGCTAACTCTTACTGTACTGAATTGCAAAAGTCCAGGTGAGTTCAAAGCTGTTGATCCTGACCATTTTTTTTCCCTCTGGAAATATTTGTACCTTGGCATTCAACTGAAAGGTCTCTTTCCCAGTTTTCACCAGGAAAAACTGAATCCAAGATCACTGTAATCCAGATGGGCGCAACTTCATTTTTTAGTTGCACAGAAAGAGTTAAGATATACGCATTTGGGCAAGACTTTAAAGTGTTGACCTGAGCTGTATAAGTACAAATTCACTGATGATGGCATACCGTTTCTATGATTTCAGAAGCATTGTAATGGTACGATTCTGCTGAGCACGGTCTTTAATATAATCAACTGTGACAGTAATTGCAATATTGTAGGCGTAGGAAATGAGAGACTTTGACCTTTGTGCTCAAGGATGCTAGTTTTCTCTAAACCGGATAGGAACCATAGTGATATACGTAGTTTGATGGAAAGCAAGAAGCTCGTGCCTTTGACACAAATACTTTGAAGAGTTTACAAATGCTCTACAGAGCACAAATTTGGAACGGGGAACTTGGTATATACTCCACGTAAAAAAGACTATTAAGGAAAGATGAAAGTAGCTGAGGAAACTTAAGTTTGTATCTGTTTAGATACATCCAGACGCAACAGCGTCTGTTTGCCTCAACGAAACCACGCAACATCGACCGCATCCTCCACATTTGTGTGGTCTGTGACCCCAGTCAACACTGGGGTTTTGAAAATGAAGGCATCACACTTTCATGTTCAGGAGGAACCGTATTGCAGGCTTTCTAATCATACTATCAGTGCCCGGAAAGTGGTGGGGGATCAGTGTTCTGAATGAGATATTTGTAAGGCGCATCATTAAACTTGCACGCGTGCTTATTTTGTTTAGCATGCTCATTTAATATCTGCAAGTGTCCACAAATTAATACCACGCAAAAATTCAAATGCAGACACATGAACTAACTTTGAACACGCATGTATCTACGTACTAAAAGCTCACGTGAGCGTACCGGGGGGAGGGGGAGGGTGGACTCCCAGGTCCTAAACGAGGTCCGGGGCAGCGCCCGCTTTCGAGGGTCCAGGGGGGCGAATGCCTCGGCAGCTCATGGGATTATACATTTTCTATAAGCCACAACCATGGTTTCCTGGCATCAAAATTGTCCCCATTAAGTGTGTAAATTCTTTGTACTAACGCTGTAGGCATCCAAACAAGTTCCTGTGAAATACATAAGTGTCTATCACTTATAAAATCCGTACAACCTGTTTTATCCAAAAATTTACGGACACAAGAACAGGGCTCTCTCTAGTTTCGTGGCATAGGGTTGCCGAGTATCATTTGCTTACTTTACACGCAGTATAATTTCCGCTACATCGTTTTGTATTGCTCTTTATTTATTTATTTATTTATTTATTTATTTATTTATTTATTTATTTATTTATTTATTTATTTATTTATTTATTTATAAATTGATTGATTTATTGATTGATTGATTTGGCGTGAGTGGGGGAGGGCGTGCTCCCAGCGCTCCTTTTAAGTCCTCACCTGTACGGTGGGCCGGAAATGATAGCACCTGGTTCCTGGCGCAAAACTGCAGCAATAAATAAAAACACCTAAAGTAACCATTGTCCACGATCCCAAATAACCGTGTTCTTCAAAATTGATGGCAGGCTACTTCAGACATATTGCTATAGGCATGATGTCAGCTGCAAGATTATCTACCGAAATGTATATAAACCAGTCATGCCACTGCATTTAAACAAAGTGAAATTTTATTGTGACATCGATTTCTTGCAAAGCTATGTGCTAAATATACTCAACTACAATTATCTTGCACTTCGCAACGCATCATTCTGTTTCACAATTATCTGGGTGGGCCAAGATGAGAACATCACGTACCTGCGGTGTGATGGGAATATTGTTGCATCTTTTTTAAACTCAAACACAATTCAGCTGCGCGCGAAAATGGTCATTTACCCTGATAAGTTGTCACAAACATGTTCATCTCCATTGATTTCACATCGCGCAGCAGTCATTCGCCCCAAATATAAAATTGCGTGGTATCTGAAATGCTTATAGCTCGGTAATAGTGGACCTTAGGCCCGTGTTTACTGTTAAGCACTAATAGGAAAGTACGGGGGGGGGGGGTTCTTTTGTTGTTAATTCGGACTTTCTGTGATCTTGAAAGGTCAAATTGTCTGATCGCTTGGGAAAATTGGATCCAATCACTTTTCGATCAAAATGGAGGATTCCGGAACTGTCTGAGAGAAGACTCATATTGCAAACATTGATGTTTGTCTTGTGGAAAATTGACATTTAGATTGTTCCAAAGGTCACAGGGCTATTTCTGTGCATTAATAGCCAGCTGAGCACAGGACATTCACGGCCTTGTGTATGTTTTGACTTTTATTTTGACAAAATTTTCCAGTATAACTTGAAAGGCAAACCAAACCAAGGGCAGTAAGTGTACGAATAAGGCTTCTGTGGCAGATAGGGAGAAACTGCATGTTTTCAGGAACGTTTGAGCACAATGTAGAAAAAAAACTGTACGTTTGTAGGGAAGACGTGTTGTCTGCGAGGCAGGCTTTCTACCTCAAGCGAAGCCTGCTTCGCTGGCAAGTTCATGGGCAGAAATTGGAGAAGTTTCTCATTTCGGCCCAGTAAACATTTTTTTGGGTCCCCAAATTCATTATAATGTCTGATTTTACCAAGTGTGGTTCTTTCTTTTTATCCCATGTATGTGTAGTCCAGAGTAGCTGTGGACGTGGCGATCTACACCGTGTAGTATTTTTTACCGTTCCACACTCTCGAGACCGTTCTGCACTCTCGAGACCGTTCCACACGCTACTGCCACGCCCCCCTATGCGCGCGCACATAGGATGTTGATTTCTGTCGTCTGCTATGAAAAGTACCGAGCGGCAATTCTATGATACAAAAGATTAGATGGATGAGTGGATGAATGATAATATACATGGGATAAAAATAAAACCATTCTCGTGTTGAGTACCATGGCCGACCGTTCTACATGGCACTCGCGTAGCGGCAGACAGCCAGGATACACTCGGTGGTCCGCCTGCGGCGGACTTCACCTCGTGTATCCTGGCTGTCCGCCGCTACGCTCGTGCCATGTAGAACGGTCGGCCAGGCATTCACACTCGCATAGTTTTATTATTGTCCCAAATGTGCATGTTGGTTCCACCACGCCGTTCAGCACAGTGTACTGCATCGCAGTTGTTACATACATGTTAATCAATGTGATCGACCTGTGTTTTTTAGTTCTCACCTCATTGATAAAATTGACAGTTTTTATTATACATTAATTCCCATTTAGCTGTTTTCAGAGCTTCCCTTTATTTTTTTTAGATAAAATATTTATGTGTGTGCTGATATTGCACACCTCATACTGTACATTGCACACTTCATACTGTACATTGCATACCTTATACTGTACATTGCACAACTCATACTGTACATTGCACACCTCATAATGTACATTGCACACGTCATACTGTACATTGTACACCTCATACTGTTCATTACACACCTAATACTGTACATTCAGCACCTCATACTGTGCATTGCACACCTCATACTGTACATTGCACAACTCATACTGTACATTCTGCACCTCATATTGTACATTGCACACCTCATACTGTACATTGTACTGGTCATACTGTACATTGCACACCTCATACTGTACATTGCACACCTTATACTGTACATTGTACTGGTCATACTGTACATTGTACTGGTCATACTGTACATTGTACACCTCATACTGTACATTGTACACCTCATACTGTACATTGCACACCTCATACTGTACATTGCACACCTCATACTGTATATTGTACACCTCATACTGTACATTGCACACCTCATATTGTACATTGCACACCTCATACTGTACATTGTACATTTCATACTGTACATTGCACACCTCATACTGTACATTGCACACCTCATACTGTACTGCTGACCTCTACATCTACTCGGTCCCTGACTTTGTATTTTTTTAATGCGCATGACATTAGGACGCGGCAAGATGGCAGTAAAATGTCACTTGTGTTTTCGTCTGAGCAAACCTGAGTTTATGGAGGGCAAGCGTGTATAAGCTGTCAGACACAATATGGGATTGAGGACATCGCAGAAGGTTTCATCCTTGCAATCGCTTCTTCATTGACACATGTGGGTAATGCCAGAGAATTCATATTTGCATATAACAGGCCTACGATAAAAGAAAAACAAAACAAAACAAAACAAACAAAACAAAACAAAAAAAAACAAAAAAAAAAAAAAACAAACAAACAAAAAAAAAAACCAAAAAAAAAAAAAACCAAAATAAAAACCCCAAAAACAAAACAACCGAAAAACAAATAAGCAAAACAAACGATAAAAACAACAAACAAACAAAAAAGACGCAAATACAAGCCCCACCCCCACCCCAATTAAGAAACAATCAAGCAGCAAAACAACAGCACATGCACGAAGAAAAAAAGAAGGAACCCCCCCCAAATATGACTTATTATGTACGAGGCTCGACAATTGCAAAATCTATCCAATTTCGTAAAGAAAATAATATAGGTAAACAGTATTACAAACGTCTGAAAATGGTCATTTAAACATCAAGAATTTGTAGGTATATAGTATGACAGAAAAGAAGCCAGCGAATGCTACTCTCTTTAATCTCCCTTCCAAAATGCAAAGATAATACATGAACCAGGAAAATCATGCTGCCTGATTGGCATTACGGCACTGTCATTGTCAAGTACGTCAACGTTGAAGTAATTAGAGTGCCTGTGGGTGAAGTGATAATTGTGCCGTATTGATTATCGTTTTATTTTGGGGCATTCATTTCCAGGTTTGCTTTCGAATGATTCGCCAAATGTTAACCTCGTAACTCTTACAGTGTTAGTGTTTGCACCCAGCGTCCCTTCAGGCCTGTCGGCCGCGTCGAGGACAGCTATAGAAGGCTACATTCTGTCGACTGAGTCAACAGCCCAAGAAGGCTACATTCTGTCGACTGAGTCGACAGCCCAAGAAGGCTACATTCTGTCGACTGAGTCGACAGCCCAAGAAGGCTACATTCTGTCAACTGCTGACTCAGCCTCCTTGTGGTCAGAGACGGCGATTCAGTAACTTGTGCTATATATATTTCGAAGAGCTCAATAGAATTTTCAAATCAGATTTCGAATATTGGAAAGACATTAAAACAAACCTCATGCAAAATTTGTTTCTTGTATGTTTGGTAAAAGACTACGCACATTGCGGTGAATAATTTTCTGGTTTCACAGATTTGTCATTAAGACTTAAGAAGGAAGAAATGGGACTAATACGATCCATTTCCTATCAGTCAATATTTGAGTGGTGGTTTGTCGTACATGCGAGTCATAAATAATATAAATAATTGTTCGTTTTTTCACTTGGATATCTTTATTTTTGTGTTTTCATTTGAATTTTTACTTGCAGCGTTGAGAGGCTCAGGAAGCTCTAGGCGACTGTTGTTGCTGAGCTGGTGATGGCAATAATCAATTTAGTCCCGATCGATTCAGATCACCATGGAGTTTAAATATACTAATCTCGCAATGGGTTCTTCATGATTCTCAGGCGGGAGATGGCATCACATGAGGAAATGTCACCTTCCGGATACAAATGACTGATGAATTCCGCCAGTTTGCTCGTGTATTTAGAATTATATGAATGCTCAAGATTTAAGAATTAAAACAGATCAAGCAGAAGACATTTGGAATTGGGAGCAGCTAGAAATCTGGAATTAGAAGTAGCTGGTGACCGTTTTATATTAGAAAGTGTTAATATCTGCACATTTTTATTGCAAGTAGAATCGATGTTATTCATCACATGAATATGTCATATCCTTGCTTCACTCAACAAAAACGTGTTTCCAGGCGTGGGATTCATCTATAAATAATTTGAGCAAACCATTATATTGAGACACAGGCACGACCACGTACATATGGTATATTTGGGTTTACATGTCTCTGAAGTTACTAAGTTTAACTGTACAAGAAACCGCAACGCACGCTCACGTCCATTGAAGAGATTGTTGGTCTTTACGTAGGATTATGTTGTTAATGTGAATTCACTTTTTATTGAACTGTATGAACTCCGTGCCACAATATCATGACATACTTAATATATCTAAAATTTGATTTTGTATTACTTTCAATCTCTCATGGGAGTAGGGAATGTATCAGTCCCAGAATACCACACATACGGGCATGGAAGTACATTTCTGAAGAGGATACTTCCCAAGTTCAAGGGATTCCAGATAAATGACGAGAACAAGGGATCTATCCTTTTTATACCATGCCTTCTTTGTTTTCATGAATATAAATGCATTTTAAAATGTATTCACCAAAGCAAATCAGTCCTGTGTTGAAATTTAGCCATAGAAATTTAAAGCAGGGACATATGTGTAAGCAGGTGACATATATATCCCTTGAGGAAACAAAGGAGGTATGGTATAAAGCATGTTTTAATTCTATAATTTCCTCTGGAATCAGTCGACAACTACTCCTGTCCATACATTTCGAGTGATCACAATGTGGCACACTTCTTCTGTGCGATGGACCTGAAAGAGTAGCGACTATTTTTAAAAAGTCAGTAGCTCCTGCAACTCTTTCAGACTTTAAATAGCTACATCGACACGCACAGTGCCTTGTCCTCCCGCCTTCACAGCTCACCAACGGCAATATCATCACCAGCATTTCCAAGTGCATTAGCTTTAGCAGACACGCTTTGGATGCATATTTTACCCTATGCGTTGTAATCTTAGGGTAATATCCAACGTGGCAAAGTAACTTCACTCTTGGACCACATATCACAGAAATATGCATTCCTACATAACAAACCTATATATGTAATTAATCACAAGGCTTTGTAAAAGCTGACCCTATAAAAATGAACTCTACGTTCAACGTTGTTGTATAAACACAAGCATTTTGGGTTAAAATGTGTTTTTTGGGGTGAAATTTTGGATATTTCTTGAAAAATATTGAAGTTAAAATGGTCAAATTTGTGCTGTGACCTTAATACATTTATCTACAAAAGGTAAAAGGAATTTGTCATAATTGCATCTGCTTGTTACAGTGGTGATATAAAAGTTGCAAATGGCTGATTTTTGTGAAAATTGATAACGTTGGTAGGCTTTACTTTTTTTGACACACATTTAAAAAAAAAAGGAATTTTTCATTTCTCAGAAAATTCCTGATACAATTTTGTTCTATAGAATTTTTTTTACAGTAAGTAAGTATTTGTTTGATCAAAATCAAATAATTAGTTTGTAAACAGTATACACATGAACTGGACATTTTGGTGCAAGAAACTTATCCAAAAGCACTTAGACAGTACCTTAAGAACACGTGGATGTGAGGTTCTGCACCGTGTTATGTTTTTCTCCACGTTCATTAGACTGCACCACTCTCTACTCACCAGTATACTCTGTATCGCCGCTCCCTCCCCCCCCCCCGCCCCCACGCGCACGAAGGATGCTGATTTCTGTCGTCTGCTGCGCACGTTGAGGAGTTTTTGAAATATATTGTGGTTCACACGTACGGAATTCTATGAAATTGGACACTTTATTTATGCATGGGATGAAAATAAAGCCAGTCTCCCTTGAACGTACCCAGATCGACCGTTCTTCATGGCACACGCCCAGCCGCGGACCGCCAGGACACACTCGGTCTTCCTTTCGTGTATCATGTCTGTACGCGACCAGAACGGTCAGCCGCGCAAAGTCCATAAAACCAGAATGTTTCAGACTAAAACATCACCAAAATTCATTTAACGAAAATATGACAATGAAATTTAACGAATAGCAGTGAGAATACATTGCCACATGGCAACAAGTTTCTTTTTAAGAGTAGAAATAGTAGTGTAGCCTCGTGCATGAGATCCACGTTTTTCAAATTATCCAAACGAAATTACAAATGGGTGCGCTCTATCGATGGAAGAGCCTTAACAGAAGCACATTAATGACTCCCATATATGTACTTGCTTTTTGGTTCCTGGTAAAATGTGATTTGGTTGTGCTTATTAAAAGTGACAGTGTCTCCGAAGCTGGAATCAAAAACACAAATGGAAATCAGGTTTAATTGTGGCATTTCATAACACAAGTACTTTATTAATTTGTCCAACGTAATGCAGGAGTGGTAGAAATATCACAAGATCACAATTACAAGGTACATTTTAACATTATAAGTTATGAAAAAGTCATTGTCATAATGCATGTTATGTCTTTTCTAACAAATAAATGAAAGTATTTCACGAAGGACATTAAAGTCAGATATATCTTTTGCCTCAGTTATGCAAGCAGGGAATATAAGTTCCTCGCCATACTTTTCCCTGATGTCGTGCACAAGAGGACAAAACTGCTCCACATGGGATTCATTCTGTACACTATATCCATCGAACAGTGGCACAGTCTTGGATCTAACATAGTAACATGGACACAATAGGCCCATTATTGAGTGCAACAAAAGCTTTCCACATCCACTGAGTGTATCATGTGACCCTTCAAAACACATAGAAGCATGCTTTGCTCTCGTCATTCAGTCAACCTGCTGATACGTTGGCAAGTATATAGGTCTCGTATGGCAACAGTGGTCAAATATGGAAATGTGAATGAAATCAAAAAGACTGGAAACATATCATTAGTATACTGTAAGTATTTAAAAGAGAAAATTGAAGAAACTTGGTTTTGCTGGAGTAGAACAACGCGCAACAGGCAAATAGACCTGTTCATACCGACCTGTACTCTTTCTAGAGTTTTGTCCCAATGAGTGGTTTATCTCTAGTTTTGGTGCGGAGGACATAAATTATTACTTGTACTATTATAGTTACTGTACTTATTTCAACATACAAAGATTATTTGATTGATAAGAAGGATGCCTGATTATTTGTATATATCTTGGACGCATCATGGAATTTCCCCGGTTCCGTTGGTGCCCCCGCTGTAAAGGGGAAGTTTTCCTAATAAATTATTATTATTATTATTATTATTATTATTATCATTATTATTATTATTATTATTATTATTATTATTATTATTATTATTATTATTATTATTATTATTATTATTATTATTATTACCGAACTTTTCCGGACCCTAATTAATTATGCATTCCATTGTTGGCCTGATTGTCCAATCAGCAAGTGGCCGAGTCGGACGCACGCTTTCAGATGTTCACAACGGATGCCACGGCTAACGCTAGTGATTGCAGCATAGATTGTGCTGAACAGTGCAGAGCTTTTACCTAAAATGTCACATCAGTGGTGAAATGTGGAGTTTAGTTTGCTGACGGTTTGATTTTCATTAAACCCAAGCACATCCTGTGTTTTACTTTCTGATCCTTCCACGTTAAATCCGGCCAGCGTGGTCGAGCAGAAAATGTAGGGAAAGCAGGGCGCGCTTCCCGAACTCGGGCCGACGTGAACCGAATAAACCTGAGTCCTATGAACTGGTCTGTTGCAGAGAGCTAGGACAGGTGTAGCCGCTGCACTTGCAAGTTTTGAGAGACATTAAGAAGTATAGGGACAGGGGCTTCTCGGTTATATACACCGACGAAGCACGGGTAAACAAAAAAATCATTGTCTCTGTTATACACGGCTGCCAGTTCTTCAAAAGTGTGGAATGTCACCTGACAAAGAATACGGCGTTCTAAGTGATGTGTCAAAACTGCCAAATATACCCTCTGGACAACGATTGATAATGCTACATGCAAGAAATAAGTATGAATGGTTTATGCCTAACTGTGACCTTGTATTTGTGGGCAAACATAACAATGCAGACTACCATAGTGAAATGAATGGCAAAACGATCATGCAATGGTTCGAAACCAAAATTTATTCCTGCGTTGAAAGTGCCAAGTGTGATTTCTTTGGCAATGTAGTTTATCATGATAAGATTCCGAAAGACAGCTAGTTTATCTCACAACATGAACCACAGAAAGACATGACCACTCTGTCACGCAGTAATGGCTTCAGTGAGGGAGTACTGAATATGATCCGAAATTTACAAAACTAGAACTTTATCAAGTAATTGAAAGAAACAAGCCTCCCACAGTGTATGTCAGAGATGTGGCTGCCAGGCAACATGGACATGTGGTGCTCAGTACCCCTGACCGTCAGAGTAAAATCAACGCTATTAAACTGGTAGTGGCCAAGGTGCAGCATTTCTATAGCTGATACAATAAAACTTTCAAGATTAAAGAATTAGTGCCACTTGCCTTTGCAAGCGTATGTAGAGGTGATTGGAGAAAGCTGTTGCACATGCTGAGAAAGTAGAAAAATACTCTTGGGAAACTAAGGATTGACAGAGGAGATTGACCATGTGATTATACATTTAGATAGTGACAGTGATAGTGAGAGTGACATCAGTCCATCTGAAGATGACAGTAGCAGTGAGGACTGAAGCATAGAATATCTAGTTTTCGCATGATAACTTTAGAGATGCTCCCTTGTCAGTCCTACAGGTAACAGTATTCTGGGGTCATAGCCCGGGTTAAATCCAACTGGTCCATCCATTATTGCAACTCCCTGGCCCACATATACATGAACTGTTTCCAATACCACTCACTTTTTATGGATACTAGATTAAACACTCACAATAATGGTTTTTAATGACTTTATTTCTTCTAAATATTCTAACCTTATGGACTTAAGCATGGTTTTATTATTGTCCAAAGGTATATAAGGCGATTTCTCGAGGATTTCTGTGGTACATTCAAGCACGTGGGTTTATAATCAAGCGATAAAAAGTGAAACATGGGACTGTCAACCAAGCTTGCATAACCTTTATTAACACGTTCCTTGGGTCTTCCCTTGTTACCTTGAGACTAGCGCTATTGTAGATATTTCCATTAAACGTTAATAGATGTAGCCTCTTGTATAATTTTTCATCATAGATTTCCAATATGAAGTATGTATATATATATATATATATATATATATATATATATGTCTGGTTGAGCGGTAAGACGCTCGGGTTCACCTCTGCGACCCGGGTTCGATTCTCGTCGTGGGCATCATGTGGAAAAAGTTCCTACCAGTTTAACCGTGCACGGTGGTTTTCTCCGAGTTGTTCGGTTTCCTCCACTAGGCAAGGTAGGAAGTATACGCCAACATCTGTGCCATGGAGAGTGACTCCATGACCGCCATATCGTTTCTCAGGAGGATCGCCACCATGTTGTGGGGGACCACACATGGACAACAGATCCTCAACTGGCAGTTGCTGTGGAAACAAATCTTACAGGAACAAATGAAAGCATAAGCATGCAATCTATATTGTTATGTTTAAGTAGATACTACGGTGCAGTTCGACAGCTCAAACATGTTGTTTGGGAATGTACGAAAAGCATCACCTGACAAGAACTTTTTTCAAAGAATCGAAACAAAATGTCTACTTGCATTACAGACCACAAAAATTATTCAAGCATACACACATTTTATATGTATATATATAGGGAGAGAGAGAGAGAGAGAGAGAGAGAGAGAGAGAGAGAGAGAGAGATGAGCGCAGGTATACATGGAGATCGGGGTTAGACAACATAATGAATGAATAATACTTCGGACGATAATAGGAGAATCATGTGAAGTTTTCATATACGAGATGTCAAGTAAATTTAATATCGAAATGAAAATATCGTTATTTGCAAAATATCCTGTCCGTTATTTGACACAATATGTTCTGTGAATAGTAATGTTTTAGCTACAGTCTATAGTCACGCTTCTGCCGCTAGCAATTACAGTGGTATATTCATGTGCAAGGTTTCATTGAAAAAGTGCTGCAGTTCGTGCCACGCAATGTACAGTAGCGCTGATCTTCAATATCTCGGAGCAGCAGTTGTCTGATATATGGCCCTACAAGTAGGTATATATATAGCACAATATATTGGCTTTCATCTGGCCTACATGACACCCAATATGATATGGTAAAGGTTAGAAGCCAAAGATCCTTGCTGCCTTGTACTAAGAACTTAAACATCACCAGAATCAGCCAGAATTATATTCATTGCAAACGTACCTTTAGCCAAGTCACAGCAAATTTTCTCCTTGACGTGTTGCTTCCAAATTCGCCGACTGTGCTGCAAATCTTCGGGTGGGCGTGAAATCAATGGCTGAGAAACTACTGCCTTTAAAGAGTAAAAAATCAAAAGCTGGCGTCTTTGAGGATGGAAATATTTTTAATGTTGCCTGTAAAGGTCCTAAAACTTTAACGCAATCGCAATCTTTAAGGAGGGGGGGGGGGCAAGGGGGGTCTTGATCACAGTTCACAGGAAAAAAAGTTTGTTTTCACAGTTCACAGGAAAAATTATTCAGCTTATATGCATATTCACGATTCACGAGCGATGGCTTAATCACGAATCCCGAAATTAATTTTATTGTTTCGCAGATCACGGAAAATAAAAAGATAGGATCACGAGTCACGAAAATACCCTTCCCCCCCCCCCTTTAAGGAGTCTCAAAGCTTTAAGGCTGTCTTAGAGAAGACTGAGTCTGAGTTTCTCTGCTCCCTTCTTTTGAATAGCCTGTCACCTGAGGCCCTGTATTCATTGTGTGACACACCTGCACCCGCAGCATATTTACTGGTCGAAGACCTGAAGCCCACAAGACGGCAGTTAAAGAATAAAGTTATTAACATTTTCTGAAGGGGCCATAGAGACTTCAATAGACTTAGAGCGTGCATCACTAGCTCGAACAAGCGTTAATTAAATTCATAATTCATATATTTCAGGTGTAAAAATTGTACAAAGTACACATAAAGCACACATCATGAGCATAAGACCCTTCAATTTTAAGACACAGACAGGTCAGATTTTTTACAGTGACAGAGATACTGATAATTTTGAATAGCATGATGAACATAAATGTATTACACCATTCCATTGTAATACTGTGAATACTTATAACATTTTTGACGCCTGAAGAAAGAGACAATTTGGTTATTGGTTACCCGTTTTTATTTCCCCATGTTGAAACACATGCGCGATGGGTATTCCTGTGAGATCCATCTGACCATTGGACAGGCCGGTGCGGCCATTAACCTTTAAGACGTTGACGCCCCAGAGCGTGAAACTCACGTCTGGCTTTAAGACATAAACGGCCCTGGGGGTGAAATGTACGTCTGGGCATGGAGGCATAGGTTCCTTGAAGAATGGTGCCTAAGGGTGGAATCTTTTAAGAAACTATCTGTAAGGAAGGCAGTTTTGGACGCCTTTTTCCGTGTGCACACTGTGCCTGCTTGGAGCACATCAGATCGAAATGTTACATGCCTGTTGCATGATACTTTGTGTCTGTGTGTCAACAGATATTTAATTTTTCATTGAATATTTTTTCCAGGACAAAAAAAAAAAAAAAAAAAAAAAAAAAAAAAACATTTTGAATGATCATTGATCATAGTCCGACCAGTGATATTGTGTTGTTCATTTACAATTGTGAAGATGTTCAAGCTTATTGAAGTCACATGGGTTTTAAAGTCACGAACATTCTCAACAATGTTACAAACATACTATTGAATGCTTGTACTACATATGTATAAATTGGACATTGAAAAAAGACTTTCAGTAGTCAAATGACGCACATCAAGTGTAACTGACAGTGTCCATGATATCTGCAAATCTCTCTTAAAAAGGTCCTGTTTCAACTCTACAGAGATGATTGGAAGGATAAAGTCTTTGCTTTGTTCATATGAAGACTCAATAAGATGAATAACGGTTTCACAAGGGAACCCACTTCCCTGTATTCGTCACTTTGAAATGGTATCCAGTGGTGTTGTGGCGCCCCCTGTGACGCTTGCCAGACAGTTGGCTGTGAAAGCCTGGAATCGAAGACTTCCCTTGAGGCCTAGAAACACCTTCAGTGTTTGATAAGTCGTTGTATAAACCGATATACAAGTTGAAAAAAGTCTGCCACTGATGTAATGTATCAAGGTAAAAATAACGTTTGACATTTTTGATTTTTAAGGCGCGCCAAGACAGAGGAACATGTGCTGAGCTGAGTGTGCGGCCAGCTCAAAGCCAGTGAAAGGTCCATGCGTGAGAAAAAGTGGGATACCAAATTAAGTAATACTGAGCCGTCTGTGTAGCCAAAACCTGACTCACGCTGGTGAGAATTGCATGGCATAATTTAACACAAGATTAGCCTTCATGGGTCTTAGATCTACTGTGTAACAGTTTCATCATCTGAATTTTGATTAAAGTGCTTCTTCATATTCAGTACTCGGAAGAACACCTGACACCTCTGTCTCTGGAAACATGCTACAGCGATTCGCTTAATTAATCATTCATGAATATGATCAGGTGGGTAAACGCGTATCCTCCAATTCAATTGGTACACGTTCATGCATTGTCACATTTTGACACAACTACGAAAATCTAACCTGGACCTGGATATATTGGCGGTTACTCTTTTATGATATATAATCAATCAATGACGATCGTGTTGCTGCTCAGGCGCTCGCACAGGGCAACCCTGGCTTCTGCGCGGCTGCTAGTGACACGGTTGATTACCAGTCTCATCGGCAACCCAGAACAGAATCAGGAAAATATATACCGGGAGATACGGCTATTCCATGGGTATAAATACCAGGAGGTACAGCTATTCCATTTCTGTTCAATCGCATGCATCGTGAACTTGTTTTCTGGCCACGTGTCTCAGCACAGCGCTGCTGTACTCCAAGCCCAGTTGATGTTCCGTGCTGTGCAAAGCGCCCAAATCGGATGAACGCTGACGCACTGTTGGAATTTTGACTTACATTTTGCAGGGTAGATGGTTGTTTGACACAGGGTACAAGGCCAAGAAGACAAATGTGATTTCGGGGAAGGACACACAGTACTGGATACGCTTTGGCACGGTTGACGTTTCGGTAAGCATACACGAGAGTAACCTATTTTATCTATCACACGAATGTTAGCTTCATGCTCAGAGCGAAGTGGGTCGATTGATTCTTCCGCAGGTCAGGCATCTGCTCGCGTATGTAAGGCTTCCCGACAATTTGGTGAATCAACATATGGATGAGTACCCTATGTTATGACTCCAGGGTGTACAGCTCTGGTCATGACATAAATGCACCTGCAAGATACTCTAATGGTCTATTTTAAAAGCAAGGAAGACACGTAATTAATTTCCCATGCAGGGCGTATCACGTTGTTGGCATCCGCGTTTAATTTCCTATTATTGCTACGTTGTTCACATTTCCACAGTTCTACCTCCAATTTTTATTTTTATTTACCTTACGCCAAGAAAACAGCAGTAATTTCACTTCATTGATAATTATTGAGCATCGTGTTTTCTGGGTGTGATGCCCGCTTTGAATGAAACATTCGACTTGCAAGCAGAATCCAACATTGCCTGATCTGGTAACTTGGTTTATGAAGATATCTGTGTGATCAACTGCTTTTGTTACTCGGCTTAATGGCAGCCGGATCATCTCACTCGCGGGGTTGGTGTTCATTGTCTGCCTCGGTGCCATCGATATCAGTCTTAAGCTAAGTAGCCTGGGTATAAAAGGCACAAAGACGAGCATGAAGTCCACAGGAGAGTCTGCAAGTCTTGCTATGGGTCCTCTTGTTCAGAGTTGGGGTGACAAACAGTCCTTTTTTAGCAAGGATTCAAATAAAAGTTATTTTAAAGTGAGATCAAGACAGAACATATTTTTACAACTTAAACGATTTTAACTTGGCAATAACGGCGAATCATCATTCAAATATGTCAATTTATATGATAAAGCACTTTGCAAGGTTGCTTTTTTTTTTTTTTTTTTTTTTTTTTTTTTTTTTTTGAGCGTGAAGTCGAATAGGAAGAAACCTTCATGGCAAATGTCAAAGTAGCAGCTTGCTGACAGGACATATCTGAATCAATAGATCGTTACCAGAAGCTATACCTCAAAACATGCATTTGTATCTTTATAATTTTTCACTTTCCCTAGGGTGATTATAGATATTTTAGGGGGATACGCCAAGGAAAAGTCAAATCAAACGTCGGAATATATATGTATACCTCGAACATATTATACTGTTAAAAAGAAAAGGCACTTTTAGTAAATGGACGATCGGTACCCGTATACGTTGAAATGACCGCCCACATTTACAATGTGATTCACAGCTAATACATTTGTAGAATTAATATCATATGGTCTATGAAGACACTGAAGATAAAAAGGAAAAGTTGCAAGTAACTGTTATATCCCGAGAGTTTTTCTGAGTAGCCTCTGTTGTCGATAGCTCGCTTCCTCCAGTGTATATTGATAACCTATTTCGATGTTGCCATGCAAAAATGCTTGGCATGTTAGAATGTAAGGATAATAAACAAGATTAAATAGTCCTTTGTCATTCATGCAACAGAATCAGATTTTCACATAATGGTTTTCTTGTAATACTGTCTAAATTGATTATAAATATATTATTTTTCTAAGTTTTGTCAGTTTTCAGTCCAAATAGGATAACCTAAGACTGAAGGTATTTGTCGATTTCATAAGTTATTGGATTTGTGTATAAAAATGGACGTTGCAGCAGTGAAATATTACATTTATAGTAAAGAGCTTTATTTATCATGCGATCGCTTCCTTTGGCTTGTCCGACAAAATATATTCCTTAAATTTTATTTCTTATGACGCGACCTTTCCAGCCTCGTACGATATAATGGCTTCCGACTGGTATGTCCTTAGGCCGCCCCGCCCCAAATTGAACGACAAAAAACCGTATATAGGTAAACCATGTAAGGTCCCCATTCCGTCTCAGTACGACAAGCATGTGATGACATCTTTATGGTATTTCTGGTGATGTGACCATTCCAACTCTGCACGCCTTGTGATGTGACCATACCAACTCTATACGACTTTTAATATGACCATTCCAACTCTTTACGATTTTTAATATGACCATTCCAACTCTTTACGACTTTTAATATGACCTTTCCAACTCTTTACGACTTTTATGCGATCCTTCCTGTTGTGTAAGATGCAATGGCTCCCTTAAAGTTTGACCTGTGGAATGACGCTCGCTGCTCTGTGCGATGAATTTATTTCTTCAGGGGAGGCTCATCATTTTCATCATTTCCACAAGAATACTGACGGTAATTTAGGGGAATGGGTTACATGGTGCTGTACACTTTAAACAAGTGATGATTAATTAATCACGAACAACAAAGCAATATGTGGATTTGTCACTGAAGTTGGAGAAAACACTGGAAACGCGTATGTTGAAGGTGCAATAAACGTAGCTGATACATTTTCACTTGGAATGTTGGAACCAAAATCTAAGTTTTACATGGCTTTACGTGGCTTTCTCCTATAAGTTGAACTGGTTAAGGCTTCATTTTCAAATACCAGAAAGTACTTTTTCCTGTTGGGGGGGGGGGGGGGGGAGAAATACTCTGTATACTCTTCTGAACTTGATGGAAACGTTGAGCGCTGCTTTATGGAATATATGATTGAAAGCCGTTTCTTGTTTTATTCAGTATTTGTTCCTATGACCAAATAGATTTGATCACATCAACACATGTATTGGATCATATGAACAAATAGGAAAAGACATACCATGATAAATTAATATGAACAAATCGATTTATTCATCTGATCAAATCGATTCGATCATACGGATAAATAGGACTTGATCTTCTACTAAATAATAGGTACTCTTAGCTTGAAGAGAAGGTGGGGAATATTGTATCTCAGTATCTGTTCTTGTTTTTAAACTTTACCTTTTGTTAATAATAATGCTCAAAAAAGCGAGTCTCATCATTTATGAATTATGATTATAAAGTTGGATTAGATAGAGAAATTACGGAAGAAGAAGTGCTTCAAGTCATTGATAGTTTAAAAAATCATAAGTCTGCAGGGATAGATATGATTCTAAATGAGTATACCATAGTCCCAAAGGATATTATGTTACCTATTTAGCCTACATAGAAATATGTTCTGAGTAGTTCCCCACTAAAGACCGTTCAATTGATTTAGGCTAATACAGTCTATGTCAAAATTCTGCAGAAGAACATCTGCAATATGGCCAATGTGCATCCTTATGCATATAGGTTAGACAGTGACAAGTTAGCTCATGGAGAGTAAAGAGTTTAGCCAACGGAATAGGGTAATGACTACCAGAAGTGGTTTTGGACAAAAGACACAAATACAATAAAATATCTCAACCGTATTCTAGATGAGGGACAGGTTTCAGCACTGTGGTCTGAAGATCTTATTGTTCCTATTTGTAAAACTAAAGGTGACCCTGAAAATCCAATCAATTATAGGAGAATTACCCCATTAAGTTGTCTTGGCAAAGTACTCACTTCAATTCTATTTAAGAAGCTTAACATTTTTCTGATAGGTATTGATTGTTACCAGAAAATCAAGCCGAGTTTCGTTAATCATATTCAACTATGGATCATATCTTTCTTGTGAAACATATGTTATTGGGAAAGTTCAAAAAAAAAAAACCCTTTACTGTGGTTTCCTCGTCTACAAAACTGCATTTGATTCCATTTCGAGAAGTTAATTTTGGTTGAAGATAATAGACGCTGGACTACAAGGAAAACTATTCCGGGTCATTCATAATATGTATCTAGACATAAAATCATGTGTATTCTCTAATGGAGTTTAGTCAGAATATTTTATGTCGCTAAGAGGTGTGAGACAAGGAGAGAGCTTGTCTCCCTTTTTGTACTGTATACATGTGAATGGTTTAGAAATGTTTAGGAGTCAGTATTATGTTTCTCCTTTAGTCTTTCCTGACGAGTTTGAAAGCATGAATTATTCATATTTGGGACTACTAATATGTGCCAATGACACAGTATTATTATCGGATACTTCTAAAAGCCTACGGAAAGCACTTGATGCATTACAGAAATTTCATGAAGAGTGGGATTTGCTGGTTGGTACTTCTAAGACAGGGACTGTAATATTTTCTGAAAGAAAAGTGAATCCATGTAATTTTACTTTTTACTGATAAAGGTGCAAAATAAACATTTCGACAGAGTTTAAATATTTAGGAATATTATTTGATTATGATGGAAGTTTCGTCAAATGTAAAAAATACCTTTACGACCAGACTTCAAAAGCAATGTGTGCCTTAATTGAAAAAGCTAGATACCTGAATCAACCTATTGATTTACAGCTTGAACTATTTGACTCTACCGTGTTCCCTGTGATGCTTTATGGATGTGAAGTACGGGTCATGAGAATGTGGATTTATTGGAAAACTCCAGCGAACATATTGAAAATTGATTCATGGACTCAAAGATTCTACTCCTACACACATATTACATGCAGAGATATCCTATCTCATCTTTTGTGAAAAAAACTTGTGTAATTAGGTTTTTGCATTAGTCATGAACTGGTAAAAATAATACATTATCTGGTAGATTAATTTATATTCTGTTTAATTCATATCAAAATAACATTACAAAGTTTCCTTGGTTGTTATTTGTATATGATACCCTTAATAAGTGTGGATATAGTAATGTCTGGCTCAGTTTTGAAAATATCAGTGCCATTTGGCTGTGTAAAGCTGTAAAATTAAAACTGATGGACCAGTTTATCCAAAATTGGAACACAGCAATATATGCTACAGAGAAGTGTTGTAATTATGGAATTTTCAAGATAGAATTAGGTTTAAAGAAATGTATGATAGAAATGTTGCCAAAATACAGAACTGTATTACTAAGGTTTAGAACTCTTAACCATAAGTTGCCCATTGAAAGCGGGCGTTATACAAATGTACCAAAAAATAGAAAGTATTGTAATTTATGTAATGAAAACAAGGTAGGTGATAAATACCATTTTCTGCTGGAATGCTCTGACTAACGTAATAATTTCATACCTTTATATTATCGAAAGAATGTTAATTGAATGAAATATGGTCAACTCGTGAATGCTGATGTGTCTAAAGAATAAGCTTGGCAAATTTTCAATTAAAAGTTCAAAAAAAAATAATTTAAACTTCTGGGTCTCCTCTTTGTGTACACGTGCTCCCCCCCCCCCCCATTCATTTAATGTTTTGTTTCTTGTGCTTTCGTTTGTTTCGCTTGAACTGAAGAACTTGCCGGCTGTCAGCAGCTACTGCCCTTGAATTTCCCTCCGCGTCTTTGCACACACGGGAACGTAGACAAGCGCATGCGTAAAAGGAATTATTTGATCGTATGAACAAATAGTATTTGATCAGATGAACAAATTGGCAGTTTGATTTGCGCATGTGCCACGGCCGTGATGTGCTCATATGAATAAATATTTGATCATATGCACAAATATGATCAAATACGGAAGCGGCTTTCCATTATATGTATACACACACACACACACACACACACACACACACACACACACACACACACATATATATATATATATATATATATATATATATATATATATATATATATAATGAGGATGTATTACTGAGGCCAGCCTTAAAAATATTTCTGTTTCGTATAACGCGCCCAGTGTCCGCAAAACGTTGCGGTTGGAATATTTTTTTCAACAGTGCAAAAAAAAAAAAAAAAAAGAAAGAAATTTCAGGCTTGATTTAGGGCTACTCGCACGCCCCGTGTGGCAGTTCTGTAAACGCATATCGTTTGCATACCTACCATGAATGATATCGGTACATCGTAGTAAATTTGCATATACAGTATTGGCAAGTTCCTTGCAATAAAAGGTGTTCCTAAATCAAATTCAAACGAAAACTTTAATATTGCAAATCAGAAATCGAGTGTGCGCACCGTCGACATCTTTCCTGCAACTGTACACAAACAGCTGCTTTGGCCATGTGGTCTGACGCACAACACATCACCCGATTGGTCAACTGAGTCACATGCAAAAATGAGCCAATCACGGCTCGTGTTACAGTGTTTTCATCATGGCTTCCGTCCAGTGAACATGTGTGAATCTGCCGTAATTTACGGAGGGAACACACAAACGGGAAGCTTTATTTATATTGCCGCATGCGAAAATAAAGATTCCAGTGTTAATTGCAACAATTATTTGGAGTCACAGGCAAATACGCAAAGGCAGGGGATAGCAGGAATAGCCGAATGTGTCCCAAATCACTCTGTGAGACTTGGTCAGTTCACCGCAGATCCACTCCACCCTGTCACTTGCGTGTGATTGGAAGTCATGTCAAGGCACCTATTTTTTCCAACACTGTTAGAACCCACTGATAAATGGCATTTGATGTTAATTTGCAGATGAATTCGCCATGCAAATTTTATTGTATTTTGACGCTGCTTTGACGTCGTTGGGGCAGATCTCACTGACGGTGAGTTGTGCGACCCCGCTCAGCCAACCGATAATTACTGCCGGTACCTTTGCTATCGTAACGTAATCGTATGTAGTGTACGACAGTGAAAATGTCTGCTTGTGTTGACAGAGATAAAGTTCTGATGAATAGTATTTGTTTAAACTTGGAATGTTTATCAATTAGCGATTATTATCACCTATCGGCGCCCCACGCACGTGCTGCGAAAGCTCCGATTTTTTAAGTGATTAGACCCCCCCCCCCCCCCGTAACCAGCCTTGCAAACAACTGCAACTTGTAACAACTGTGTCATGAAGTCCTCTATTCCAGACAGTGTAAATGATCTTGAGACTGCCATTGATCATTTCAGTACGTGTGGTGAGACAATAATCCTGGGAGATTTTAACATGGATTATAGTCCTAATAAAGACACTGCACGCACGTTAAATTCTAGACTTGTGAAAAATAGACAATTTTCTCAACTCATAAATGAACCAACCAGAGTCACTGAACACTCTAAGACAATAATTGACCTTATATTTACAAATTCTACCAACATGATAAATCACTCTGGTGTAATAAGATGTGGGCTAAGTGACCACTCACTCATCTATCTCTCTAGAAAAGGTGTAAGACCAAAAGGCAAAGTAAAAATAATTCAAGCTAGAACATACCGTCATTTCAGTGACACTGCTTTTGAAAATGACATAATAAACTCAAATTGGACACCAGTTTTAAATGAACTAAACCGAACAAAAGCTTGGGATAATTTTATGAATATCTTTTTACCAATATGTGACAAACATGCTCCTATTGTTAACATCAAAGTGAGAGACGGTGAACCACCGTGGGTTACTACTGAATTAAGGTCCCTATGTCGTGATAGAGACCATTTCAGAATGAAAGCGGAAGACTCTGGAGCACCAGAAGACTGGGCTAAGTTTAGAAACATGAGAAATAAGGTAAACAACATGGTATGTAATTTGAAAAAAGAATATGTGAAAGATGCTATAAACAACAGTGGCAAAAATCATAAAGATGTGTGGAAAGTTATTCAGAAAATTATCCCATCAAATGCTTCAAAGTCTTCCAACTTTCCTTCAAAACTGGTGAATAACGACACAGAAGTCACTGATGCTGAGGAAATGGCTGAGACTTTCAACAGCTTTTTAGCCAGTATTGGTGATCAACTAGCTTCTAAATACCCAAACAATACTCCCTCTAATATTGGTAACAAAACTGAAGCCACATTCCACTTTTCCCCCATATCTACAGATTTTGTGTCACAACAGTTAAGACACCTAACAATTGGAAAAGCAACGGGCCTTGATAACTTAAGTTCACGTTTGCTAAAAGCAGGCGCCAATAGTCTATCTCTGCCCCTTACTCATACTTTCAACAAATCACTTGTTACTGGCATAGTCCCCGATAAGTGGAAGGTGGCCAAAATCACCCCCATTTTTAAGGATGGTCAACATAGTGATGTGAACAACTACCGTCCGATTTCAGTTTTACCAGTATCAATGGAAATTCTTGAACGTGCTGTGCATGATCAGTTTTACTCTTTCCTAACTAGTCATAATCGTATTCATGAGTCCCAGTCAGGTTTCAGAAAGGGACACTCCACGGCAACGGCCCTTGCCCACTTTGTAGATGTTCTACAGAATGACATTGATCAGGACCGTTGTTGTGGAGTTCTCTTTCTGGATCTGAAAAAGGCGTTCGACACTGTTAACCATCCTATTCTACTTCATAAGCTCAAGAGCTATGGTATCTCTAATGTCGAGCACGAGTGGTTTAAATCATATTTGTCCAACCGAAACCAACATACGGTCATAGATGGTAAAATCTCCAAACCACAGAAGGTCACCTGCGGAGTTCCGCAAGGTTCAATTCTGGGCCCGCTCCTCTTTGTACTCTACATAAATGACCTTCCCACTACTATGACCAATTGTAGCATTTCATTATATGCGGATGACACTGCTCTTTATTTTTCAGCAAAAAACACCGTCCAAATTGAAAACGTTCTGAACAATGAAATTGCCCTGGTTTCTGAATGGTTTGGAAGGAACAAATTGACCCTGAACACCAAAAAGACAAAAGTCATGCTCTTTGGGACTCCATACAAAGTTAAACATGCAAACCCTGTTGAAATTAAGGTTAATAATGAAACCATTGAACAAGTTCATGAATTCAAATATCTTGGTGTTATACTTGACAGCTGACTCAAATTTGCTAAACATACTGACTACATCACTCGCAAAGTAAATGCTAAAATAGCTGCTCTGGGTCGAGTGAGAAACTACCTTCCTAATGTTCTGATGCTTACATTATACAAATCCCTCATTCGTCCACATTTTGACTACTGTGATATCGTTTGGGGGTGTTGCCCCAAGTACCTGCAAGACAGACTCCAAATTCTACAGAACAGAGCACTCAGAATCATAAACAAAATGGACCGATATACTTCAATAGATGACCTACACAATATGAGTCATATTCCCACCCTTAAAGAGAGACGCAAAATCCATCTCCAAATTTTCATGTACAAAGTTTTTCACAATTTGGCCCCAAATACTATCACTTCAAAATTTAAACGAACTAACGATGCCTACTCTCACTCTACCCGAGCAGCCACCTCAAACTCCTTCTGTATTCCTTCCATAGATAAAGATTATGGCAAAAATAGCTTATCATACAGAGGAGCTATTTGCTGGAACTCTATTTCCCCTGAAAATAGAAAACTACCCTCCCTTCCCCAATTCAAAAGAGCTGCCAAGTAGATCTTGAATATCTTGTGATAGCTGTATAACTTTTTATCAAATTTTATTTACCCAGATATAGTTCATATTGTCATATTGATCTACATTATTTGTGGTTATGTACTCCTGCTATTTTATGTTTACTTCTATACTTTTAATTGTCTTTCAAAGCTTTTATCACATTGTATTTAACTGAGTTGTGTTTATTTTAGTCATCATCTCATAATATTATTGTCATTTTATGTATCTTCATTGTACCATCCAGGGCCTGGTGGGAGATCAGTGTCTGGTACACTGAACCAGTCCCCCTGGTAAAATAATAAACAAATCAAAAAAAAAAAAAAAAAAAAAAAAAAATCAAATGAAAATTTGAGGAATAGAGTTCCCAGCGAAAAAAAAGTTGGTTGCCCGACCGGGCAAGTACTTATTAATTTTAACTTGCCCGAGATTAAATCTGACTTGACCATGGAGCAATAAAACTCTTTATCCACGTCCCTGCACATACACACAAAAGAGGTATGTTCATGACTTGTAGTATTTACTCTCAGAACCCTCATCATACACCCCTCCCCTCCCCTGCTGTTGTCATGTGAAAATCAAAACTACAAATTTGTATTTGATTGCTTACTCTTTTTTCTTCTGTGATATTTTTAAAAAAGGGCAACTTTATAATTACCCTAATCCTTTGTTTCTTGAAGCCGTGTAAATGTACCTGTTTAAAATAGCAAAAGACCCACCCCAATTCAAGACAAGCCGAGGTGTATTTACAATAGGGCTACTCTGTCTCAGCGCCAGCAAACCAGCCTGAAGCATATATTGTCCCGCTACCTCATCTGTGGCAGAGTCTCTTGCTTTAATACAGATTTAATAAAACATTTTCAACCTGCAATCTTGTTTATCTTGTATCAATACTAATTCCATCAGTCCCCGTACTGGCATGATGCCCATATTGCAGTAATACTTAGTAGGTATGTGTAGTTAAAAAAAAAAAAAAAAAAAAAAAAATCCTCCCTGCCTCATCAAATTTTTCAAGGCCCTGTTATACGAAACAGAAATATTTTTAAGGCTGGCCTGGGTGGCAGTGTGGCCTGGTCACTTTGCTTGATGTTCTGTTGTGTCCTTTCCTCTCTCATCACAAGTCTTCTCAGTCATTATTATAGAATAGCTTTCTTACTATGCATAATAACACAGTTTCTTGTTCCGTCTGATGACTGCCTGGCTTTTTGTGGTGAAAATACATTAAGTGGTTTGTGTACTAACATGGAATCCTTATTTATTTATTTTTCTTTTTATTGTTTAAGAAGAAGTTGTATGTTTAAATCCAAAGCATTATGATATGGCTGATATTAGTACATCCTTGGCTTTCCTGATAATCATATGTTCTTCCTTGATTCCTGTATTAACACAGCTCCCATATCTGTATGATAATTAGGGATATCCCATTATCTATACGCGTTATCAATACTTGGATATATTAAACTTTTCGTTCGCGGGGAAATTTGAAAATATAGTAGACATGAATGTCGCAGAATGTGCTATTTGCGTTTTAGTTATGTGCTGGTATAGTATAATCAATATTTGAGATTCTTCTTTTACACGACTACATCCTCAATTTAAGATACTTTTATGACGATAAAGCATGATTTAAAGGTGGCGGGGGGGGGGGGGTCTCTCACGGTTCGGGTACCGCGCACAGTTGAAGATAAAGAAACCATTAAAGATACTATGTAACATCAAAGTGCCCTTTACACTGATTGCAGTAGGTTCCCCATGACGCCTTAAGAACGCCTTTAAAATGGGATTAATTACCGGGTGGCATAAACTGAGAATTTTTAGTGATGCGGGTGTACGTTAACCCTGTAGGCCTACTATGTTTCTCGTAGCTGAAACATGGTGAGATATGGTCACATGTCAGTGTCAGATATTGGACATACATTACGTCAGGGTGTGATTTACATGGTAAGCCATCGGGCACCGGGTGGGCTTTTGTAATTATTCCGTTGGCTCATGCCCAACGAGGACATGGCCTGATTGGTCCCCGGAAAAGCTCAGTTTCATTAGAGTTTTTGATATTGTGGCTTGGCTGCTTTATTTGAAACAAATTATCCTTGGTCTGATAAGTGAATAATGCTTTTCTAATAGCATGGTTTCTTTGATATGTCACATTTGACTCATGCAGTCAGTCTCACACGTGTGTTCATGTGTATGCCTGTCTGATAACATTGCTTCCTTGCTTGTCTAATAAATATGGTTTTCATTTCAACTTGACACCATAACTCACTTAGCCCCTGTTATAATATAGTTTCCTTGACCTGTCTGGTTGTATGGCTACTTTTTCGTATCTGATAGAGAAGTGTACCTTTGTTTGGCTCCTCTGATCAGTGTCTTCATTTGCTATTTTATGTTACGACCTAGTTGTCTTCTCTGACAGTATGACTGTCTTGCTGTTTGGCTTTCTTTGTCTGTTAGTGTGACCGCCTTTAGGCAATTTGGTCGTATGGCTTCTTTGGTCGGTCTGGTAATGTGGCTCCTTGGGCTACCTGGTAGAATGCCTTTCTTGGCCTGGCTTACCTGGTCATATGGCTTCCACGGCTTACCTGGCAGTGTGGCGTCCCTGGCCCGTCTGGTAGTGGGACTTCCTTGGTCTGTCAAGTAGGTACGGCTTCCTTGGCCTGCCTTGTGGCATGGATTCATTAGCCTATTTGAGCATATGGCTTCCATGGCCTACCTGGTAGTATGGTTTCCTTGGTCTGCCTGGAAGTATCTCTTCTTTGGCTGTCTTGTTATGTGGCTTTCTGTATCTGCCTGATAGTATGATTCCCTTGATGTGCATGCTGGTATATGGCGGTTTGACCTGTATGGTAGTATTTCTTCCTTGGCCTGTCTTTTCTAAAGTAGGACTTCTTTCATCCGTCTGACAGTGTAGTTTAGTTTCCTTTAGCCTGTCTCATTGCATACGGTTTCCTTGTTGTGTCTGGTAACACAACTTCTTCGGCACTTTTTTGTACCAAATAGGGTGACCTCGTTGCATACCTTCGTTTAGTTCCCTAAGACTGTTAAATAGCTTGGCGTGCTTGCCAAGCTGTACTCTCTGTTAACATTTCTTTGTCTTATTGCACCAACATGCATTGATCTGCCATTTTAACTCATTCCATACCAGTCCCTGATTTTTCCGTATATTTACCTAGATTTAAGACGACAATTGCATAATACTATTATTTAAATTCTTCATGAAAAAGAGCTTTCTTTCAAATACCAACATGCCTATAGTTTTAAGTCAGTAGTTCTGGCACTGCCTGGCACGTTATGCTGCAGCTGCCGCAAGGAGAGCTGCAGCATGACTTGCCAGGCAGTGCCAGAACCACTGACCAATGCATGTCACCATAGTATGGAATGAGTTAATGTCAATGTTTCGTTTTGAGTTGAAGTGCCACGGTTGAGCAAGTTGCGCTCAGAATATGCTTGACACTGTCTCCCCCTATCGAATTACACATATACCCTGTGCTTGGTCAGTGGTGATTGGTTGTATAGCAACTGTCTCCTGTGAGATCCATTGTAAAACATGGACATTTTGGGACACAAGTAACAGAAAATAATATGCTCTTGATCAACAATGACGAAGAAGTGATTGACATATAAGGCCGTAGTCTGAATGTTGGTGGGCGTCTATGTGCTTTATTTTATTCTGTATGCACAAAATTGAATATACAAAGTGAATGCTGACAAATATATTACTTAACCTCATAAAGTCAGGACAGAAACATCAGCAAACAGCGTGCATTAAGTCTCGTGTTTTAAAGTGTTCATGTCATGTATACTTGTAGGCTGACCTAGCCTGACAATAGTCATTGGAAACAGACTCTTGCGGCCGTATAGCGTCTGCCTCAACATTTTTATTTGCATGTCTTTCTTTATAGAAAGCAACGCACTTATTAATTGTTTCCTTAATAAAACAATATTTTTATCTTCATATTTTGTCAATAGAAAAATTGAATGAAATGTAGAAGAGACGTTTAAAGAGAGCATATGACATAAGTCAACTGTTAACACCGAGAAATCCAATTCACAAGAGGAAAACTGTTGGCTTTGTCTATACTCGAGGGGAATAATGGTTAACATAGACACTGCTTACTGTTTCGTTCTGATTGTTTACAATGCGCGTTTTTAAGTTTATGATGCTCATGCCCGAATGCTGTTTCAGACATTTTTCGCTGTAGTCACTGAAAGAACTGGACCTTGTGTCACTTTCCCACAATCGCTTATTAAGTTGATATATGACAGAACGGGGGTTTATAACAACTGCCACGGAGACAAATTTGTTTCCACATAAGAGACGTTATCCAAGAAAATTTTATCGATGTAGATTCCGGCCAAAGAAAATGGTTAATTTTTTGGGGGTATTGTAATCAAAATCCAGAATCTCGAAATTGTATATCCTACGGTCTTGGGGGAAAGATAATTTTGTTTTTGATCTGAATATGACATCATATTTTCAAATATTTTTTGTAGGCCTGGGAAATGGTTTTGAATAACTGTGCAAACCATATCCACAAGGAAAGACAACAAATACTACTGCTACCACCATCACCATCACCACCACCACCACCACCACCACTACTATTAATTAGTTACAAATGCATCTTTGATTGCAGTATGTGGTGTGTATATCTCACCCTATTGACACAGCGTTCTTGGTCTGTTTGCCAAATAGGTGGAAACTATTCGCTCAAACGTTATGTATTTAATTAGGTCTATTGGGATATGCATATTTGAAAAGAATTGATCTTAGCCTCATATCACTCTTGACGCTTCATAGGCCTACAGCAAACTATGATAGGAAGACTGCATGTCGAAACATCGGTCATGCGCAATGACTACTGTTGCCTTCGAAGCAGACCGTGCTCAATGTTTGTTTTAGAATTTGCCCAACGGGTATTAGAGAATACGCGAACTACTGTTGTACAAATTGTTGCCAAAACTGAAGCTCTCTCAGCCGCCGATTTTTCCTGCCCGGGGGCCGACCAGATGGGTAGTTAAATCCAGATACTTGCTTGTTTTGACTGCCACATAATGTAAGCGACCAGATATAGTACTGCATATAAACCATTGAAGTGAACGGGGTGAACCACCAACACAAATATCGTCGCGAACGTCAAACAAAGGCAATTGTGCCATTATATTTCCCAAGAAACAAAGACATATTCGATCCGGCATTTGAATACCATGCAAGTTTTCCTGGTGCAGAGTAGCGCTTTATAAACACATGTCACGGTGAAAGCTGACATTTTCAACATCAAAGCAATACATTTTGACACAAATCACAAGCACCTCACTGCCACAGTTTGCAATTTATCGATTCAGGTAACTGTCATTTTGAGACATTACCCGGGCGCCTGACAGAGCTTTAGCGTATGTTTACATAATTATGTAGAGTCGCAGAGATAAAGAACCATCCAATGAATGTGATATTTGTAGGCTTTCCAAAAATGTAGAATTTATTGCACTTTATTAATGGATGGAGAGCTATCTTATAGTAGGTGCTGCTTACTTCAAAGTAATCGATAACGCGTCCTATATCCTTGTACGTAATTGTGCATTCGCAAATTGATCAAATGTAGAAATGAAGTACAATACAATGTCAGCGTAAATTTGCACCAGAGGTTCTGATCATTACCCATTATCAAACAATCAAATACATTATGACAATAAAACAGATCTGCCTCACATTATTGTTGAACACTATTTAGTAAGCACCCAGCATTATGTGAAATCAGTGCTTCACATTGCGACCACCAGTAGATGAAGGTCAGTTCATAATACATAAACGGAATTTTTCATCATTGCAGAGACCTTCGTTACCTCCCCAAGAAAAATCAATTATCCTTAGAACTGTCGAATTATTTACAATTGACACATTAGCATGCAAAAATCCCCGAACTGTACTGAGTCACATGCTATTTGAAATACATTTTAAATTATAATATCAACTGAATACACAAGATAAGGCATTAGATACGCACAGTGACCCGCCTAACACCAGATGTATTTACATCATGATAGCTGACTATTTTTCGCTAGATTGACGCTGATTCATTAATATGGTATGCTATTCTGGCTGCTACTTTTGCACTTTTCAGTCATGCCACTGGCCCATGTTGTATATGCCAAAATTTTAATTTATGGTAATTTTGTGTTGGTCTTACTTTCGATGTTGTGCCAGCTATGATTTATTATGTACGTGGTATTCTGCTTGTATTGTTTTACTTTCCCGTCTAATTGAGGTTTCTAATAAAGAGATTATAAATACAGTGTATAGTACAAATGAAAATTTAATCAAAAGATTCAGCACACAACGGTTCACACTTGTGCCGCTTTTGGCGTGGTTGAACGAGCAAGTATGAATTTCATCCGTAAAGTTTGGACTCGCCCCCCCCCCCCAATGTAACATAAAAGAGAATAATCATACCTGTCGTGCTAAATTGAAGGTATTATAAAGAAAACCGATGATTTGAAAAGGCGTGATGTATATCGCTGTGATACAATATTGAACAATTGAAGTGAACAAAATATTGGATGTTGTCAGTGACATACGCTTTGAGTTTACGTCCCAGAGTGTTATTAAATATATAGCCAACACTGCTGGATATGAGCGTTTTTGTTTGCATCACAGCATAAAACGTGCCAAAAGGTATTATCTGGCTACTCCATTAAAATTTTAACTGCTGCAAAAGCGTATAGTTGAGCTTATATCTAAATCATATAATATGCACTGAAAGTATACGTTGTAAGAAAACCTGATAATTGATTTTATGTTAATCATGCCTCTGTTGCCAATATTACTTTGTTCGTTTTGAAAAAATGCAGAAGTGCTCTGCCAAATTACACTGAGCTGATAAGGATGGAAAGTAACTAAAGGCGAGATGCAACAATATGCAAGGGCAAGAACAGAAGGTTCAAGAACTGCCTAAACGAGGGCACTGCAGTCAGTGGAGGGCTAGGGCTGTGTATTCCCATTATCTTACATTGTAATTTGCAACTTCATACCTTGAAAACTACTGCACATAGAAACAACAAATTTCAGACAGTAAATCTAGATGCATAACTTAATACCCCACAAAAATCATGTATCTACAGCTACAAAGTGACTAGTTTGTTTAAGGTTGCTTTAACATACAAACTAATGGGAATACACAGCTCTAGCCCTCCAAATGTTTGTGTATTCAGTTTATATTGGGGCAAATACACACCTTACAGCTAATTCTGACCTTTGCTATTCAGTGGGAGAATACTTGTCCACTAGAACGTCCCATCAGTAGAATTACCAGTGCTGTCCTGTAAATATATATTTACAGTGCACTATATGTTTTGACGAGTATAACATCCAAGACTGAATTGTATATCAGAAAACAAGCTCATCAGCTGCCAATTTGTTGCCTTAGGGGCCGTCATATTAGATCCTCCATCTATAATTAATCACATCGTTATTCTCTTCCATTTCACGCGGCCCAAAATATCACATTGCGACTGCTGCGACCGCTCTCATTGCATGAGTGTACTGGGGAAAGCTTTTTAACGTTTTGCCAATCGAATAATCATTCTATGTCCGAGTGCCTTACCGATTATTATCCTTGCACTTATACGAGTCTCCGATTTCAAGGTGCTACCAGCGAATCAGCTAAATGGGGATTGCATGTGGGCCTGAGAAGGCATAAACGCGTCGTGCTGTCCCCAGGGATGAAACCACCATTATATTTACTGTATATTCTCATATTAGCATAAAGGCGTATCACTTTTGTTGCGTCACTTTTTAAAATAAAGTATGCAGTTGGTGTTGTGCAGACACCTTTCATTGAAAACATTCAAAATAAAAAAAGCGAGTCTATAGATAGAATCAAAAGTTATGCCAGTGTTTACCTGTCATAGCCAGGAAACACGTGCTCCGAGCACGGCTTGCCAGCATTACGTCACTGCGTATGAATATGTGATTTGCCCTCTGTTTATAAAACTCTTCATGGAAAAAATATATGTCAAACCATACAACACAAACAGGCTGATAAGCTCATGTAATAGTCTAGCTGAAACAGTGGGTTCATTACAGGTAAATGGCCCCCAAAGGTGTCAGCACACGACAACCAAGAACTATTTAGTGCGGTAACCTGCACCTGATTGGCCGCAATGGTGTATTCATACCTTCATTATGCAAATGACAATTAATATTCATGTTAATTATGCATATGCAATACTGACCCATACAAGTGTAATACTGTGAAAAGAAAATTCACCTAACTGATATACTTTTGGAAATATAACACTTTTTCTATGCACTATCACAATGGATTCCCAATGCAATTTTAAGTGTTTTGATCTGACCCCACCAATCAATAAAGTTCATTAGTTTTTCTTCAAAAATTTGATTTCATCTTCATTTTTTTCACTTGGGTCACATTATTATTATCTGTTTGTAACAAAATAATACAGCTTGCCAGAAAAAACCTGGTCAGTGAACCTACATTGACCTTGATACCACCCCCCCCCCTTAAAAATGATGGCTGCTGAGTGGTACAAACTGCCTCATTGTTGCTGTTATAAAATTTTAACTATTGATGATACACACTTGTTTGTACACACATATATCAGTCTTATTTCTATCATCAAGTGGTTGCAAGGCCATCATGATCACTTTGTAATCCTTCCTAGTTTCCATCTTCATTTATCAAGTAGTTGGGGGCTTTTTCAGCTGTTTTTAAATATGCAAAGATTAAAGTCAATTTCAACATATTTTCCTTTGAAATATCATTCATCCCCATTCAATCTTCTTTTAAAATGGAGAATTTAACCTGAATATCAATTTAAAAGTCACTTTTTCTTCATTTTCCCCCAAAATATGCAAATATCATTGTTGTTTTGGTTAATACATGAAAATCCAGCAATGTACCCTATTGTAAACCATTGACACAATTTAATTCTTTTATTTTACATAAACAAATAAAGATAGCCATCTAAAATGGTTTGATCTGACAAATATAAGTGGTAAGGCAACATTTAGAGCAAATAAATTTGACATGAAGGTGAAATTTTAAAATTTCATCTGTCAGCATCAGTTTTCCTTCAGGGATGAAACCACCATTATATTTACTGTATATTCTCATATTAGCATAAAGGCGTATCACTTTTGTTGCGTCACTTTTTAAAATAAAGTATGCAGTTGGTGTTGTGCAGACACCTTTCATTGAAAACATTCAAAATAAAAAAAGCGAGTCTATAGATAGAATCAAAAGTTATGCCAGTGTTTACCTGTCATAGCCAGGAAACACGTGCTCCGAGCACGGCTTGCCAGCATTACGTCACTGCGTATGAATATGTGATTTGCCCTCTGTTTATAAAACTCTTCATGGAAAAAATATATGTCAAACCATACAACACAAACAGGCTGATAAGCTCATGTAATAGTCTAGCTGAAACAGTGGGTTCATTACAGGTAAATGGCCCCCAAAGGTGTCAGCACACGACAACCAAGAACTATTTAGTGCGGTAACCTGCACCTGATTGGCCGCAATGGTGTATTCATACCTTCATTATGCAAATGACAATTAATATTCATGTTAATTATGCATATGCAATACTGACCCATACAAGTGTAATACTGTGAAAAGAAAATTCACCTAACTGATATACTTTTGGAAATATAACACTTTTTCTATGCACTATCACAATGGATTCCCAATGCAATTTTAAGTGTTTTGATCTGACCCCACCAATCAATAAAGTTCATTAGTTTTTCTTCAAAAATTTGATTTCATCTTCATTTTTTTCACTTGGGTCACATTATTATTATCTGTTTGTAACAAAATAATACAGCTTGCCAGAAAAAACCTGGTCAGTGAACCTACATTGACCTTGATACCACCCCCCCCCCTTAAAAATGATGGCTGCTGAGTGGTACAAACTGCCTCATTGTTGCTGTTATAAAATTTTAACTATTGATGATACACACTTGTTTGTACACACATATATCAGTCTTATTTCTATCATCAAGTGGTTGCAAGGCCATCATGATCACTTTGTAATCCTTCCTAGTTTCCATCTTCATTTATCAAGTAGTTGGGGGCTTTTTCAGCTGTTTTTAAATATGCAAAGATTAAAGTCAATTTCAACATATTTTCCTTTGAAATATCATTCATCCCCATTCAATCTTCTTTTAAAATGGAGAATTTAACCTGAATATCAATTTAAAAGTCACTTTTTCTTCATTTTCCCCCAAAATATGCAAATATCATTGTTGTTTTGGTTAATACATGAAAATCCAGCAATGTACCCTATTGTAAACCATTGACACAATTTAATTCTTTTATTTTACATAAACAAATAAAGATAGCCATCTAAAATGGTTTGATCTGACAAATATAAGTGGTAAGGCAACATTTAGAGCAAATAAATTTGACATGAAGGTGAAATTTTAAAATTTCATCTGTCAGCATCAGTTTTCCTTCAGGGATGAAACCACCATTATATTTACTGTATATTCTCATATTAGCATAAAGGCGTATCACTTTTGTTGCGTCACTTTTTAAAATAAAGTATGCAGTTGGTGTTGTGCAGACACCTTTCATTGAAAACATTCAAAATAAAAAAAGCGAGTCTATAGATAGAATCAAAAGTTATGCCAGTGTTTACCTGTCATAGCCAGGAAACACGTGCTCCGAGCACGGCTTGCCAGCATTACGTCACTGCGTATGAATATGTGATTTGCCCTCTGTTTATAAAACTCTTCATGGAAAAAATATATGTCAAACCATACAACACAAACAGGCTGATAAGCTCATGTAATAGTCTAGCTGAAACAGTGGGTTCATTACAGGTAAATGGCCCCCAAAGGTGTCAGCACACGACAACCAAGAACTATTTAGTGCGGTAACCTGCACCTGATTGGCCGCAATGGTGTATTCATACCTTCATTATGCAAATGACAATTAATATTCATGTTAATTATGCATATGCAATACTGACCCATACAAGTGTAATACTGTGAAAAGAAAATTCACCTAACTGATATACTTTTGGAAATATAACACTTTTTCTATGCACTATCACAATGGATTCCCAATGCAATTTTAAGTGTTTTGATCTGACCCCACCAATCAATAAAGTTCATTAGTTTTTCTTCAAAAATTTGATTTCATCTTCATTTTTTTCACTTGGGTCACATTATTATTATCTGTTTGTAACAAAATAATACAGCTTGCCAGAAAAAACCTGGTCAGTGAACCTACATTGACCTTGATACCACCCCCCCCCCTTAAAAATGATGGCTGCTGAGTGGTACAAACTGCCTCATTGTTGCTGTTATAAAATTTTAACTATTGATGATACACACTTGTTTGTACACACATATATCAGTCTTATTTCTATCATCAAGTGGTTGCAAGGCCATCATGATCACTTTGTAATCCTTCCTAGTTTCCATCTTCATTTATCAAGTAGTTGGGGGCTTTTTCAGCTGTTTTTAAATATGCAAAGATTAAAGTCAATTTCAACATATTTTCCTTTGAAATATCATTCATCCCCATTCAATCTTCTTTTAAAATGGAGAATTTAACCTGAATATCAATTTAAAAGTCACTTTTTCTTCATTTTCCCCCAAAATATGCAAATATCATTGTTGTTTTGGTTAATACATGAAAATCCAGCAATGTACCCTATTGTAAACCATTGACACAATTTAATTCTTTTATTTTACATAAACAAATAAAGATAGCCATCTAAAATGGTTTGATCTGACAAATATAAGTGGTAAGGCAACATTTAGAGCAAATAAATTTGACATGAAGGTGAAATTTTAAAATTTCATCTGTCAGCATCAGTTTTCCTTCAGGGATGAAACCACCATTATATTTACTGTATATTCTCATATTAGCATAAAGGCGTATCACTTTTGTTGCGTCACTTTTTAAAATAAAGTATGCAGTTGGTGTTGTGCAGACACCTTTCATTGAAAACATTCAAAATAAAAAAAGCGAGTCTATAGATAGAATCAAAAGTTATGCCAGTGTTTACCTGTCATAGCCAGGAAACACGTGCTCCGAGCACGGCTTGCCAGCATTACGTCACTGCGTATGAATATGTGATTTGCCCTCTGTTTATAAAACTCTTCATGGAAAAAATATATGTCAAACCATACAACACAAACAGGCTGATAAGCTCATGTAATAGTCTAGCTGAAACAGTGGGTTCATTACAGGTAAATGGCCCCCAAAGGTGTCAGCACACGACAACCAAGAACTATTTAGTGCGGTAACCTGCACCTGATTGGCCGCAATGGTGTATTCATACCCCCAGGCACAGAACAACACACTTTTCAACAACCAAACAGTAAACTTGCTTTTGCAAGTACTGCTTTGTGTGTGCCACGTGCTCAAGTTCTCTTTTTTTCGAGTGACTCGAGACTAAATTCCTTCACGTTCGTGTCCATGGGTAAGAGCTGACTTGAACTTCTTTTCCTTTTGTCAGATCACTTGGCTGTAGTCAGTAGGCTTGACAATAATGGTAATGCCAATGATGATGACAAGGAAGAAGATAACGATGACGATAATGACAATAACAATTGCCACAAATCTTGCATGTCTCCTTTTTAAAGTGCGTGTTTCTGATGTGTTCATAAGAGAACCCTATCGACATCTGTCTGTTGGGAATGATACAGCATCTGGGATACTCTGGCAATCAATGCCAGTCTCTTGCGATTATCAAGAAGGTTATAGCATTCTGTAAGGAACATTTGGCATTGGAAATTCAATTTGGTTATTATGGTACATCATTGGAAGTACGGCACAAAATGTAAACAGCGCAAAATGTGGGCATTTACATTACACAAATGGTTTACTCAAAATCTTTTTGTGATGTTCCAAAGCAGTTATTTCCCTTATGGGTTGACGCATCAGAAAATCAGATATTTCTCCTCTGTACTGGAATTGTGTGGAATTTGTAAAACATTTAGTTCTCAATTTGTTCATTTAGGCAGTTTCTTTTTGCAGAATTTGGCTTTTTGTACAAATGAAAGAAACATAATTTTAGCGTTTTGGATATTGGATGTTTTTGAGGGTAAAAATGGTATCATTGGCCAATTAGACGATGTCAAAGTACAAAAATATGATGGTGTCATGCTTCGTTTTAATTCATCAGCAAAACAACTATAGCTAATGTGTCATCATTTGGACTTAATGATCAGGCTATTTTCCACGTTTTTATTCACTGTCGTTACATAATTCTGTATGCCGTGCACTTGTAAGAAAATTCCCGAAGCTCAACTCTTCCATGGAATATTTCTCTCGTTTATCATTGATTTCAAAAGAAAAATATGACAAACCACAGTGAAATAAAACCTTTTCCTTGACCACGTTTTTGTAAAATATTGTAGAATCCTTGCATAAATCTTCAGGAAAAAAAGACCAAAATGAGAAAGATATTTTGAAGTCCATTATGACGCTCCTGGCTAATTTTAGGGAATATATTTACATTTGTCTCAGAATATTAGTCACGGAAATTTTAAACTTAGCAGTGCTCTTCATGGCTGTGTAAATGAGTTATTAGCTGCGGGCGATTAACAATACTTTTCATGACTATATTAATGAATTGGCAGTACCAGTCCATTGCATTTCAAACCAATGCACATTTCGTTTCAGCTCAGGAAGGTTTAGGTTAGTTCCTAATTTTAGATTGACCCAAAATACAGACGTTTGTATTTTTTTTAAAGATTACAGAATGTAGCCCGTCGCTAAATTTAACGTCACTGTTCACATTTTCCGTGAACACATGATGTAAATATTCATATTTTGCGTGTTGATATTTTGTGGCTCTAAACCATTCATAGTATGATCAAGTATAAGTCGCGGCCATAGTGTTATTCATATTTCATAATATGTTAATCCGTGAGAGAGCTTGCATTGAAATTTTGTTCTATTTGTACAGTGCCATTAATTTCGAGGAAAAGACCCATAAACATGACGTCTACTTCTAATGTTCCAATGTTAATGGGTTTTGATGGCGCACACTCCAAATTAAATGATGTAAAATGATCAGGTACATTTTTTGTGTGCGCATAGCTCCCGATAATAATCTGTTGAATAGGGTCATTATGTTATTATCTCAGCGCATATTGCTGGTCAGTGCAAGCATACCCAGTCTGTTTAAAGTATCACACAACGTTACGGTCCCTGTCGGTCGGTTTGTTTGAAAGAAAAATGTCGTATTTAGGCATATGTTGGTCTTAACAGGACCGTGTACCGAGGGATCGTGGGTGATTTAAGTGATTTGGGCAATATAATTTCTGTTTAGCTCGTCATGGGCTTGAAGGTTGCACAGACTTCCCGGTCAGGATCTCAATGCCACTCGCATCATCTTTGACATTTTAATAGATAAAATGATGACTTCTTTTTGTCCACACCGCAAATGGCTTTCTTTCATTATGTTTTATGAACTCCAACATGCAAGACTAATTGTATGTGGTAAGAGGTTAATTTTTGCATTTCAATCAAAATTTACTCCCAATCTTTTACATGAGTCATGATACCATGTACTGGAATTTGTATAAAAAGTAACAAAACGAAAATAATGTTCATCTTTTTGTTAATCTTATTATTGCGCATTTCATGTGATCTACTTACAATTATTATTGGTACACGAGCAGCTTGATACGGAGGTACTAAATGACGGTGGTTAGCTAATAGGGTCCCGTCCAGCTAGCTGTTTACCTGCCAACAGAGACAAAGATTCGTCCTATTCTGCAGCAAAAAGAGATTAAGTAGCTTGGCCATAAATTACAGTCCAACATTTGGAACATGATTTTTCCATTTGGCAATCATACGCACAGTGAGAGATGTGACTGAAATGGCAAATAGGGAAGAGGTGGTAAATAGCTGGATACGAACCTGACTTGCGCTGATGGGGAAGAGGTCGTAAATAGCTTATATGAGCCTAACTTGTGCCACAGCTGTGCGGAAAGCGTTTGGAGTGTTCAGTTTTTCACTATCAACTGCTTGTCGACTTGTCTTACAATCTTTCATATAATTTTAACACGAAATACGATCTTATTTCTTTCTTTGAGTTAAGCTGACATTGTCTCTTAAACATAGTTTCAAGAAAACGAAAGTTGTGTGCCTGTAATTCATTATGCTCGTAACTGATAACGATACTCTGGACAAAACATAACTCCGCAATTTAACACCCACATCGAAAAAAAGTCACGCTACAATGCTATTACAAGAACTAGCACCGCATAAGAAATTCTGATTCATGTCAAATTTTATACGATGCTTACAAACAATATCAAAACTACAATGTCGCTAATTAGCTGTAATGATATTTGGAACAATGACGGTGATGAATACGGGGAATTTTCACACAATTTAATGGAGAAATTATTAAAAGAGAAATTTATACTTCAATGGCAGAATGACTTCCTTAAACAAGGCTATCCAGATAAAAAGTTGAGAACCTATTCGAAATTTAAATCAGATTTCAAAATAGAAAAGTACCTAATTGTATTAAAGAATTTGAACGAAAAGAAAAATTTGAGCAGATTACGAATAAGCGCACATAATTTGAACATTGAAAAAGGTAGACATAGAAGGCCAGTTAAGGTTCCCATTGATGCGAGAATTTGTGATTCGTGTTTGGAAGTCGAAGATGAAATTCACTACGTTGTAAATTGCCAAAAGTTTAGAGAATCCAGAAATAGATTATTTGATACTCTGAGTAAATTTATCGTAGATTTTGACCATTTATCGTCCGAAAACAAATTCATGAAACTTATGAAATGTGACGAAATTGAAATTATATGGCAATTTACAAAATTTATATCGGAAACAGTGAAAATCAGGGGTACACTATATTACTTTACAGTCATTTAAAACCTACAATACTTTGAGCTGTTTTTTTGGGGGGGGGGGTAGCTGCCCCTAAAGCATACGTATCAGGGATTGCTGTAATGTACTGTGTTATATTGTACTGTTGTGGTATAGTGTATTGTCTAGTGTATTGAGTTACAGATTACCATTTATTGTATTTATGGTGCAGTAATAAAGTCATTCATTCACTCTCAAGTTCAAGCATATCCTTTTTCTTTAGCTTCTTGTAATATTTGTCTATATTTTAATTTTCAAGCAGCTCATCTATTGCTAATTATAAAGTATAATTCATCCACATCCTTCTAAAAACACAACAGCGCTACGCTAATGACAGACATGCGCAACAGGGTCCCCATACGCATGAACACATACGCCATCATGGGCGCGGGATGCTGTCAAGTTCAACCACTAACATTGTGTATATCATAACGGACGGGTTACTTATTCATCTGTAGCGTAAGAAAAGATATCATTTTTGTCCGATCATCAGATTAGTTACCCTTGAAACCAGACTCACTAATATTCTTAGATAGGCTTGCACTACCACTAAGCCAAGTAGCCAGTGACTTAAATACAGTGATTTGCAGAAGATAATTTTATAACCTTGGGCCAAACTGGCTTATCAGGTTTCAAAAGGTATTCATGTCAGCTATGACTCTCATACTTTAAGTTGATGTTAATTAAAATATCAAGGATAAGAAAAAGCTGTGCAGCAATCTTTTCTCATAATTTTGGCTATTATAACAAGCGAAATGCGGCATAAGACATTAATTATATATACATTTTAGCCAAACTGGCCATGGCGATAACATTCTAGCTACGTTTGATTGCGCGTTTTTTTTTAATCAAACAAAACCAGCTGCGCATTACTGAGGGGCAGGTGGCGAAAAATCAAATACAGCCAAATGATGTTATTTGGAATCGGTATAGCCGAATAGGATGTATAACTGGAGGTGCGGTAATTTTTTCTTTTAATATCATCGCGCGCTCTCTCTGAAAAACGCATCATAGTTTGGCACATAGATCCATACTGCGGAGTGTCAATAACTTACTCTTACCTATTGATCAGTGAAACTCTGAATTCAATTCTGATGTGTATATTTTCTGAAAGCTAACGAATTGGACATTAAGTGTAATTTTTTGTTATAATTGCTACCGTTCCGCTTTAACATCTGTATTCAAAGGTGCAAGAAAGAAAAAAAAAACATTATTTTCAAAGTTTACAGTATGTTCTTGCTCGTCCTAACTTTGATGTTAAATTGATTGTTTGAATCAAAATAAACATGATTTATTTTGTGCACTTGTATACACTCAGCAGCCCACATATATTACCAAAGTTCAATGAAGGAAAAATATTTGGATTTTTATCTGTCAAAGTATATTTCTCATTCTCAATTAAGGTGATATATAACAATTATCAATAATCGCTACTAAACTAACACTGCCATTGTATTTTTTTGTGTTTTTGCATTAACCATATTCGGGAATTTATCTATAAATCTTTCAAAAGCGCGACTGCTGGCTCTATTTTCTTTAGTATAGTATGGTAAGGACAGCATGCCAGTTATTAACCCTGCTGTGTATCAGGCGGGGGAGGGTACACTATTTATACTACTAGATGGTAATTAACCCTTTCATTGCTGCTTATGACAAAAACTACCGTGAATTATTATAATACAAAGTAAGTTAATTCAGAACAATCCCTTAAATGGAATCTGTCAAGTATTCCAAGACTTAAACAGACGACCATTAGATTTGAAGTGTCAGAGGTATCCATGACCAGTTATTAGGCCATTTTGGGCATATTTCTTTATTGCTTTCCCACACGCTTGAGTCCCAAACTACATACAGAAGCGGATCCTGATTTCCGTCAGCCATGATAGTAAAAAGTGAACGAGGATTTGTTAGTCAATTACACGCCTTTATGTACCGATGATTAAATCAATATGTTTCAGTTGTCGCAGCACATCGACCTCATGCAGAGTGCACACACAGTGTAATATATATTAGGAAATTTCAGATGCACTCATGAAAGGGCCCAACACGACCTATAAGCAGATAACATGTGACATGATTTCTGCCTGAATATTTGGTTATAGCACTTAAACATGACATAATAGTTTGATTGAGCTGGTGAACGACAACTCGAACCATCCACCTTGTAATGCTTGCTGGTAAGGTTCCCAGTAGGCTTTGTAGTGACATCTAATGTACTCACTTCTTGCAGACAGGCATAGGGTGTGGTAATAACTCTGGGTTCTCAGTGTGTAAATCTGATACAATGTGGTGCAGCTACCTGTCATTCGTAAATTCTCTTGACTCAGGAGAGGCAATAAAATCCACATGTTCAGCCTTAATATATAATGACTTAATCATGGCCGCTGAGGGGAACACAGCTGTGTAGAATGAGATGCAGTCTGGTATTTGTCTTACAGTGCTGTCTATTGTGCTCATCATCTGTGCTGCTAAGGAATGCAATTCAATGTCTATAGCAGACGACATATGGCAGACTTTGCCCACTGCCTGTGAACACAAATACCCGCGGATTACACCGGCAGACATGCAATGCCGTGTGGCAGCATCAACCGCTCAATTTTTCCCTTGATGATAAATGATGCTGCAGTTTAATATGCACTGTTTGTAGAGTGTCCTGAAACGTACGTAGCATCTCCAATGTTGCGCATTGCAAAATCTAGCAGAGACGCCAAACAGCTTTGCCTTTGAGGAACCCGCTTAGAACTTGGCCATCGTAAAGTGAAAGGGCCTAGTGCAATTTAAAAACCTCTTAAAAGCGAAGAAGTGTCACTCACATGCCTTATTATCCTTAAAATGTTACACAGTGAAACAACGATACCCACTGAGTTTACCCTGTGTGTTGCACAGTATAAAAACAAGAGAAAAAAAGTAGTACTTAAAGTCTCAGCATGCTTGCAAGTCTTGCAAGTCTTATCCCGAATAGTTAAAAGGCCAACTGGAGTGTAAAAAATCTCTAGACTTTATTTTTTTTATGTTAACGTGTGCTAATTAAGCTAATTAAGGAGTGTAATTTTCTCTTGGTTGCTGTGATGCAGCTGGGGCACAATAAATATGCAGTGTTCAGTCAGATGCTGCTCATTCTATGCCTCATTAATTTATTGGTGAAATCAGGGTCCCAAAGGGAATTACATGTTGAATTTATTGCATACAAAACACGCCGTTCATGTTCAAAGTTTTAGAGCAGCGTTACCAGCATGAAGAGCGGCAGCAGTATGGGCAAACTGCCACCTCCATCAGAGTGGTAACTGCTGTATGCAGCCACTACGTCACAGGTCACCTGCTCTTGGTGGCCATATTTTTCTTGGCCACAAGGGTCAATTTCTCTTTTAACCCACCTGCAGTTGCAGGTCACCTCCTCTATGTAGCCGCTTTTTTGTGGAAGAAAGGGTGGCCACATGCAGCGAGTACCACTGTATTGATGATGATGATGATGATGATGATGATGATGATGATGATAATAATAATAAAAGGCGAAATTCCGTGTGGTCACGCTCCGGATATTGTAAATGGAAAACCTGCTATCTGTCAAACGTGTGTCAGCGGCGCAATCATCACTTAAAATGAAAAACATCTCAGTTTCTAAATAATCGCATGCTGATTTATTATTTTGCTGGTACGGATTTAAAGCAGAAACAAACAAAAAAAAAAAACAAAAAACAAACAAACAAACAAACAAACAAACAACCCCCCCCAAAAAAACCAAAAGAAAGCCCCCCCTCCAAAAAAACCCAAAACCTAACAAAAAACCTACAAGAAAAATCCCCAGACAAACAAACAGACAGACCCCCCCCCCCCAAAAAAAAAACAAAAAAAAAAACAAACAAAAAAGAAAAAAACAAAAACAAAACCCCCACCCCCCAGCAATATGATTTTGTTTTTCGATGTGGATGTTTTCAAAACAAGTAACGAGCACCTGGAACAAGGAGCAAAGCGTCATTACATTTGGTAAAACAGTCAGATGAGAACATTCCAGAGTACTATGAATTATGAGCCATTATCACAAATAAAATACAAGCGATTGGGAAAACCCGATATCAAACCGTCCTGTTGAAAGGAAGGGCCACATTTGAACAGAAAACACAATGCAATTTTTATAAATTTTCATCTTTATGACCTAAAGTATGGTTTTCCTTTTTTAAAGAAAGGAAAATACAAACAAAGATAGGAGTACAAACGACTGCTTCAATCAAATCTGTTCCTGTAGTTCTATACACTGCGTGAATAATATGGTTGTAAGATCTTTGATTTATTTCAATCACAGATATCAATTTAAAATTGTTCCCATTGTTTCCTTATAACGATATAATGTCAAGCATCATAAACTGAAAATAGCTTTAAGCGCAAAGAGGCAAACAATATTAACATCAAATTAAACCAGAATTTTAAACAAACATTGTATCTTTGGCACAATTGATATTCTCTATAATGTGGCTAGATGCATATGACATTCTAGTTTTACAATTGACGCTAAATTGAGTTGAAAAACGTGGGTTTTTCTTTTACAGTATAACTATTATGGCATCCAAATTTGCTTTGTTGACGTACTTTGGTTGCCATTACCGTGAATTATGCCTGGGAATCAGCAGCCATTACCGTGAATTATGCCTGGAAACCAGTAGCCATTACCGTGAATTATGCCTGGAAACCAACAGCCATTATCGTGCATTATGCCTGGGAACCAGTAGCACCTGTAATGAGGACAAATCTTATGTTTCCTTAACATGACACTCTGGACCTCAGGGATTTCTTTTTTTTTTTCTTCGGATTTTATTATAAGTACCTGGATTACATTATCAGCAAGTGCCTTAACATCTTTCCCCCACATATGCAGTACTGTATGGGTGCACGTGATCACCGCCTATAAGTACCCTTAAGATGTAGTACAATATAGCAAAGCGTCATCCGCTATGCCTGTTATCTGGGTAATATAACGCATTTTTTCGCCTGCACTGTCACATTATCCATCTCTCAGATTAACTGAGTAGGGCATGTTTTTCTTGGAGAAAATGACATCATCAATCTCCTTCTGGCAGTTTGGATTAAGCTTGTATTTACTTCTTGGAAATTTCGCGGCAGTGATTAATTTCTACCAATCAGTCATTTTCTTGCACCCTCTATAATGCTTAAAACCCGGAGTGCCCGACTGCACCAGGAGAAAAATAATAGCTGACATCTAAAGAAATAAATGACAATACATATAGCCAGATTTCGATAATACAGTTTTAACAAGTCACAAATGATGTCACACAGCTACTCTGAACAGCTCAACTCGTGGGTATGCTTTGCACACACTATATACTGCGTGTATGCATTTTGTGACTATATCTAATAATGACAATATCGGTAGAGTGACAAATAAGGTGGGTTTTATTCCTCTTTAGCTGTTCATGGGCTGCGCAGAATCGTGGACTATGTGAGATAAGTTTTGTTGAGGTATTCAGCAGCGCAACAAACCTGCGTCAAGGAAAGCAGTATTACAACGTTCCCGGGGTTAGATAAATGGATTCGGTAAACCAGTGTCAGCGATATTGGTATTTTAGAATTGTCTGTGTAGACACTGCAAATATAAGGATTATATACGCTGTGCTTTGTTTTTAGGCAAGGATATCAGGTGACCATTACACCATTGTTTCCCTAACCCGTCCTCATTGTCAAAATTGCTTTCTTAATACACATTTTGTTGTCACGGTCCCCTTTAACCCTTAAACTTAATTTTCTGACATGAACATGAACACACACACAAATACTCTTCAAAAGGGGCTGTATAAAGATGTGATACCTGATACTGTCTACTTTACTTCAAGTTTACAGGGCAGTTTGTTGGTTGCTAACTTCAAGGATTTTTTTAAAATAAAACCACAATTTCTGGGCGCAATTTCGTGTCTAAAAATTAAAAAAAAAAAAATCCGCTGCTCCCAACCTTTCCAGAAAGTTGTTATCAGAAATAAACTTTAAAGGGTACGAGACCTTAATCAAATTTGAAACCAAATACAACTGCAACAGGTTTCGGTCATATTACGAGATTTACTGACTGTTGTGATGAAGAAAATATTTTCTTGATCAGCCCCCTTTGACCATTTTATTTTATTATGTACGTTGGGGCAGCGAACTTAATCCGCTGTCGACCATTTGTGGCGCGAAGTGTAAATTACGCAAAAGCTTCTTTTATGACAACAATCACTTACCGTGTTTAAATGTTTATATCTATATTGGCATGTGTCTAATGCTTTCAGGTCTGAATGGCATGCACTCATTGTTAGCCAAACCAGACTCGCAGATAACAACATCCTGGGGCGACAGCTTTCTGTGCAGCACATACCTATCTTTTGAGTGTGAAGGCCGCAAAATACAAAAGCTTCCGTCACGAGAGAGAAGGACGTTTTTGTAGTTGGCAGAGACATTTCAAGAAGCCAACAACCACGATGTTTCATTACAGTATCGGCTGACTTAATTCCAACATGAAATGTGGACTTGAAATCACGTCAACTAAGGAGCTATATGATGAGCGTGTGAAGCATGGGATTGCCTGGAGTGGACTTAATCACACAACATCGGCACAATGGCTTTTAGTGTAGTGGGGCACCGAGAATAAATCGTCTCTGTTCAGCTTTGATTATTAACACACTTGCCAGTCAGGACGAACGCATTTCTACTGAGCTCCAAACTGGCGTGCCCTAAGTTGACCCTCAGTTCCCTACAAAACATGGTCGATTTTATATCCAACAAGAGGCAATTGCAGCCATTCTCTTGAGACCATTGCAAACACAGGCCGCATACAACATCGAAGTTGGGATAACATGACATGTATACATGGAATACGCCACAGTTTTAGCGTTGAAGGACTCATGCTGATTCCTTGAGTGATAACTAATGGATAATGCCCTCGGTTAGCCGCAAGATTTCCTTTCCGGCCGATGCTGTCTTTCACTCTGTGGTGCAAGAAGGGGATACAATGGAACTTCTACGTATATTGAACACGCAAAGCTCTGGCGTAGACGTCAACCAGCCAAATCACCAGGGCCTCACGGTACTGCACCAAGGAGTTCTAAATAACAACCTGGATGCAGTCAAAATCCTCCTGAACCATGGGGCCAATGTGAATGCAGCCGACATAAACGGATTTACGTCCTTACACACTGCCGCAGCATGTGGCTTCCTTCAAGTAGCTAGCCTATTACTTATTTTCGGCGCCAATGTATTTCAGTTAACCAAAGAGGGGGATCTACCAGCTGACGTTGCTAAAGACGCGCCTATGGCTCGGGTGCTGACAGATGAAATGATTCGCCAGATACAACAACGAACCTACCTCCAATCATGGATTTTTTATCAATTGAAAGAACTATGGAGTTTATTTCTTAAATGTATAATATTTGTATGGAAAAAAACAAGGACCGCCATACAACATGCATTCGAAAGTCAGGCCAAACCCGCAGAAAAACGTGCAAATAGCCCCACGGTATTTCAGGCAGTGCATACTTTGCCTGTAGGCAGAAACACAAACAGTCAGGCCAAAAAGCAGCAGTGACATGCAGGCTGAAGACAGGGGCAGTGTCTATACACTGTAGCATATTTTCAGGATATACGTGTTATTATTTTTTCTAGGATGCTTTCGGGTCCACGTGTGCGTGAAACTGACAGGCAAATAATTGTCGGTGCTCATCATCAGAGGTATATTGGAATTGTATGTGCATCTCAATACTACAGTGATGCGGTTTTTTTTCTGGTCGGCGTGGTTTGGGTTCCGATGCCAGCTATGAGAATCCATATTGAGGGAAATTACTGTGGCGGGATGTAATTTGTGATGGCTGATAGATATGCAACTGAATCTATTTCTTGTCTTTGGCTTTATGACTTCAGGGATCAAGAAATGTCACCGCCTGGAAGCAAAATGGGTACAAATTGATTTATGTACCGTTTTATTGAGCAGAGCTCTGTCTCCACGAGACCGAATAAGAAAGCCTGAATGCCAGCGCGACCAGTAGGTACAGCGTGTGTCACAGGATGACGTATGCTTTGTGTTAAGCATCCGTTGTTTATATAACGGTAATCTTTATAATTGACAATGATTAGCCATCAAGTGTCAGAGAAACAGGTGGTTCAAACCTTAAGTTAGATGCGATATAACAGTAACTACCTTCCACATCTTGATGCTAAATATTACACTCAGCAAGTTGACCTGGATTATCGTGCCAACAGGCTGACAAATACAAATAACGTGCCATTCAAAGTGAATATTAAATATTTGCCCTCTCATATTAGTGATGGGTTTGTATATCGATGGCGTTCTTCTCATTAGCTCGCAAATTTGAGTATTAAGTTTATGATATTTGTTCGAAGATTTTCTCGACAAGAAACTCGTTAAGCAATACCTGAGGGATAATCAATGTCAACATTTTATACATGTGCATATCTTCATGTAATGCACAACTTATTCCTGTCAACACGCTCTGGCGCGGCTCCAGTTTTACATGGGTCTAGGTCGCCCACACTATTGAGTTAAAACACATTACATAGAAGTCATGATATACAGATTTTACTTGTCAAGTGCATCTCACACAATGCTGACAAACCAACAAAAAGAGCATCCTATCCAGGACTTCATGCAGCGTCCGTGCTACTGGGATGGTGCAATTGTGTTTTTAAAAAGCCGCACTCGCTTTCTGTATTTTTAAGCGAAATGATACTTTATTAAAACCAAACTATTCGACAAGACCATCGGGTGACTCAGTCGTTAAACACTACCAAAGTCCTATGGCATTTTGCGAAAACGTGTCTCCGACAATCGTAGCATATGTATATTCAAAATGTATAAAACTAAATTACATTATGATACAACTAAATTTGCCAATGTTTGAGAGTTTATAGGCGCAAAGAAGTTCACAGTACTAGCTGGGCGATGCCATGGCGCTTATGTTGATTTTGTGATTACAAAAGTGTTCATAAGACACTGTTCAAATTTTCTCCAAACAAATCCGATACTATCATGTCAATAATTTCTCAGTCGGAGGTAAGATTATCAAATTAGAGCTGTTTGCTTTCCGAAGATAAGAATTAGTCCCAATCCTAGGACGGAAAATTATCGTTTAACTATTTAACCTAAACATGGATCTGTATAATCACGATTAACATTGTCTTAAACAAGTTTTAGAATTTTGATCGCAGCATCAAGAATCGCAGGCGGTATGCATATCTCATCTTTTTACCCTGTTCAGACCTAATTTTTTAAAATTACTTTAATGTACCTTTAACAGGCCCGTGGATTATTAAATTGCGGTCTGTTGATTGGCCTCCGGTACCTTTTACATTAATATAGGCGATACCACCCAATGACCGTGTTGTATTTCCATGATACTCTGTTTTTTAGAGAAACTGATTGGAGTTACAGCAGTGTGTCGTCAGGTATGAACAAGCTATCAGACTTCTTACATGGCTATGCCATACGGTGTTCAGATTGGCACCAGCTCAATGAACCTAACGCAAAAGTTTAAGTTTGAGTAATAACCTGTGTATTACATGCCACATAAACTGAAATTATAATTATTTAATTGATAATAATTTAAAGCAAGTAGCCTCACTTAAGTGCGCAGAATTGACTGAAAGGTGCTTGATCTGGGTCCATATTGTTAGTGCAGCATGGAAAAAACATCTGACATTTGAGTATGAAGTAAGTGGCCTTAATTTGTCGAATTTGAATCTAAATTTTCTCCACTGACATTCATAGGGCTGGACCTCAAGAGTGACTGTACTGAATGCAAACACATCTTTGCTAATGGAGCATGTCGTCGGCAGGTAACTTCCCCCAGGAATCAGCCCATTGCAGGTGGAGACACCTGGGGTATACACAAAAGACGCTTCATTCATCGGTTGAAAATGACATATGACACAGGAAGCAGGTGCTGCCACCATGTAGAACAGTGTTCATATGTAGAGCAGTGTACACCAATCTTACAACCCCCGTTTGGCATACTAAAAGAGACGAAAGTGGCAACAGAAACGAATAAGCCGAGAAACCGGCGAATATATGTCGATTTACATTACTTGTAGCAACATTAGTTTTAGCACACGCAGTGCAACATTTATATCCTGCCATGTCATATTTATTACATGTTTTTTCTCCTTAATAGATATCATTATTTCCATATGGTAAAGAAGAGCGACTTCAAAATCATTTGTCCCAATTTTGGAACTAAATTATATGCACCTGCTGCTTTCTGTCAATGGTGCACGTACCCAGAAAAATACGGACTGAACAGATCCAGTTATCACAAAATTTAAACAGCAGTTGATTCCAACATATGGTACAGTGTAACAGGAGTAACTCTCCTAGTTCTTAATTTTTTCATCAGATGGCGCTTCATTTTTTTTTTTTTTTTTTTTAGCTCAGCTTGTCAGTCAGCTGAGCTTATGTGGTGATTAGGCCTCCTTCGTCCGACCGTCCATCGTGTGTCGTCCGTTGGCATCCACATTTCACATTTTGGACTTTTTCTCGACAACCGTCAGCCAGATTTATTTTGAACCTGTCGGCAATATACTTTGGGTGGGTCTCTACCAAGCTTGTTCAAATGGTCACGCTCCAGTGATTTTTGGATTTTTTATGATAATTTTCTTTTTTTTGGGGGGGGGGGGTGAGGGGCAAATCTTAAAAAATATCTTCTCCGAATTCACTCACCTGATTACTTTGATATCACACAGGAAGACTCCTAGGAATTCCTAGTTCCTAATTTGTACACCAGGTGGCCCTTCAATTTTATTCCAATTTTTTTTTAATTGTTTTTGTGTGTTTTTGCTATTTCCGACTTCTTCTCCAGAACCGTCACTCAGACCAAGCTGGAACTATGTGGATAATGGTCCAAAAAGTTATTCACTAGGTGACACTGCTGTGTATTTCTGATTTTTAACGATTTTTTAAAATTCGGATACTGTAAATGGAACTTTTGATCACTATGTAAGGCAATGTACATTCTCATGCTAATTCACATTTTCGAATTCTCTGAAACAGTCAGCCAGATTCACTTCAAACTTGCTGGCAATGCACTTTGGGTGGATCTCTGCCAAGTTGGTTCAAAAAACGGTTATGCTCCTGTGGTTTTGGAAAATTTTATGTTTTTTTGTTTGTTATTTTTTGGCAAATCTTAGAAAAACTTCTGCTCCCAGACCGCTCACCCAATTTTTTCTGATATCACACGGGAACACTCCTAGGGACTCTTAGTTCCTAATTTGTTCTTGATGCCTGATTTTGACGGGGATTTTTTTCGACTGCTTGCTGGTTGATGCATGCGTTCTATTTATGTAACTCAATGGGCATTGCAAATTTTGATTTCTCCAAAACCATCCAGCAGATTCACTGGTGGGGATATACCTTGGGTGAGTCTCTTAGGTTTATTCAAATGATTACAGTCCAGTGAATTTTATATTTTTTACTAATTTTGTTGATTTTTTGCCAAAATTTTAAAATGTCTTCTCACAAACCATCTAGCCAATTGCTTCGAATTGCATAGGGATACGTTTGGGGACATGCGACCTTAATTTGTTTGACAGGTGGTGCTCTAAGTTTACTGTATTTTTTACGATCGGCAAGGGGATGTTACATGTTAGCAACAGTGATCATGGTCTGAAACATAGATGACCTTGATATAATAGTTCACAGGAAAACTTCAATCTCTGCATGTAGCGTCAGCTGAGAACAGGACTGTCACAGTCCTCTTGTTTTGGTAAACCATCAGGACGCGGGGGAAATTTCCAAGGTTGTTCCTTCGCGGTATAAAAACAAAGTGTATTGGAAGTCATTTCCTAGACCTTATACATGTTTAAAATTACCATAACAATATATTTGGATTACTGCCTAATATTAGAATTTATGCCAAATAATTGTAAATGTAAAAAATGAAAGGACGGGGAAATGGAGTTCCCACTGGATATGTCGTAATGTTGGCGTTTAATACCTCATGCGTAATGAAATATGAATCCACCTTTTACATTAACCTTGGCATTGAACTCGTACAGCTGTAAAATACTTAGATGTCTAACCTGCACATGCCTGTCTTAGGTGCCAGGATTGATTCAGATGTACACCCATATTTCAGCGGCAGCTGCATAGGGAATATGTTTAACTTGATAGAATAAGTCTTGTTGAGAAAGACCTGCGTGGTAGTGGGCGCACCGTATTTTATTTGCAGCAGCCAGACGGCATGCACGGACGTGCCTGTGCCCACGCGCCTATTGTTGTTTCAACATGACAAAACGTCGCATTAATTTCAATCCTTGATGTATCGCTTTAATCCAAATTCAGATCATATTATCCCGCCTTTGTGGAAAGGGACATCTGAAAAGACTAAAATACCGTAGGCATCAGCAAAATATGTTCAATGGATCAGTTAACTTTAACCATCTCAGCAGCAGAAAACCTAATCACAGAGAAATTACATTTGTTAAAATTTAGGGTGCACCATCAAACAATAGCTGGAAATATATCTCCGCTGTTCTGATTCAAGACCACTGCTTATTTTTTTTCTCAACAGGTGGTGTACAGTGGCAATGGAAACAGTTTTGTTCAGGATAGACACCAGTCAGTCAACGAGTGTATGTATTTTGACATTTTGTACACGTTCCTGTAGGTATTGAAGCCCAAGATCAAGCGTGGTGATGGAATGTCGCGTGGCGTCGATAGTATGGTACCAATTCTATAACAGGTTGATGTATCATTGTGTTCTATAAGCCTGTACCAAAATTTAATGAAATACATACATTTAGTAATTAATATATAATTAGACGTGATTTCAGCTTTGTCGCGCGTGCAGATCGACATTGGCATTGGCACTTTCAGTTTCACACCAGCACAGACGCACTGTTTCCGACGGTGTTAGCCGCTGGCCCGAAGCCCCTGTGTAGTAAAGTTGCAAATTTTTACATGGGACAAGCAAAAAGGGATCGGTAATTTCCCAGGCTGCTCTGACGGAAATTTACGTTTTATTTGAATTAGTTGCAAAACGCTTAACAAAATTACAGCAATAAAAAGAATCTGCAACTACACGCACTCTTTGTTATGTTCATGGGTGTTTTGAATGATCGGTAACCATCTATATACTATGCCCTGTTAAAATATTAGAAATATGAATCAAATATATGTATTTATATTTGCTGTTGGTGTATTTGATAAAGTTATGAACAGAAAGTTGGGAAAATTGTCTGTTTTACGTAGGACTATCTACTTCACGATTGTGGGCGATAATGTGGCACCTCAGCGGACCTAGTAACCATCGGGTTGAGTAATCCCTAACTTTGACTGAAGGTTGAGAAAACATACGAACATTTCACAAATAACTGTTACAATACACCAACACTGGGCCCAGACAGTGAGTCACAATGCTATTTTTTTGCAAACTAGTTTCAAAATGCTTGACCAAGATCGAAATCAAAACGACAGAAACTCGAAAGATGCATGTACCGCAGACTTGTTGACATTGTGCAATTATTGTTGACTGATACCTGGTGGGACTTGTAAAAGGTAAGTTTTGCAGGTAGGATGTCTTACCACATTTGCACATAATAGGTGTGGTTGATTGATGAGTGCATCTGCGTATGATTCGCTTTTGGAGATACCTGTTGCAACTGGAATGTTCCCAGGTGGTGGCAAAATGAATGTCTGTTTCTTGCATCTTCAGCATGGAACTGCTAAATATTGAGAAACTCTTATGTTGTTTAGTTTAGTTTAGTTTGGGAACAGTCCTCTCAGTTTGTTGACTGAGGTGTAGAGGTAAGGGGGGGGGGGGTTAAATCTCAAAAGTGGTTTGTCTAGGTAGACCCCTGCTCATTTCTTTCTTCTTCCTGTTTTTTTTTTTGTTTTTTTTTGTTTTTTTGTTTTTGTTTTTTTTTCAATAAAGTTTGGACTTCGCTATTTCAGGGGGCGGGGGTTGCTAGGGTTGCGTGGTCTTGTCAAAAGGATTATTTTCCTGATGCTTATAAATTCAAAATAAAAAGTATTTAGAAACTCTGTGATCACGTGTTGTTCAGGTTAGTTTGGGAACAGTCCTGACAGTTAGTGGACTGAGGCGTAGGGTGAGGGGGGGGGGGGGAGTCTCAACAGTGGTTTGTCTAGGGCGACCTCTGCTCATTTTGTTTTGTTTGTTCAAGTTTGGACTCAGTTTTTTTTCCCCACGGGGTGCGGTTGCTGGGGTTGCAGGTGTTGTCAAAAGTATTATGTTCATGATGTCAACAAAATTTAAATTAAATGTGCCCTGTATAGCTGTACTTGGTGTACTAGAGGCATAGTACACGAGTGAATTTTATTACATTCATTAAAAATTTATAAAATCTCAATTGAAATACCTTAGGGAAAAAACGACTGACAAATGGGCGAAACTACTGAAGGCCTGATCAAGGCATGTCTCAGTTGAAGTTTTGCTTAACACAGTTATGGACACACATGTTGATGCATGAACAGCTCTGAATTTTCATTTGTAGTAAACAGTAATTTTTGTTTATTTTTCAAATCCAGGTCATAAAGGAAGAGGTTCAACCTGTATTGATTCAGAGTGCAAGTATTAACGTCGGCAGTTGTGAAGACACACATGAATCATCAGGATCCGAGTAGTGCCATGTTGATACCAGTGATCGTAACCTCTCAGACCTTGAAATGGATGAAGTTAACGGCAACTTTCACTTAAAAAACTTTAAAAAAAAAGATTGAACAGCCAGTAATCATATATATGGACACTGCCTTCATCCTTTCATTGCAAATGTTATTAAAGTCAACTGCTGAACTAAAATTTTGTATGATAGTGAATATGTTTTCTTTGTTCATTGATTTCTTTGACAAAATAAACACAGGATACAGTGGGCAACAATGTTGAAACGTGCTGAATCATTGAATGAGCAGTTGGAATTGTCAACTGCTGTGCAGTGAAGTTTTGAAATAAATTTTGTTGTTGATATTTTGGCAAAATGTTAAAAAATCTCGGAAACCACCCAGCCAATTGCTTCGAAAATGAGGGACACTTCTGCTACGCGTAGACCTTAATTTGTTCAGCAGGTGGTGCCGCTATTTTTTATGTATTTTCTTCACGATTGGCAAGGGTATATGTACATGTTAGCAACAGTGATCATGGTCTGAAACAGGTGACCTTGCTATCATAGTTCACAGTACCACTTCAGTCTGTGCATGCAATGTCAGCTGAGCACAGGACTGTCACAATTCTCTTGTTTTACTTTATCTGTAGATATATGTTATTACACCTTGAGTGAGGTTGAAAACATCATGCTACTATTTGTGCATGGTTTTACATTGGAAGGGCCGGACGCAAAGGTTGTTCGTTATAACATGAACATTGATCCCAGCTGGATTTTATCATGCTGGAAGCAGTCTCTTAAAACTGGGAGCAGCCCGCTGCATCTTTATGCACAGCATGTAGTCTATTCATTAAAAGAACAAACCATTAAATAGGAAGGCGATTAGTCAGTGACCAGAGTACCCGATAACGGTAGCTGTTCATTATTTTGTTTTGTCTGTCATGTGGGTATAGTTAGCACCCTACTGTTCTTATTAGCATAATTCGCACAATGCACATATCATGGAATAGATAAGAGCTTAATCTGGAACCCTGTTGTGCCCGGATAGGCGTTTCATCTACCAGGGGCTTCAAGCTCTTCTGCTTTTAAACAGTTGTCTCCAACATGGCGGTTCCGAACCTGCAACCGCTGTCTATCCACCACATTTTCAACATTTGCCCATTACTGTGTGGTAGCCGCCGCTTGAAGGAAAATGGCAGGAAGTTTTAGAGAAAAGGCCATATACCTTTAAAATACCGGGAATGTCGATTTAAAAAACGTTCTAAGACTAACCATTATAGATCAGACAAATGCATCAAATGTACCGTCATGGATAAGGTACCATTTCATTGCGCCCGCCCCTTAAGCAATATTCACGGGATTCGATCATTCCTGTATTGCAGGGCAGTTCAAAGCTAGAGTGGATAGGGGCACGCTCTCTATATATCTTTTACAGGTAGGCCTCTAAAAGTTATTTATCGTCCAAATAGTGGACACATTTTCTTGTCAGCATCTTTCATGGAATGGACGATTTGGTATCTTTCGAATTGCAGCTGATTTGAATATGGATCAAAATTATTTTCTTTTTAAGGCATACAAATGTCACATTGCGTTTTAAAAACAATTAATCGCTTTAGCTTAAATCAATAACTTTGCAGGCAATAGACTCACAATAACTTTGGAATGACCATAGAATTTACAACGGCAATTTTCCTTCACTTGATTTAACACACATATAACAGAGAGATTCTAAAATAAGTGACCCCAAGAAATTATGTTGCAAAATGCCGATTCTAAATCAAGCAACTACAGGTAATTCGAAACTGACTAAAAATTTAAACGATATTTAGAGGCAGTAAAAATTTGAGATTTGCAGAAATATTACCAGACTACGTATAAGTGCACATAATTTATATATAGAAGCTGATATACAAAGAAAAGACCAACCAAATTTCCTTGAAACTTAAGACTTTATTTACCCTTACAAAATATAGAAGACAAATAAGACTATGTAATATCCTGTAAACGATGCCATATATCAAGAAAAACGTCTGGAAAGATCATGACGTTTTCTTGACTCGGCATCATTTAGCGATCATAACATGTTTATCTTTATCATGAAGGTAGATGATACAGAATTTATGACCATGTTTGAAATATTTATGAGGGAAAGCATTGCAATTTGCCAGCCGCCTCTGCAGTCAACTTGCGCAATGCATACTTGATATATTTCCAATGTGCAGTGCAAACGGCCCCTGATCCGCAATACTCATGTTTAGATTCTCGTTTTTCTTTCCCTTGTCTTTGGTCACATTGTGGTGTGTGTAACAGATAGTTTGCATATTTAGTAATTTTTTTATCTGTATCCATGTGTTACTGTGTGACAAATTTGTATTTGTAAGTGGCGCGGTCAATAAACACTTCATTTCAGCTTAGACTCAGTTAGACAGGACCGTATCTTAATGTTCAAATGCTACCAAGCCTTTTGTATACATGTTACAGTTGTGCATAATTTTCAGGTCGATCACTTTATTGTAATTGTGTTCTATCTGCTATAACAAGATGGGATCATTTCGCGCGTGTCCAGGAAGTGGTTTGTGAACATAGGTCAAAAGACGGGCTACTGTATATACATTGTGAAAATAACTCTCCTCCTCCAGGCATTTATCTTGCACATGTAACGTGCTAAAGTTATCTTAGATTTGTTAAAGTTTTTGCCACAGTCTAAGATATCATTAAGTGTAACGATAAAAACAGTTTTATTCCTCCTTACAATCCACTCCAGACTCAAAAGAAGTAAGGCACGAAGTAGAGAAATGTACATGCTGTCAGCAAATAACATAATATAGGTGACATAACAGTGCATCTTATATACGAAATAATACGTAGTTTCTGATGGTCTTATCCAATCGCAAATGAATGACCTTTGATTTGAAGCTTGTCATTCAGATTGTTCTGCCATCGAGAGTTTGTTGTATGGTGTAGGACAACCAGGCTGCCTGATTCAACTTGACGGCCACGGTGGTTTTGGCACCCGAATCCTTCACAAGACATGTCTGTCTAGAATTGATCACCTATCCCCCTGTCTTCTCGCTGAAGCTAGAAATTTATGCTGTGACCATATTCACGATAACAATTTTTGACTTCACCCCCCCCCCCCTCAAAGATAACCATACTAAAAATTACGGTTACAGTACGATAACAATTTTTGACTTCACCCCCCCTCAAAGATAACCATACTAAAAATTACGGTTACAGTAGATTTCTTATATCATTGTATGTTTTATGAGTTCAGTACCTTATTTAGCAGAGTTGACAGTCGACGGTACCCGGTTGTAGCTGGACGTCATCAGTCTCGCCAGGTTGATCTGATAATCTGTTCTTTACGTTCGCAACAAAAGATCTTTATATCAAGTTACTTTGCATTTTATAGTTGGCGTGGACTTGTGATGGTCAACTGTCAGGTGTCAGTTTTACCTAACCCTTGGCAACAGAATTACTCAAAGGCACATTATACAAGTACTTATGCAGTGTTCCATCTGCAAAATTATATCGACTATCCAAATAGCCTTCTTTGTGGACTCCATAAACATGTTATCACTGAAAAGTAGCATCCAGACACGAAGTCTAATAAAGATTTGCCAGGATATGCCGGCAATTCCATATGATATATGAAAAGTAACGGGCATCAGGATTTAAACGCAACCACCCTGAAAGGCTTATTTAAAGGCAAATCCCCAATGAAAATTGTCTTACTGACAACGGACTGATCGAAGAAAGGATAGCGTTGCCATAACGACGAAACGTCTTCCGGATATGTGTAGGAATAGGCACAAGGACTTGGGATAACTGGATCACACAGGACGTGTACATCCACTTGTATGAGCAGGTACTTGCGAGCAATTCAATTGGCCATCTTGCTCAGTCTACTCAATTATCATGAGGATCACGTCTCTTCGAAGGTTGTAATAGCCCACTTGGATTTCGCGTGATCTTTCTACACAATCCGCTGTCTACACGTATGTTTGTCTGCGTACCGAACCCAAAGAAAGTCCAGCTCAGCAACATTTTCCTTGCCTCCAAAGCAGACCCAATTAAGCTGCGTATTTAAATGTTTCCTATGCATTCCCGACAGCTTTCACGCAAATGACATTCAAAGAGAAAAATAGATCATAATATTGTTTCTCACAAATGACCATTTATTTCATTAACCCTTGACAGTGCCCTATACCTGTCACAGAAGCTCTCCAAGGTGCACCCCCCCCCCCCGGGACTTGAAGCTAGCCTCAACGTTCAAGGTGACGCCCCTGGCAGACTTCCCGTGACAGGGACTGGGCACGTTCCCTACAACTACCAGCTCTACATCACTGCGTCATAATGCCCCTCCAATGTGTCATTGGCAACTAGCAGCCAGTCTGGTGCACCTAAGAGTATATTTTGTATGCTCAATCGGTAATAAATCCTGGCATCAGAGTTATAGATTGTAATGATTATAAACAGTGTCCACATTACCTTGGGTACACCCAAGAGGCTTAGCGCAACACGTTTATTTGCAGGCAGTTTGTCTCCATCCTCCATAGGCAGTCAAAGCCAAAATCAAGAACATAGCAAACACTAAAACCCTAGGTTATCTACATGTATATAAACTAAACCGCATATATGTATGTATAAAACAAAAAATATATGGAATACAATGTGCAACGTCTTTATTGTATCAGATATGTGGGTGGGAGGGGATAAGTCGAAAAAATACACAGAACAGAGACAACCAGTGAGGCTGTCTTGCTACAGCAGCTACCCACCTAACACTGATCTGTTTTGTTGTCCCAACAAGCTGTGGCCACATAGAGACCCACTGTCATTGAATTGGCCTATAAATTGGCTGACTGTGAAAGACAATGTACGTGGTAATAGGCAGCCCAGGACCACCCATCCACGCAAGGAACAGAGTCCCGGGCCATTTAAAACCATATTAATAACTTAATATAGGCGTTAAATGTTCCCTGTGCATTCCCAACAGCCTTCACTCAAACAACATTCAAAGAGAAAAGGAAATCATAATATTGTTTGGCACAAATGACTATTTATTTAATTAACCTATGAGGGTGCCATATACATGTCACAGGAGCCTTACAAGGTGCAAACCCGCTGGGACTTCAAGCGAGCCTCAACGTCACAGGTGGCGCCCCTGGCAGACTTCCCGTGACAGGGACAGAGCCAGAGCACTTCCCTTAAAACTACAGCTCTACATCACTACGTCATAAGCCACAAGTCACAGTTAGGTCTTGCTGTATTTTAGGTATGAAGCCATTTTAGAAATGGCTGTAATTTTGGTAGGGACTTGGATAGTGATGCAACGCCGGTAGGCGTCACTGCGCCAAGCTCCCTGCATTTTAATGAGCTCTGGGGGGACTCCTGCTTCAAAGACAAATGTTGCTTTGCTCCTTCTGAAGCCACGGCTAGAGTATTGACCTGGATCGATATCAATGCACTACACACCTTCTTGCTATTTTTTGACAAACATTCGTTGTTTACCTTGGTATTTATACATAAACAGTGAGCTCCATGCTTGACTGTGATCATTTTTTGACTATGAAGAAGGGCTGTCACGGGACAAAGACAGCTGTTTTGCAGAACAGGCAGTGGCACATGAATCACCCTTTTGGCCATAATGGATTGTTTTGGAACAGCACGCTTATATGAAAGCTCCTCAGTGATGTGAAGCTACATCTGCGACCCACAGGTGGATCTTGTTATTAAAGTCTCTTTCACTTTTAGGCGAAAGATTTGTGGAAGAAACTAAAGAAAGCCATCAGTGCTCCTGCCCAGAAGCAGGAGTCAAGCCCCACTGACAAGTCTATGACTTTAAACATCTGTTTCAAAACATCTGGTGAAATTGGTTGTTTCTGATTGACACCAGTACCTAGGTCTCTTTTAATTCCCATAAACACTGAGCGGATAAACCAGATATTTCCCATTGAATTATGGAATCCAACTTCCTAGTGCAATATTTATACTACATCCAGGAATTGCTTCACACTTGAATACTTCAGTAATCTTGCTAGAATGACTGTCTACTGGTACCGGCTGATAGCCACAGTAAATACCTGGTAGGTAATTTGGCGTGATTTGAAAAATAACTCTCACAGGGCTTGCATGACTACCGGCTCCCTACATGACCCATTATTGACGATCTATTGACCTGCTGTACTGTTTGTGTATACTCTAACTCTCTTGCCCGACCACCAAGGTGCCCACCTTTTTGCTGCCATGAGGATGGTTAGGACTTCCTTGCAATTGATTTGAAGGGATGCTGCTTCTGGCCAGTGCATCTCCCAGTTAAGGTAACACCAATCAGTGCTAAAGGTAGTCCCTGTCCAAACATTGCATGAATCCATTGTCATGGAGTCTAATAGCAGCTTATCAAATAAAAGTGAGCATCCATTGAAGTTGTCATGAAGTCCACCCATCATTTGATATCTTCCCATATAGACCTGGCTAACATCATCTTATGGCTGGTATTTTTGAGACAATTTTGTGCATCGATTATGTAGCACAGGACTATTGAAGCCCAGTTAAAGGACCCTGTTAGCTACTGTAGCTGGCACTTGCCAGCCCTGCACTTAGCACCGAATGTAAACAATAATGCTTTTCATACTGACAGTTTACCCTCTAGCAAGGATATGGACATATTCTGGAATCAATTTGGATACCCAGAAAGGCGAGACATTTTGTGGAACCAACAACCTTGCTGTAGTTAATATAAAATCCCAATTTCAATAACAGTGCCATCAAGGTGTTTAAAGTGAGTAAACATTCAGCGAGAGTTTTAGCTGTTGTATAAAAATCATCCAAGTATGCTCTGACATTTTGGAACCCCCATGATGTATCATGCAACACAATGCTTGCATAAGCTTCTTAAAGAGGAATGATGCTCGACTGGATATAAACAGAGTTTAAATGAACGAAATATATGGGTTCGGCATGACCTGTAAAGTGCCATTTAATACCTGTTACCTTTTGACTTGCTCTTCTAATATAAATAGATCTATCGGGTGATTTTAGGCACTCTGGCCATGAAAGCAGCCTGGAGGCATCATACGAACAGCCTCATCAAAAGCAAGCATGGAAAACTTTTCTGTTTGGGCATATTCATTGACTGCTTTATCCACTGATATGCTCCTGTCATGAATTAATCTAATATTGTTTTGATTTTTTGGTATAGCTGCCAAGGCACTAACAATACAAGGTTTCTCTTGTACAATCCTGTGATTGCCACATTCTATTTCTTCCATTAAGATTGCCTCAACTTTTTGTCATTTTTGTAAGGCTGACTTGTGATTAGGCTGTTCAGATGAAATGGGCTCGGCAGCAGGATCAATGATATCAAACCCATTTCTTAACCCTTGTCTGGATATTCCTGCAAATCCTCTTCCCACACCATGGGGTCTGGCCTACACAATGGTTTTACATGGGGTCAATCTGAGCCTGAATTTGTATATTGATGGCGGGGATGTGATCCTGTACAATTGGAAACACGGCATTTATGTACATATCTGCTGCCCTGTCCAAAGTGACAACCCTTTACGCCATTACAATAAGGCATATCTCTCCACCATCTGGGGTAAAAGCTTTATTCCCACATTTGGTTTGAACCTGCCCCTGGTCCTGAAGCCTACCTTGACCATTGTATTTCCCTCGGGGCATCAGAAACATCATCAAAGGGTGGCTCTGCTCTGTTCCCCAAGGGAAACAATCACATGCCTGCATGTCCCTATGGGCCCTCTCATGCAATAGGACTTTTACCGGTGGGTACACTTCTGTTAATTGCAATATTTTGACTGTGTATGCCAATTATTCATGGAGGCTGCTTGCCTCAGGAGCACCCTCACTGAGTATTTTATGCATAATCTGTGTGTTAGCCACTGCCCACTGAGCCAGTTAAGTTAAGAAGTCAAGTTTACTTTTGTCTGACCCGTTAAAATGCAAAGCTGCACTCCCTTTACATTTATTACCTCCTATTCATGAATATCATGGCTATATTCAGCATAGTCAGTTACGTCTAAAAATTTTTATGTCACCTCTACTTCCTGGGGGATGAGGACAAGCCATATTACTTGTGTTTGCACAATGCTGTGACAAACCCAGGGCCTGTGCCCCTGTTGCTGGTGCTGCATTTAATCCCTGGTTATGCACTGCTGGTTCAAGAATAGCACTCATGTGAAGAGTGCTGTTGTTGTCAAGTTGCTGCAAGGCTGAATTTACAAATGGGTCCTGCCTCAATAGTTCTAAATTCATATCCTCCTGGTTCCTAGATCCCATAGCATCCTGCTTCCTCCTGTTGTCCAGCTCCTGGTCGTTGTTAGGCCTGGTTGGCAAAGAGTGCATATCTCCTTGGTCACTGACTGGGCGATTGCTTGGCTCTGGCGTCCCTCTCAGTATATCAATGGACCTGTAGAATAGGATTTTTTGTCCTACAGTCAGCTTTGGCCTCACTGCTTCCTGTTGTAAGCCAGCCATTACTTCAATTGGAGGCAATATAGCCAGTGTTGCTGTGCAAGCTAAATTATGTGTTTTTAGCAGTTCTACTGTGTGGGCATTAAGCCCTGCAGCAGTTGCTCACTGTCTGAAGTCCTTTGGAATGGAACTTCCTTCTCCTGGATGGTCAGAAATTTGCCATACTATCTGTGAATTTCCTGGATTTGCTGCCTGCCCCTGGCTCACATTCTTATTCTCTTGTCCTCCAGCCATGATGTTAGCTTAAACATTAATACAGTTCAAACTTGCTCTGGCTCATATTCAGGTTCTCTTGTCCTCCAGCCATGATGTTACCTTAAACATTAATACAGTTCAAACTTGCTCTGGATCGCATTCAGGTTCTCGTGTCCTCCAGCCATGATGTTAGCTTAAACATTCATACAGTTCAAACTTGCTCTGGCTCACATTCAGGTTCTCTTGTACTCCAGCCATGATGTTAGCTTAAACATTCATACAGTTCAAACTTGCTCTGGCTCACATTCTGGTTCTCTTACCTCCAGCCAGGATGTTAGCTTACATATTAATACAGTTTGAACTTCCAGCAAGTTTGATTGCCTGGTCAGCCCTGTTCCAGCAAAGGGCAAGCTGCTATGCTGCTGAAAGGTATCTCCACTGAGGTCTAGCTCCTAGCTCACCACGGAATGCTCCTGCTTTACAATTACTTCTTTTTATCACAACCTGGGACTGTTTATTTCTTTCAGCACCTTACAAATAGCATTCTGTCCAGTCAATATGAAGATAGTAAGTTGCAAAACCGAACAGAACAGATACAACTAGCGAGGCTGTCTTTCTACAGCAGCTACCCACCTAACCTGGTCTGTTTTGTTGTCCCAACAAGCTGTGGTCACCTAGAGACCCACTGTCTTTGGATTGGCCTATTAATTGACTGACTGTGAAAGACAATGTACATGGTACTAGGCAGCCCAAGAGCACCCATCCCCGCAACCAAGAAAAGCCCAGGCCATTAAAAATCATATGAATAACTTAGTATCGGTCTTTGTCTACTCTGCTGCATGGAACTTGGTCTGCTTTTCAGACAAACATTTTTCCTTGCTCATGCTGAATCTATGATATCAAAAAGCATATATGTAAACATTGCACAGACATTCTAGCGAAAATGTTATGTAAACTTTCGACAAGAGAATAAATCATTGTCAATAAAATATTGATCATTTATTAAATTTTACTAAATTTCACTGTGTTCAGCATGATCTGCTGGTGACAACGAAATTAGGGCAAATTATGAAAGTACAATATGGCCTACAGGTGATCCAGAATATCTGCATGCTTTGTGACAAGGTATTTAGCAAACAGAAGGATATTCTAGCCACAGGTCTTAACAATATTGTCTGTGATAACATATGTGGGGGAGGAAGGGGGTAACTTCGTCCAAAGTGGCATAAGCATGCTGCTGGTGACCAGGTTAAAACCTAAACAAGTAAAAAGTGAACATTAACTTTGAAAAAAGGGTGTGGTTCTGCATCATTCTGCCCCGCCTTACCATTCAAGAGGAAAAATTAAATCAGACCAAGTGGGGTAATACATATGTATTGCCACACAACATCAAACTATCAATCTTAATTGGCTTATGGTATGCAAAGTGGACAGGCCTGAACTGTTGTGTGTTGGTAAACAAAAGATTCAGGCAGCAAGATGAGCTATTGTCAACATACTGAGGGTACAGTGTCTATTAAAGACCAAAAAGATAGTTTTAAGCTCTTCTGACTTGTCAGTCAGCCTATATGGCGAAGAGTCACCCTTTCGTATTTACATTTTTGGCCTTTTCTCCAAAACCTTTCCCCAGATCCAGGTTTTTAGCTCAGTTGGCTTATCAGCTAGCAGAGCATATGCCACCATTCTTCATCTATCATCCATTATCTCTCATCCGTCGGCTGGTATCCATTCACAATTTGCATTTGTGACTTCTCCAAAACCGTCAGCCAGATTTACTTCAAACTTGGTGGCAATGAATCTTGGTTGGGTCTCTACCAAGTTTATTCAAATGGTCATGCTCCAGTCTAGTGATTTTTGGATTTTTTAATGAATTTTTTGTTCCTTTTTGGGGATAATCTCGAGTCAATGGCCATTGTAATACTAATCCACATTTTCGACTTTTTCTCTGATACCGTCAACCAGATTGACTTCAAACTTGATAGCAATGTACTTTGGGTGGGTCTTACAAAGGCTGTTCAAATGGTCACGCTTTAGTAAATTTTGGATTTTTTTTTTTCTTTGCTCTTTTGTGTGGAGAAATCCTAAAAAGTTTTCTTCTCTGACACCGCCCACCCACTTGCTTTGATCTCACATAGGGACACTCCCAGGGACTCCTATTTCTTAATACGTTCACCAGGTGGCGCAACAATTTTTAGCTCCACTGACTTTCTAGTCAGACTGAGCTTTTAGGAGGCTCAGTCACCCGTCTTAGAAATACTTATAAATGCCATATGCACTCAACTGAAGCTCAACACAGGTCTATTCAGTTGCAACTTTATTTTGTGGGACAAACTTAGGTGCGCTGAGCACAGGTTGTTCACGCAGCCCTAGTTACATGTTTTTTGGGTCATTTTGGGGAAGACATTAAAAAAAACTCTTCTCCGAGAATGCTAGACCAATTGCTTCGAAATTGCATAGCCACACATCTGGGGACCTTTAGACTCTGATTTTATTATCAAATGGTGCTTGATTTTTTTTTTTTTTTTTTTTTTTGCAAATGTTTGTATGTTTGCGCTATTTTCGACTTTCCAACAGCATCACTCAAATTGCACTGCAGCTTGGTGGAAATATGCCTCGTGGAAGTATCAAACACACTTGTTTGCCAGGTGGCTATGCCCCTTATCACATATTTGTAATGAATCTTCAATTGGGGCACTTGTTGGTTAATGCATACCTTCCTATTCATTATTATGTACGTCAATGGGGATTGCAAAGGTAATTCATATATTCGACTAGTTCTTCAAACAATTTTGAAAAACATGACCCATATTCATAAATTTGGAACCCAACAATGAAAGCAAAGAGACTGCAGAGTTACCAAAGCATCAACGTTCATCTTCCAATGCCGATGTGAGGAAACAAATTTCACTCTTGACTTGAGACAGGCAGTCACTCATAAAAGGCAACTGGTGGTTTAAACCTCTGAAATATTCTTCATCAACTACAGACGATAGTGAACATTTCCAAAATGTACAGGCCTAACCGCTCCACAACCGTCTTACAGATTTACTTTACACATGGTGGACATGCAGCCTGGGTGGATCTCTGCTAAATTTGTTCATTGAGTGATATTTTCATTGTTTTATAGTGTTTTATGGTATGATCTTTTAACAAACTCTTCATCTGCAAAAGCGCTTGGTCAAATGCCTCGGAATTGCACGGAGACACGTCTGGTGGCCCCTGGAACTTAATTTAGCTTCCATGTGGAACTCTGATTATATTTAACATTTTTGACTTGTTCTCTTAAACCTTCGGCCAAATTTACTTCAAACATAGTGGAGATGTACCTTGGGTGGGTCTTTAGTAACGTTGTTCACAGGGTGTTTATACCTCGTTTTTTTATATTTTATTTCATTTCTTTTTGGGAGGGGGGTGTTTCCGATTTCCTTGGTATAATCTCAAAAAAATCTCCATCTCAAAAAGTACTTGGCTAATTGCTTATTGTTTATAATTGCACAGAGACACTTCTAGTAATCCCGAGACCTTAATTCGCCGCCAGGTGGTGCTGTGACGTCCTTTCTGTTTGTTGCAAATTTATATGAATTCTCGATTTGTTCGACTTCTCTCCAATTGTGTGTTGGATTTTTTTCAAAGCTAGTAGAAGTGGATATGAAATCAAATATCCACTGAATTTCTACATTACATGGTGCTTCTGTCATTATCTGATTTTTAACAAAACGTCAAAAGTAGAAAAGATAGGCAAGGGTATATGTACATGTTAGTATTGTTACAATAGGGACAGTAGCAAATCTAGCAATTGGCTTATATTTCGCTAAGCCCACAATCCTATTACACATGGTTACGATTGAACACTAAAAGGGAAATTGTGACTGTGGACCCTCAGGCACTAACATGAAGCAATAACAAACATACGTTTCACAGAAATTCGCATGTTACGAAAGTAAAGACGTAATAAAGGTCAGATATGAAGATGTGACCTTGAGACCAAACAATTATGCAGTGCAAAATAGGCACTACCTTGGCAGAGAACGCAGTCCATGACAGCGGCATGACCAAGCGGCACACGAATCTCATTTGCTTCCGCTTATCTTGAAAAGTAAATTGAAAAATTTCACTTTGTGTTTGTATCAACAGATTCTCTTCTTTATTCGTGATTATTATCAGTTAATAAAGATATTTTGCTTGCATATATTGCTGATCGCTTTCTTTCTGTTCACTTAAAAAGTAGTGGAATTTTTGACCCCACACAGACAGACTTTAACCTATTTGAAAGGTCATTTCAACTGTTGCATGAAATATTTCACAGTTTCTCTGATATGTGATATTATCTATCATATGCAACTGATTTTATGATGATTTTTATGAATACATGACGACTTTTCTCGTTAGTTTTTATCATATGTACTTGACTATAATCTAATCAAATTAAAGGAAGCATGAATCCCATATGAAACCTACATTCTATAGTCAGCCTTCCATCTCAACGTTGCGTTTACATGATGTAAATAAACGTGTAAATTTCACCTTTGTGTACTACCTAAATGCAGCTGAAAACCAACAACAGCTACGTCTTAGAAATATACTGGTTTAATTTAAAAAACGTTGAATCTACACCCGTTTGCTGTCTAGATACAAAAAGCAGTTTACCCGGCAAGTGTACCAAATCAGGTGGTAATGAAGTTAGAAACGTCCCGAATTGTTCTTCATTTAAGTCTATTTAACCAATTAGAGTATCTGACTCGATATCTGCATGCCCAACAAAGTTTGTTCTGGAAGAGGAATTTGTGATGCCGTTTAACAGAAAAGACTGTATAGAATACAAAATGTCATTGAAAAATACTCAACCTTGTGTCCTCCTACCATTGTACCTGATGGAGAGAGCGGGGGGGGGGGGGGCTTTCCCTTCACACAATATACGAAATTGAAAGTGTACAATTTTTCCATTGTAGGCCAATTTAAGTACATTTCACCATAATATGGACATTCTCTCTGAGCTTGAGGAGGGATTGCCCCTTTCAATAACTGAGGGCCCCGAATTTTACAAATTGCATAAATTTGAGAAAATGATGCTTAAGGGAATCTTTTGTTAATGTACGTCTCTGGTACACAATCAAGCATGACTTTGTGACCATATTTTGGATATCAATATCCGGTAGTCACATTGTTGTGTTATCCATCGGGCAAACAGTCGCTGTTAGCTGTTTCTGGCTGAATATTTCATGACCCTCTTGATATATACCTTGGTATTGGGATGACCGTTCACAAGGCACAGCCTCCATAACCTCTCCTCACTGAATGGTACATTCCTGGAATGGCTTCGTTAATCTGTCTGCAGGAAAGGGCCTGTCAACCAGTCAATTAGTTGTTGTAATGATTGATATTTGGTGCCATCTGGGCAACATCTTGCTTATACTAGTCACTGGTATAGACATAATGTTGTTTTTGCTAATTGGGAATGTCACGTTAAGGCGGCTTCCTTATGGTGACCAATCATTGCTTGTGGAGCCACATGGGGGATAAACAAATCCATCTTCACTAAATTGTCAGAAAGTGTCACCTGACATAGAAAACATGGAAACAAGATGCTGTCAGCACAAGCAGAGTACTTTGTATTATTGCGTCATATAATGGGTCACGTTTGGCATAATGAACGTTTGATTTGAACCCCTTTTAAGGAACTGATATTTGTGTGTAGTCTGTTGATAGCTTCTATCAAGGATATAGCCTAATCAAGGGGGCTTCTTTTAATCATCATTGACCTAATTAATGATCAAACCCAGTCAGGTGCTTAAAGTCTTTGTGACTTCTGCGTCACCCAAGCAGCTATGCAGGTCACAGGGTTGAGACAGAAATGGAGGTCCAGCACGGATTCAAGCTCGTATGGCAGTTCATTGTACCAGCAGAAAAACGTCTTACAGACAGCGTCAGCGATCCTTCCAGAAGGATGAGAACTCCCAGTATCAACACATCATGAGCTTTGACTTACTGACTGCACATGCCTATAAATGAATACAGCCAGCACTTCACCCATGATGGCACCTCTCAGCTGCTGATGTACACCCTTTAAAGGATGATATCTAAATCTTTAGGATCCACAAATTTGAGTTGGTGTCTTTTAAGGAAGATAAAATGCTGCTTACTTACTTGTTTAAAAATATGGATAGGGGGATGGGGGTATATCCCCCCCCCCGTACCCCATTTGCCTGTGCCCATAACATTACTTTCCTTCGCGGATATTATGCAACCTTAGCAGCCTTGCAGTTTGATGACGCATGCGGACAAAAATTGTGGATATGGTCATTGAAGTTAGTGCCAAAATGATGCCCCTATGCAATCTGTTTATTTCCATTTTGACAAAATATTTGTCTGTGGATTTTGAAACCAAAGCTTCACCAGTGAACAACAGGGAAGCGAGTCAGCATTTTTTATTGCGCCTGGAGTTGGCAATAAAATGGGGTAATAGAATTAAAACAACAACAAAATTTCTTGAAATATAATAGGACATTAAAACCGATTAAAAATACTTCATTATAATATAACAGGATAATAAAATAGAGGTAAAAACGCGTAACTGGACAATGAGCATTATTAAAATCGAAGTACAAAGACTAGTCTGAAGTATAAAAAGACTTTAAAAGTAAAGCACAAGCACATCTCTTTATCTCTTGAAGATTGACAGAACCTTACACTATAAGATGACATATACTTCTTCCCTTCAAGGTCACACTTTTATGTCACTACTACTACTACTACTACTACTACTACTACTACTACTACTACTACTACTACTACTACTATTACTACTAACAATGACAATTACAAAAAAGTATTGACCCATCTTTTACATGGGTTGCGAACCAAGCCAAGCATATATTAATCAGTATCCACGTCACAGATGTTGGCGTTTTCTTTCCTAACTGCTTGTTTGATGGAGGAGGCAACAACAACAACAATAATAATAATAATAATAATAATAATGATAATAATAATAATAATGATAATAATAATAATAATAATGATAATAATAATAATAATAATAATAATAATAATAATAATAATAATAATAATAATTATAATAATAATAATAATAATAATAAGAAGAAGAAGAAGAAGAAGAAGAAGAAGAAGAAGAAGAAGAAGAAGAAGAAGAAGAAGAAGAAGAAGAAGAAGAAGAAGAAGAAGCAGAAGAAGAAGAATACCGCAACTACATAGTTGCTCTTGTTGGATTGCTACAGCAGCCACTCTTTCAAACGCTGCATACACCGTCAATACAGACTGAAAAATTGTACCAGCTTTACAAACGTCATAGAAATCAAGGGTTAAATGCAATAAGCTTTCCATTCGTGACTGCTTTTCAAACCGTACGACTGAGCTTGATAGTGACAATATCTACCCCCTAACGTGGCGGACTTTCTATTTTGGGCAACAAATTATGTCCGCCATGCCACCGCTGGTTGAAGGAAATAACATAATTTCAAGGAACATAGAAAAAGCTGAAATCTTCATTGAGCATTTTGCTGATCAATGTAAGCTATCCGAGTGCAAAACCCCTTCACCCCCCCCCCCTCCTTTCCCAGAACGAATACTGTCCTGATGCACCATTAGCTCCAGGTCACAAACAAGACGTCAGCTGCCACTCAAACCTAGTTTTGCATTTGTCCTGGGGATCTTGGCAGTCTTGTGCTGGGAATATGGTCCCAGTATCTATATATCGTCAAGCTGCCTGAGTTATCTCATTTAACATCTACATTGAACAACCAATGGAAGAAATCAGATGTTTGTTCTGTTCACAAAAGAGCTCAAACGCTACTTGAAAGGTTGGCATTGAACATATTTTATAAGAACTTGACACAAAACAATCTCACTGCTAGCAGTAATTCTGGTTTCAGAGGAAATGATTCTGCAAGCAATCAGTTGTAGGCATACTCCATCATATTTACAATGGCCTTCTCGAGTAGTTACAAGCCAAGTGTCTCGTTATACAAACCAAAAATTTGTATATTCAAATTATTATATGAAATCAAATATTGCATGCTGTTCATTTGAAATTGAAATGTTTAAATTCTAAACAAGCACCCCTATGTTCTATTAAACTATTAAAATCGGGGTCGCATATGCTTAACCTGTTATCAAATGTATACGAACAGCATGTGGTACATGTGAACTTTTGCATTCATTCGATGTTTCTCTGTATTAATTCAGCAACTGAATGCTGGCTAATACTTGCTGGATAATAGACAGCCAATCGGAGATCATTTCTATTTGATTGACAAGTATCATCCGCCACTCAACATGGTCCTGCCAGCTGCTGCATATCAGTGCATGTGGCGTCAACATGATCCAATGAAGAGCATACAATATGCCGAAGGAGGCGAAATTACTCTATACTTAGAGCCGATCACGTATAGGTTCGTTTTGAGTTTTTGCCATTTGCCATTGATTCTGGCAGGAGCTACGTCATGGTAGGTGTGTGGTTGACACACTTCCAATGGCGCAGTTGAACACATGGTGTAGCATACTGCATACAAAGTGGTAAGACAGTAACAAATGACGCGCAACTCCGTACCGTTTATAACACCAAAATCAAACATAGTATGGGTAAGCGTAAGAAATAAACAGGATCGAATGATGAGACAAGTGCACGCCTAGATAGACATCATGTGTTTGGCACATTATCGGAATCCCTCACAGAGCACTCCAGATTCTAATGCCACTGTACTTAGGGTATTCGGCTTTTATTCCATCCCCCTCCAATAAACACTTTGGTTTTATCCATGAATAGTAAAATATCTGAAATCTGATTGCAGATAGTTTGAAATACACATTTTATTCAAACTGGCCCGTCATAATGTTTTTCACATACTGGTGACCACTGGTGAGTAATCGACGCTGCCTTACATCTTTAACATGGATCCTGATATTTTTTCTTTAACACAACATCTCTAGCATTCTAATAATCTCCTGGAAATTAAATTCATAACAAAGCGATATCAAACATGATTTTTTGCCATTTACATCCAATTATGGAAGATCTCTTCATTGACATTCGTAATTCCAAAACCCAACTTGCATTCTTCAGCCAGGCATAAATGTCCATGTCATCTGTATAAACACGCTGTCCGTTAGTGATTTCGATCTGGAAAATCTTACAAAGTGCCTGTCTGTAGCGAGTAGGGAGGCCATAGATTGGTTACATCGAAATGTAATTCTGGCAAACCCTAAAAAATTCCAGTGAATCTTTCTTGCTCCTTACAGGAAATCAGTAATTACTTCAGTGGAATTTGAAAATATCTCAATTAGTTCAGAGTCAGATGTAAATTTACCAGGTGACAACATTCATGACCGTTTATCTTTCACTAAACACGTGTCAAATATAGCAAAAAAAAAAAAAAAAAAAAAGCCGGGACACAGCTTAATGCACTGAAAAGAATTAGCGCATTTATATCACAAAGTGGACGTTTGTAATACGACTGTCCCATTGTTTGGCATTTTTCTGGCACAAAAAATACCAACAAATTGGAAAAAATAATGCAATTACGAGGACTGAAAAGATATGTTTCCCGAGATTGTACAAGTGACCACACTACTCTTCTAAAGAAAGCTAGACTTGACATCCTTCACCTAAATCGGCTGCCGTCTTTGGCCTCAGAAGTCTACAAATACACATCGAAGCACAGAAAACCTCAACCTAGAATATCCCACAGTAAACAGCCATTTTTTTTGAAACACTTTTTACGTTCTCTAACCCCTACAATATAGAATGACCCACCAACTAAATGTCGGAAAGCCGTGAGACTCGTGCGTTTCAAAAAACTTGTAGATACATGGCGAGATGTCTGATGTAAATGTGCTATGTGCAATGTCCAAACACATTAACATGTCTTTGTTTTTAAAGATGTATGTAGCTTTATGGTAGAGCTGTAGCTTTACGTTTAGTTGTTTTAGAGTACGTATATTTATTTTAGGATTGCATGGTCTCTTTAGTTTTTGATGCACCAAACGTACAGCCTGTGTATAATGCCAATATCGGTGCCAGTATCAGCCAATAATATAATTTTTTTTTACCTATATACCAATGTAAAATACAACTTATTTTACTTTATGAAGATACAAAACATTATTTTATTTATTGTCGTTTGTATACTGGCCCAGTGTCGCCACTACTCAGTAGTGTGGCATGCCCATGCAGTTGCCGCTGGCGTGGCCATACGACTGCTATTAAACACTGCATCAGACAGATGCCTTCAAATTTTATTGTTTGGATCCGCTTACCTGGATGAAAGCTGTACCTTTGCAATATTTTTTTTTCGGTGCGCACGTTCTATTTTCACTCAAGAAGACTTACATTTTTATGATAAGTTGCTTAAGCATATTCTATGTCATCTGCTCATATATCCTGCCAAGTAATTTTATTATACAGTCTTGTGCAGTTCTGTGCATTGTGTATACACACTAGCCGTCTCTCCGTCTGGAAAACCTGAACATTAACATTGTTACATGCCAGCAGGCAATCTAGGATAAATAAACATTGTTGCAATATTAAACCACGACTGGTAATAATGATGCCCGATGGCACCAGAGTGACGTCATAGGGGCTTTTACTCTCAGTTTGTCTTCATCCCTTTCATTGCTCTTCACTTCAGTCCCATATGGCTAGTCTGCATGAGACGAGGCTGTTCATTGAAAAAGCGATACAAATATTTATTCTCTATGATTTATTTCCAAATGCTTTGCACAGTGCCAAAGGAAGAAATGAAATGAGTATCCCTGATATTTATGAGATACTTGCGGGTGAAATATCAAAGATGTTTTGAGTGTGGAGCCGTTTCAGCGATATTAGTTGCAGCTAGTCATTGGTACTTTGTCAAACACAGTTAAAACTCAAATAAATACAATGGCAGCACGCTAGTCGGAAATATCCAAACTTCTGTCAGCTATTTACCGTAACCGTCACTCGATCCAGGATCTCTCCATGCTGTTTGGATGGCATTCTACATTCCTGCACACATAGGCCTAGCCCATAAAATACCACATGTAGGATCTACACTCAATTACGTGAAGTCCCAGCCACTTTGTTGGATTGTGCGTGATTCCTATTGAAAAAAACAACTTGAAATGTATGTTGTAAAAGAGTTCACGAAATACATTATGGTGTAGTGTTACTCTTACGGTAGTCTTTACTTTATTGGAAAACTTGCAATTTCTAATGGAACATCTCTTCACACAGAATACCTGTACCTGCTCTACACCACTATTAGAGAAGTGGTTTATGACAATGAACGATGGTTGTTTGGTAACTACTGCAGCCTTCCTCCGTTTTAAAAGATACTTTTACACAGTTGTTGAACACTTCTGTATATTGAAGAAATAAAACCGTTTTTTCGCTAACAAAATAATGATTAAATTGAAAAATGGTTATCACCAAGTACCCGCATATGTAATTCAATTTGGCTCGTTGAGCATATAAGGTGTGGATTTTACGTTGCTTTAAAAGTGGTGTAATCCTCTACCCGACTGATTTTCCTTTTCAAAGCCTGGTCGGATCGTTTTATAAAATTGGTACTAAAATAAGTATGGTCGGATTTTCCATGAGACAGGAATCAAGCGAGAGCACATCTCGTGTTTCCAGTCTCAAAAACGCACATTCATGTGGCCGACTAAGCTGATATGTCAACCGTCAGATACATCTACCTCTCACAAACCTTGGCAGCTGGTCGGATCTGACGTTCAACTTCCCCATCAATAGTCTATCTGAGCTGTGTGCTCTCGTATTGCACTTCTGGTAATAGAAATGCCATTTCATTAATTTCGTTTAACTGACCTGAGAATAGAGCTCTATCCACATCAAACAACGTCACTATGAACATCTGCTTAGATGTCTTAAATGTATATTAAGTATATTCGTTCTTTCTGTCCCATCTTTAATATCAGTGCATGCTCTGTTCATTCGCTTTACTCCAAACCATGTGCAATGATTGACATAGTTTACCACGGCATATAGATTCATTTCAATTTTTGAAAATCTATATTTTCTGACCACTGGGCATTTTGAAGTTGATAAACTACATTTCTATGAAGCCTGAGTTCATACAGATGCTGTCACTTATACGTGACAAAGAAAACTTACCATAGGTATATTCAGCACTATAACATAGCTCGTGCCCGCTGTTTTGGTTTTATAAAATATTTGTGACGTACCGTGGTTTAACTTGCTTTCCATTCATGATATATCTGTCTTCCCAAAAATGTGTTTCAGTGTTTTAGCCTAGCTGACTAGTCAGTCAACAGAATGTTTACTGTCCATCGATAATTTGCATTTTAAAAACTATTTTCTCCAACATTGTTGGCCAAACCCAATGTAGAATATACCCTATTGTAGCTGGTTTTCCGCTAAGTTTGTTCACCAGTTGGCGCCAAGATAATAAATTTGACTTATCAGTATCACAATCATTGTAAGAGTTGCGGTAGTGGCAGGTACAAGGGCACTATAACTGTCTACTTTTCTTCAAAAGCAACAGAATCGGTGACCTTTGGCGGGGTTCTCCTGTTGAACATCCCACCAGCTTTAACATTTTTTCATATATGTGGTTCAAACATATTTTTCATTACCATTGGCGATTAGGGGCTCAGCAAAGCCTATAATATCCCCCCTCATTATGTGAATGTATGGTCATTCATTGTTAATTTAACTTTCAATTTCCGATCAGGTTATAAATTTGTTCACCTCAAACATGGACATATCAGCACCATCCTGCTTTGAATGTCGCGAAGTTGCTGAAGGGTAATTTTTTAACCTGTTAGTATGGCCAATAAATAAACAGTTCATACTTCATGGGTCTTCAGACTAGTATGAAAAATTCAGCGGAACACAACGTTGTCATTTTTTCTTCAATAAAGAATTATCCCTTTTCAGTTGACATCCAATCTTCCCAATCAGGTTCAAAGGTACTTAAGTCTCACAGGAGGGAAATACTCCTCAAACTCTCAGTGATATATTTTCTATTTAAAACATGGTACAGGTTTATGTCAATTTAAGATGTTATCAAGCGGTTCCACTTTCGGAATAGCCTGACAAGAAATATCAATCATAATAAATTTTGTATGCATCATTGCTTGTTTCACTATAGTTTACTAAAATTTGACAGTATTAACTCACATGTCACAAACTTGACCCATTATGTTGAAACATTAACAAGCTTGGCAGTGAGGTAGAGAGCTTTATTGTTTGGGCACTTTCAAAGTGAGGAGTAGGTGTCCTCAAGGGGTTTGTTTTACATTTCTGCTACATGATGTCCATTGTTACAGTACTTGTTAAGATTTCCCTCCGTTTGTACAGGTGGTCTAGCTGTAACCGTTTGTTTTATAATCACTGGGACTGAATATAATGCCCCAGTTTGCTTCTACTTCAGTTGTACACTGGCAGGTGGTTAAACTAAGGTAAACGATCCAGCTGGAAAGGGTACGTACTGATTCAGGGGTAGGTCACATGATTCTTATGTGAACTTGTACTATACAAATTTACTAATTATGTTTGGTTTCATAGGTATTCTTTATTCATATTGAAGCTCTGCATTTATAAGCAAAGCTTTACTTCTATCTGCATCATTTGAAACGTTCATATTTATTCATTATTATGTGGGTTGTCTCTGGTGAATATATAGCTTAAACAAGGAGCCGCTACTCAGAGAGACATGTACGGGTACAGGCTCCGAAACATGTTCTGAGTAGTTACCTGCTGAAGCCCCTTTGATTTATTTGGGACAATACGGCCTGTATTAAATTCCACAGAAGAAGGTGTGCAATAAGAACAATAGTACTTCCATATTTATATAGGTCAAACAGTGACGGGTGAGCTTATGGAGAGTAAAGCGTTCGGACTGCGGTATAAAGTAACGACTACCAGGAAGTGGTTCTGGGCGAAAAGACAAATATAATAATGAAACTGCTCCGTTATGACACACATTGGCCCTTGTAATATTCACAAATATCCCCTCTTGTAAAGTCACCATAAGATGTACTACACGTATTATAGTTACCGTTGTCAAGGTTTTGAAATTGCATTTACTATGATAGTCTACAAAAGTAGTATGAATTATGTGGGAAAAACGCTTTTCTTTTGTCAATGTTATGTGATCAACCGTGCAACTAACTATATTGTAAATGTACATAATACATAAACGGAGATTTATCAAATTCAATAGTGAGGTATTTACGTTCATGGTAATTGTGGATATTATAGATATCAAGCTTCGGCAAAATGTGTTGCAGAGTCATGATATCAAGCAGTAATGTTACTCAAATGTTGCATATATAGACAGATGTGTACACAGATATCCTATGATTTTTTCAAAGCTTACTGGAAGCAGTGATCAGTATTTGATGTGCATTTTAACACTCTAAAGCGGTCTAGATGTAGCACAGATGTTTCCGCAGAAAGACCTTGTTCGAGGAGTATTGTCATGATTAACTTATATGGATATTTATATTATGGTTTAATTCTTAGTTTTGAATAAGACAGTATTCATTATTTTGCTAATGCAAAATATACAGATCTCTTTAGTCAAAAGTCACTCAAAAATACCTTGTTTTAATTTTATAATATTGGAAGTTATATTAAGATTGTAAGGAAACAAAGAAATACCAAGGCCATGACTTTGCTGTGTTTGGGATGAGTAAGTTTATTTGTAATTAATTATTCTGGTTTTGGATTGGCCGTGTTGTCGTCAGAAGCTAAGCCCGCTTCCATATTTGGGCGGCTCAGCAAAAGAATTCTGCGTTATTCCAACAAAACCTTCGTGCTGGCTGAAATTCTTCAGGCAACACAGGGTCTGAGGGCCGGATAACTTCTATATTGGTATCTATCAATACAGTTATTATCCAAAGCATCAGAGGCTGTGTTGTTTCATTATTTATCCTTCAGTGGTTTTGCAAGGTGAGTGAAAGTCGATTTACAGAATGGGAGAGTGAGCAAGTTTTCTTTTTTCTTTCTGTTCTATCTGCATGTTTGTAAAGAATGTGTGTTCTGTATGTAGGCCTTGAGTGAATGGTTATCAGGAAGTTAGTAAAGATATAGAATTGTCCCCATACACGTATTGCATTGGTACATGTATCCCCAAAAGGTAAATGATATCTCTTATACTCAGAAATCATATCGCCCCTTTCCCGACGTCCACTGTCAGACCAAGTGAGTAAGAGCGCTTCCCTGCAGTAAAAGAAAGGAGCGACAGTATGTCAGTGTTTTTATATAATTAAGCAATTACTCAGGGGATTTCTTTCCTAAACTGGCTTGTTGATCTTACAGTCTAAGTGAGACTGATAAGTCGTTAAAAAGTATTTTATCCATTCCCAAAATGACATCCATTAACACCTCTCTGTATAATACGCTTTACATCCCACATCAAGACCATAATATTATAGCTCGTCTTCGTGAATCGAAAATAGTTTTTTTTTTTTTTTTTTTTTTTTTTTTTTTTTTTTTTTTAGTTTGCTTCTATCAGTAACTTAATACCTTGGGGACTATGATGGAATATAGACCTTTAAAAACCGGTCTTTCTGCTCATAAAATTATATGCAAGGTAGAATGGAAGATTGGCATACAGTTTCTACCATTATCCCCTACTTTGTGCTTATCACATTGTAAACCCATGCGATATGGCATATGTGAAAAATACGATAAATTTATGTCGACCTGTATGGGATTCGAACCCACTACGTTCGGCACACTCGCCTAGCCAAATGTAAAGTATTGTTGACCATGTTCCATGGGTGGGACTACTTGTTACCATATTTGTAAAATCACAGATATGCTTTTCCAAATATGGCAGGAATTAATTCCATATTTGGTATGACTATGGGTCAAAGGTCAACTCATTTTTTTCATCAGCACAGAAGACTCAAAGGGAGTCCCGCCAACCATCATTATTCAACAGCTGAGCGGGCACAAAAATGCGCAGTCCGTTAACAGTTATGGAACAGCAAGCAAAAATCAACAGCACGCCATGAGCAACATTCTCCAGGGAAATTCTTCTTTTCAGAGACCTCTAATATGTCCAAAACACTCGCCAGACTCTGTCTTCATCACTTGTCCCAGCTGACGTAGCAGGTAGCCATCGCCCTGTGCCTGCGGGCAATGCTCGCAATGCTGCCGTCAGTGACGGGGCCAATCTGACGGCCCTCAGTCAGTCGAGCTCCACCGGTGCATACTTTGGAGCGTTTGCCGGTACAACATTCCGAGGCAACGTCACCGCCTCTCCACCAAATAATTTCCGTGTAGAAATAATAAAAAAGTGACTTTTTGGTGGAGATTTTGGGCCAAAGCGATGGCTCTTAAAAAAAAAAAGGTAAAGAAAAAAAAACGACCGCTCTTCTTTGTTGTTTACATTTTGTATTCATACACACGGCATAACTGTGGCAAAGTCCGATGCAATGTGGTGAGATAGAATGGTACAAGTGATATAAATTGTCTTTTTTTCTCTCTTTCTTAATGGACCGTAGGGGATAAATACAAAATAACCCTCGTCGTTAATCTGGCTGAACCAAATACCCCTCGTTGTTTGCCTGCCTGCGCGCCTGATCACCCGCCAGCTTCACGCTTGGGTGATCAGGCGCGCTGGCAGGCAAGTAACTCGGAGGATTTGGTTTGACAGATTAACGACTCGGGTGATTTTGTCTATAAACCACATAGTTGTAACTTCACGATATAAAGTTCTGTAGTCAATTTATCTTTTTGCCGCCTGTCTCTCCTTCCTTCCTTTTCATTTCCCCTTGCCTTCTTTCGCCTAGAACTGAAGGAATGCCACAGTGGTCCTTCAAAACAGCATTACTCTTCACCCTGCAGTCATAAATTGTGTACATTATAACCAGGTAACAATGTGGGTACTTTGTGCCCAAGTATATTAACAAAATAACTTGTTCACGTTCTGCAGAATGTATATCAGCAACTATGAGTAAGTATATTCGAACTAGGCTGAGCACAGGGCATAACGGTCCGGAGTTCTTTATGCCCCAACATCACCAGTGACCATTTGCAACGAAACACAGGAAACTGAACCGAAAATTACCAGACAAGAGATTGCGGACCCCTGTGTCATAAGGCAGTCAAGGATGCAACCGGTTAAATTGAGTAATATGGTATAGTTTATAATCGTTTGGTCTCAATGATGAATTGATGAAATGGTTCCAAAATGCTTTTGCTGATATTAAACATATAATTTTGATAGCAAAACAAAGAATAATCCATTTTTGGTCATGTTTTTGTTTCCGTAAAATATACATATGCAACATGTGCAGGACGTAACTCAGTGTTGTCATTTGTTCTGTAATCTTCTTTATTTAGAAATGAATATGTTTGAACTAACTGGTAAACCCATTGCAACATCCCGTTGGACTGTTGCTGCTAAACGATTTTGAGCTGACTCACACATACACTAAATTAATACAACAATATAAAAATCATTCACTGTATTCATACAGCAACAACGGTTTTAATTTCATGTTGATTTAGGTGCAGATGCCAGATAAATATCGCACAGCTGTTCACATTTTCATGGTCTTGAATGCTAAAGATAATTAATTAATTTTTCATAGTTGTGTTGAAGTTGATTCCCTCATCTGTCATTTGTTTCGTTGGTATGTCACACAAACGGAGCCAGAGAGTTGTCTCTGATGGTTAGTGCTCTGACAATCAATCACCTGCCCGCTAACGCTGTCAATTCAATGTTGCCATCTGCCTTAGATCCACCTGTGCTCACCGAGTCCTTCCATCAACGCAAGCAAAAGGCCCACAGCGGTGTAACCACTGTTCAAAGAAAAACGAGTTGATAGATATTAATGCACTGCTGGGAATCATGCAGTCTCTTGTGAATAGGAGAAAGTGCTTCTGAAAATTAATGTTTTATCCCTTTAACGGCTTAAACAGGTATGGTTGTTGAATCTATGGAACGATAGACCCACATACATGATCCTGAACATTTACAGACACCTAATATGAGAATGTATCAGAGAAAAATACATTATCAACTGGAACATTGCTATTAAAAATACATTGAATCGCCAACTTTGGTGATTTATGCTTTTTTCATGTCAACCAATTCATAAATTCTATCTAATGTATAAAAACTCCATTTGCTGGGATTTAATTAAACTATACAAATTCAAATCCATTTAATGTGTTTTTCATTCACATATTTTTAACACATGTAAGTGCCCATGTGTCAATGTAAATGAACTACAAAGCAGTCATTAAAATGTCATGACTTTGTTCCACTTCAGCTCCCATTAACACAATGTTTTCATTTGGTTCAGACATTTCCTTAAGCTGACATGAGAATAAGACTGTCCCCTTTGTAAACCCTTCAAGGTTATAATCTAATCTAATCTTATCTAATCTAATATGATCTATAATATAATAAAACATAATATAATAAAATATAATATAATATAATATAGTGTAATATAATATGATATAGTATAGGATCATATAATATAGTATAATATAATACAATATAACGTAACATAACATAACATAATATGGTGACAGTAGAATAATAAATATAATCATTAACATAAGGGCTGCCATGATTTTGCCTCACATCATGTTTGATTCTTGGGGTATTGAGAAGGCATTTGCTCCTCTCGGGTATTATTGAAACCCTGGGTGTGAGTCATTACCATTTTATGAGGGACTGAAACCATAATGAAAATTAGCAGAGCCAACGTCTCATTTTTGCAAATTGATTTTACTGATAGGATATTCTGATCAAATTTTATTTGAAGCCTGTAAAGGCTTTCTGGTCAAGTAGAAAATGACAATACCCGCCCCCCCCCCCCCAAATGACATGACCATCGGGTGCCCCAAAAGAGAACTATCGTACCCCAATTAACCTAATGTGCAATGTCGCGCTTTTGCTCAGGTGGATCACGAAGCAACTTTGATTAAAAACAGTGTAAAAAAATTTCTTGTGCCACGTGTTTTTGGACATGTTTGAGAAGTTTACTTTCAGGATGTCTAAATGAAATATCAGAGCATTCTGATTAACAGTTGCTGAGCAGAAGTAAACATATATAAATATTCAATGACATCTATGTTATATACAAATTTCCACACAAGTACTTTGGTGCCACAACATGCCCTGCATGATTTGATCAAGGGGAGTGCTGCTGAAGGATATCTGGGCTACGCTGGACAAAAACTGATAGCATCAGCTTAAAGACCGCATGGAAGATGATTTTTTTTTCGATCACAACATGAAATCCAAGCAGAAAAATTCAAACCCATGGTCAGGAATCTGCATGCGGCAATGCAGCTTTTATGCATCACTGGGTAATTATACAGATATAAATATCTTGTTTGGCTCTGCGTCACGTCCATACTACATTGACATTGTTTGAAGCCCCTCCCTCATGCATTGTTATTTTCTAATCCATATTTACAAATTTGGCCACTGGGCCATGTATCAGGCTGAGTTTGAGGTGTTACATTGTAATTGCTACTTTGACTAGGGACTGATTGTCTCTGTAAAATCTGAAATGGAAATGACACAGTAGCTAAAGACAAAAATAAAGGATTAACGGCAGGCATTCAGGCGAAAAAATTTCCCTAGAGGCTGACCTCATCTTTGTACGAAATATTGCCGATCTGCGTGGTTAATCAGTTCAGACTTGTTCTGGTTGGACGATCAACACTTTCGTCACGTAAAGATGCATCTGATAAAAGATACACCATAAAATACAGCCAGGACGTCTTCTCTGGCAAAAAGATCAGCAAAGTACAAATTGAGGCAGTACTTCACACTGGCGCAATGGTATATTGAATTTGTTGTAAGGGGCTCCTTGATTTTGCAAAGGCAGAATAACCAATACGAAGAATCCACACGACATTCTACGTGTCACATTGCCTAGCAAAGTATCTTTGTACAGGTGTTGCCTTCACTTAAAACGGCCAATAATTTCTATCAGGCTTAGTCCTTAGGGTAAGTTGTCTTTATGCGTAACTGCCTGTCTAAATTCAGGACTGACATTTATTTCTTCACATTAGTATTGAAAGATGAATGCTGATGTTTTGGTAATTCTTGAATCTCTGCCTTTTGCTGTAATAAACTTTGCTCTCATTGCTGGGTTGAAATTTTTGAATATGGGTAATGTTTTTTATGTACTTTGCCTTTACCATTTTGATAATTCAAAATTAACCTTTAATCTTGCATTTACACTCCATTCTGTTGTACGTTGATGCTACTTTGGTGGAACAATGAATACAAATACACATACCTCCTGACTGCAAATATTTACTTGTTCAGTGCAGGGAGCATCCCTATACTTGTAGGCCTGTCGAGTGATAATACTTTCAAGTGTGATTAATGTCAAAGGTCAGGTTAGAGCAAAGTATAGTGCCTGATGAGGCTTTGTTGGTGTTCCAAAATCCCCACAATGATCTGTAATATTTAGGTCAGTAGTGCATGTTGTACTTATTATTTAATGCACCCATAAAATTTCAGACAAAAGACAACCAGATTTCACAATACTGGCATTGGAAAAGTAAGTGATTCTTGCAAAAGTGTAAATATGTACTGTTCCATGGATATCCAGAATTTCTTTCTTTTCCCCAAGTTTGCATGTTCTTAGAGCAGCTCAAACCTATCTGACCTGTCTTTTTAAGCAACAGTCAAAATATGATACGGATAGTGCACTCTTGCAGTCATTCATCTGAAAATAAATGCACCTAAAAATCATCAGCTTGTCTACCCTGACTCTAGGAAAAAAGAAGCAGACTCTAAGGAAGGACAAAGGCTTGATTCATTGAAAGCAAGACAGCGAATCACATGCACATAAGGGTATGGAACCTCACAGAGAAAGAAGGTCAGTACATGAAGATTGTGGAACAAGGTGAGTCTACCAGGTTCGTCAGGAACTGCTTGCTTTGGAAAGAATATGCTTATTCGATGTGCCCACAGTACCTTGCTGACTGGTTGTGAAGGTGGACACTTGGCAGTATATTGAACTGCATCCACTGCCTGAGGCCTGATTAAGTGACTTTATTGTCATGATAGAGAAGACAAAGCCAGCTGGCTTTGGTTACAGAGAGTTTTGTCATGGATTAACGTAAAAAATTTAGTGTAAGTTTCATATGTAGTTGCAACACTTACCTATACACTACACTAGGTATTCATCTTTGTAGATCAACTTCCCTGAATTAATTATTCCACCGAATAATTGCCCACAATTAACTCTCTGGATCAGAAGGCAGTGTGGCCTATGTGCTCACCTGATGAACTAGTTTCATAGTTTGAGTTGTCCTGTTAAAGGCATGCAGATTTTCACCTGTAGACATTCTTTGGTTCTTTGTATTCTGCCCATGGAAAGGTGATAGTATAATGACTTCAGTTCTCCTGTGACACTTATTCAGTTTAACAGCAGCAGACGTTTTTTGCTTCAAGCAATCAAATCAGAGTCTGCAGTCTGATGAACCTGTTGCCTGATGGTTTGCAGACGCAGGCCTCTTCAGAAAGGGAGTGCTAAGGAACTCAATTCCCTGTAACGTTCAGAGATTAGACTTCAGAAATTTTTCTACAAGTCTCAAATCTAACATAACATGAGTATCATGGCTATGGCTCATTTCAGTATTGTCTGAGATAGGGCTGTTATAAGCCAGTCCTCTGGATACACATGCTGTTGCATACCTCTGTAAAGAGCACATTTCATAACCACTCCTATTAGTATTACTCTTGTAGACATCAGCAGTGGCAGAGCTGGGATGAATGCAACAGTACAAAACTGATAGACTACACTGCTCAACAAACACTGCACATACTTCCCGGTAGCTTTGGCCATTGGTATATGGAAATATCTGTCCTTGAGATCTACAGATGTTGCCCATCTCTTTGGCAAAGCACCAATGCCACAGATTCAGGTAACTCCACTTGAATATTTCCTTAGCAGAAAAGGGTTCAACTAAGGGAGATCTATCATTCATGTCCAACACAATACAAATGCTGCTGCAGAGCCCCAGTGAATGGAGATTCTGAACTAATTCTTTGTCCCCTTTCTAAAGGAGGTTGTTTGTACCCTCTTACAACTGTTGTAAACCTACAGGCACTTTATGCATGGAACTTGAGCAGGGCCATTTGAAAGTTTTGGCGGATTTCAGTGTGAAAATATAAGATTGTAACTACAAGTTACAATATTAAAAGAAAGCTGCTTGATGTGTACATTGACCATCTTTGCTAGTATTCTAAAAAAAATGGTCCCACCATTTAGGATTTGCATTTTTTATTTACTTGTTAATTTTTTGTGACAGCTCGATCATATCTTTGAGATGGTTCTATGACTGTCCATCTGCACCACATTCTGTATGGACACCTCCTTGACTGCTGGCAGGGCTGCAGTTTTCAGTGCTTCCTCCATGATCACCTCAGTTGGCCTTGCCACCTTGAAAATGTTTGGATCCACCATCAGCACCTCCATCATCAGAGACCTTTACCATTGGCTGGAATATTGCTGACCTCTGCTAGTTTAGCATGTATAAATGTCACTATATTGTTTTGTACGTGCAACTGTTCGGTAGCATGAGCTATCACTGCTTTCATCCCCATCCCACACAGTGTGTGAATTATCTGTCAGTGAGGTCTGCAACATGTGTTGAAATCAGTTGATATTGTAAATGTCTATTTAAGTAGGCATGATGATGAAATCACAATTAATCATAATCCTTCGGTTTCCTCCACCAAACAAGTAGGTAGCAAAGTATAAACCAACATCTGTGCTATGGAGAGTGATTTATATAAGCTTAGCCTGTTTCTCAATTCATGTAAGAGATATGGGTCTATACTTTTTTTGGTAATTATAATCGACCTGGATCACAATCTGGGCAGCATATTGAAATGAGGTGGCTTCAGAAACCTCCAGAAATCCAGCAATGTTTGCTACAGTCTGTTGAGGGAGAGACTATATAAGAACCTCCATATCTTAACCTGACAAAGCTAGCAGAATGATGCAAATATCTGTGATGATCCATGCAAAACAAATATTTGTCAGAAAAGTACTGACTGTGTGCTGCTTTCCCTGGCATGAGTTACTCCAGTTGTCACAGTCACTTGTTCCATGTGGCCCTGGAAAGATGGGAAGACTGTGGCAGACATCTGGGCAGCTGAGGAAAATCACCCAACTATACCGCCTTACAAGATGAAGACAGCTACACACTAGTCAGAGGGTAGACAATGTATCTGCCTGTTAACATATGAAAAAAGGAGAATGGTATTGCTACTGTATCATCCTTATCCTCCATGTGAGACATGGTTCTTGGTGCAGTCAGCTTCAACCTCTGGATGAGGCATACCACTTGGCATGGCTCAATATTTTGCCCTGTGATCAGCAAATCCATGTGTCTCTGATTCACCTACTCATCGAGGTCCTTGAGCCTCCTTTTTCACGCAAAAGACTTTGAGAAACAACTGTTTACATTCATTAACATGTGCTAGACTATTTCCCATGAGTGAGAGTCTATAATAGGTCCCTGTCAAACTGTGCCATCTCTGATTAACACTCGCTTCACCTCAGTATGGACCTACAGTGAAACCTGTCTATTGTGGACACCTCTGGGACTGGCTAAAAGTGTCCACAGTTGGCAGGTGTCCACAATAGACAAGTGTTTTTCACAAGAAAATTGACCTTTTGGTCCTGGACATTTCTGTCCACATTATACAGGTGTCCGCATTATAGAGGTGTCCATAAGGACATGTTTACTGTATATGCCAGGGCAGTACTTTATGTTTGACATAGTATCCATCGCCATGTTACCCACATGACATTTGTGTTCAATACCTAATTGTAGAGATATCACTTCATCCAGCCAGCCTGTCTCTCTTGGAGGGATGGTTTGCCAGACTGTTGTGGCAGCTGTCCTGCTGCAGTGCTGGAAGGTGTGCCAGTTTGAGTGTTGGCCCTCCATGAACGTACGTCTTTCTTTTGTTGGTTTCATGCATCTGCTTGATGCACCAAATAAATCTTCAACTTTACAGGCATCACACGGAGATTGCTCCGTCCAGTTTCTGCCAAGAAAAGTCCTCATGCAAGCACAACACACTGGATATCCCAGGAAGCCACATGATGACTTTCAAGCCTCACATTAAAGTGCTTGTTGCCACATACTTTCATGAACTGGCACTTTACCAGAGCAGGCATGTGAATTTTCTTAAACAAGAATCCCAGTCTCTCTAAAAAAAATGCTTATTTCAACATAAAACTTGCTCAATCCATAAGCAGAAACAAATTTGAAGCCTATGTGTAAAACAGATACCAAATTAAAAAAAAAAAACCTGATGAGATTGGTCAATGAGAAAGGTCATCAGGTGAGTGAATAGGTTGCTTATACTTGGCATGCTAGCTCAGGGTGCCTATAATTCAGAGAGTACTTCATGGAAAAATATGTGATCGGATTAGATAGTTATTGATATATCCAGACAAATACCCAATGCAATGTACAGGTAATGTACTGTGCTTTAAACACTTCACATGCTACTTGACTTTAATCAGGGACAACCCTACTCTAATATCTAATTAAGGGGTAACTGGGGTAATGACAGTTTGAAACAAGCACATGCTGTAAGGCTATGCAACCTGTACAAGCTGATGTTTTCAAGCATAGGAAGTGTCACTGGACAAACAGAAAAAGCTGATCTGGTCAGCACTGCAGCTGAGCCTTGTGGCTGTGTATTTACAGAACATGCAGTCTCTTTGAAAAAAGATCAGTAATCGGAGGCCCTCAGTAACTTTACTTTGTCATAAGCCACCTTGCTTTAGGAGGTTGACCTAGAAGCAACATTTGAACTTTGACCTTGGTCTTTCAAGCCCACATAAACATGAAACCAATGCAGATAAGCCCTGCAGTCGAATTTCTGACCAGTTACAGCAATGCAGAGATGCAACAGTGCTACCAACGTGGACCAGCTTATTGTATAACAATTATCCAGCAACAAATTTAAGTCACTTTTACTTATTGTGTCCACTAATACTTATTGTTGGTAGCCTGTTCAAGGTCTGGTAGAGCACATTTGTTTCATTTGGCTTCGTTAATACTTTACCATGGAATATTCTGGTGGCTAACTTTGCTTTTTTAATGGAATTGGGTACTAGTACAAGAATCTAGTTGGATCAAAATGGTTTCTGGTTTGCTTTCATCAATATTACTAAACACTTTTTCTACTTTTTATGCAATGTTTGGAGTCTGTTAAAAAGATTTTAACTTGTTAATTTCCCTTTAGTTGGAATTGGCATGGATATATATATATATATATATATATATATATATATATATATATATATATATATATATATATATATATATATATATATATAAGACACTATCCACCAATTTATTACTCTGTATGTCCTGGTCACTGGACTTCAGTGCCATATGCATCTTGACTTAAACAAGCACAATATGCATTTTGCATGAAAAGGATCCTTGATTTGTATTAGTGCACAAAACATTGGAGTCAGAGATAAAGTGTTGACATCCACAAACTTGGTATTAATACATAACAGACTCCCTTGGCACCAAAAAGGTCTAGCAGTGGTGGTGTGCTGTGCAGCTTGGAGACTTTTCTGTCGCTTCTTTGCAGAATACTGTCTACCTCAACAATTGCAGACTTTTCGGTGCAGACAAGAGATGGACAACGTCATTTAAGTGGTATCCAGTTCAGAATATGCCATGACAGCCTCAGAAAGTACATTGAATTTCATGGCAAAACAACATTTTAGGAAGCATAAAGTTGCATATATAGATGTCAAGAAGATAAGCAATATTTGCATAGGGTAACAACAGGCATATTTTGGGAATGTACACAACAAAAATACTTATCACATCACCTGAGCATATTCTGGGAGAAAACTAGTGAAACTGCCTTCTACTGTCACCACTATCCGAAAAGAGGATTGCATTCTTGCTTAACAGTTTGTTTGGTTTTTTTTTGTATGAAAACATTAAAATAAAAAAATAAATGTACACCAATATGTACAGTGGACCGCTCAAGGCTAAAAGGGCATAAAGTGGACATTGACAACACCAAAAGAAACCCCATAGGTACTTTCCTATTAGTGATAAAGAGTAAGCAAGGGCCAAGGTTCCATCATTACCGAACTGTAAGGCAATGTTAGATGTGCTGCTATCCCTAGACGGTAACGATGCTAAATGTACACACATTCTTAATGAGAATTCCCAGTTTTAATAAACCATTTAAAATCAGGAAATACCAGCAGCACCGTGTAGCAAGCAAACTTAGAGGAGACAGAGTCCAGGTCCATTCCCAACCACTTTGCAGAGAATCCAGGATGCATTTGGGAGAGGTACAAAATAGAATAAACGCAAAAAAAAACTGAAGAGAGTATTATACAACCACAGTGCCCCCCATTGACCAAAATCAGGTCTGAAAGTTTCAATAAGCATGTATATGGATTTAGAAGCAATTGGTCAAGTGGTTTATGATTTTTTAAAAAAAAATATGTTGCTAGAATGTAACAAAGGCGAAAAGGCACTAAAGCATGTCCATTTGAAAATAAAACTTGGCAGAGCATTTGGGAGAGGTACAAAATAGAATAAACGCAAAAAAAACTGAAGAGAGTATTATACAACCACAGTGCCCCCCATTGACCAAAATCAGGTCTGAAAGTTTCAATAAGCATGTATATGGATTTAGAAGCAATTGGTCAAGTGGTTTATGATTTTTACATAAAAATGTGTTGCTAGAATGTAACAAAGGCGAAAAGGCACTAAAGCATGTCCATTTGAAAATAGAACTTGGCAGAGCATTTGGGAGAGGTACAAAATAGAATAAACGCAAAAAAAACTGAAGAGAGTATTATACAACCACAGTGCCCCCCATTGACCAAAATCAGGTCTGAAAGTTTCAATAAGCATGTATATGGATTTAGAAGCAATTGGTCAAGTGGTTTATGATTTTTAAAAAAAAAATGTGTTGCTAGAATGTAACAAAGGCGAAAAGGCACTAAAGCATGTCCATTTGAAAATAAAACTTGGCAGAGCATTTGGGAGAGGTACAAAATAGGTTAAACGCAAAAAAAAACTGAAGAGAGCATTATACAACCACAGTGCCCCCCATTGACCAAAATCAGGTCTGAAAGTTTCAATAAGCATGTATATGGATTTAGAAGCAATTGGTCAAGTGGTTTATGATTTTTTTAAAAAAAATATGTTGCTAGAATGTAACAAAGGCGAAAAGGCACTAAAGCATGTCCATTTGAAAATAGAACTTGGCAGAGCCTCATCCAAGGTACACACCAACCAAGTCTTAAGTGGAGAAGTCAGAAATAGGAATTGTGGATGGACGGACGGCAGATGACTGACTATTCTAGAAGCTGTAGGCTAAGCTAAAAAAGTTTATCCAAAAGATTGATATTGAGAACATTATGATTGATCATGTTAAGCAAATTCAAATATGTGAAATCAAAAGTTAACAAATACAAATGAGGTAGGTCTGTTCTTGTCCAATGTGCCACGGACTATTAAACACTTGTTTAACTCCATAGCACGAGAAATGATGGACAGACTTACAATTCGTTTCAAAACTTCCAGAATAATCAGTATGTTAAACTGGTGTAACATTAGTGTTGAACTGCCAAAGCATGATGGTTTCTGACATTAGGGTTTCCTCCCATTGAAATTGGTGTTGCTTCTTGATGTTGTTCCATTTCCCATGTATGTAAACAAATGCAAATTAATGGGCCAAGGAATATGAAAATGGATTTAAAATCCTTACTTGCAAGATCATGACGATGGTTTCTTTTCTTAAAATCTAAAGTGAATCTTTGCCTTTTTCTGCATAACAGTTTTAGTAGGCTACTTTTGGGGAATTGTGAGTCACAAACGGTACTGTAGGCCCACGAATTCCTAGGAACAAGGTTGCACAGAGCAAGCATGTGCAATATACTCCAATCTAAATGTGGTTTGCTACAAGGGAGTTTCACTGGTTTACTGTGGTTGAAGACATTGTGCCTGGGGGTGTGGGCAAATATGAGAGAAAGACTATATATCATTTTTTGATTTTATTTAGGCTTGTGCGCACCTTTGATAGAACGTGATGTTAAGTGAGGAATGACCTCCTTTTTGTTTTGGTCAAGTTCAAATAACAGCACAATGGATAGGCCTTGCAGACAAGTTTAATCTAACTGAACTATCTGTAAAAATGATACATTTCATATATAGGTGGACCAGTATTATTTCCTATGGATGTGGACCAGTATTATTTCCTATGGATTGCTGAAGTTTTTAAGTCGAATCTCCCAACCTAATGTAAAGTGGTGGGATTGTCTGTGAAAATTCTTAGCAGAGAAGTCGAACGAGTAAATACATCACAGTTGGACATGTTTTTTTAAGTAGAATCTCCCACCCTACTGTGAAGTAGGGAGGTAGTCTGTGCAAGTTCATAACAGAGAAATCAAACCTATGACTATCATATAGAATGAGTTACAAGAGACAAGTCCACAGCAACATCAGCTGTATTTAGAGCTGCCTAGCTAAAGGACAAGGGGCTGTCTTCTAAACAGGACTAAATGTTCCTTTAAATATTAAAGCCCCTAATATCACTATGGTATCACGAGTTTACGTGATATGTGTATGCGTATGTTTGTTCCAGACCTATAGTTGTTCAGTACCCTAATGCAGCCTTGTTGAATTTACCAGTTAGTAACATTAAGAGCTTGCAACTGGAGACAAATTAACACCTGTAACACAGATGCGTGGCCTCAAGGTTGAGTTAAATTTAGAAACCAATTAGCAATCCTGTCAGTACACCCAGCACTTCAAGCTGAAAACCTACAATAGCTGGTACAGTTGCTGGCTGAGGGTGTGGGTGGGATGTAGTAGGGGTGTTTGTGCAAAGTAGAAGGTGTTTTGCTTATCCTTAAACTGATTACAAAGGTTTCCATGGCTGGGATGCAATGCACTTGGCTCAATGCTAATCAATATTTGCTGGTGGTGGACCAATACAGGTCTGCCACCACATTAAAGACTAGTATAGGGCACTTAATTTGTACTTGTAACAGGTATATGGCAGCTGTTGAACTGGAAAGCCAGGCAAAGATTATGCTATCAGTAATGTCCCATTTGGTAATGCTCTTAATAAGCGGCCGGCAAATCTAGCCATGTCGGAAACCATGTTAAAGATGAAACACCTACGATGAAATATGTCAATTCACACCCACTTTCAGAATTTCCCAAGAAGATGGTTTTCGTTTAGACTTCAAACGCCCTTAACAGCCAAATTATCCTGTCCTGCCATGACACCTTATGCCAGATGAAAATTATTGATTGCTGCCATCATTGAAAGTAGAACCTCCTGAGCATGTAATTCCAACCATATGCAGGAATGCTGTGAAGTTTGTTGCAGTAAACGACTTTCTTCCTAGACCAAACTGGGCAGGGTGTTGCATATCTATCCCACACAAAGAAACTTAGTTGACTCAGTTGAGTCTTGTTTGGAAAAGTAAGTCCCTATGATTCATGTTGACTCTTTGTCACTTAAGTACTTTAGATGCATCAGTCATACCTGTCACTCAACTGAGCATACCTTAACTATATATCTACATCTGCAGTCCTATCTGTTCATGATTTATATTTTATGTGTCCTTAACAAAAACTGCTGACTGGATCACCCTCAGCCTCAGTGATTTTTTTTTTCACTTTCAAATTGCAAACCAATACAAATAGGTACCACTAGATTTTAATTTTGTATCCAACAGGCAGCAAAATGATTGAATTTAAGATCTCCAGCTTACCCATTGTTGTTTGAGGTAATGTTCTTAGGTTCAGAAACTGGAGAGAACCACTGATTGGTCCCATTGAGGGAAGACGCTGCATCTAACCAGCATGTCTATTACAAAGCTCATAATAAGCTGAGATAGTACCATGCACAAGCTGACATTGGCATGTTAAATTTCTGGAGAGGAAGAGATTGTTGATCTACAGCCAGCCATAGTATGATGGTCTCGAAATCTGTCCAAGAGATATATCAAATGGTTTGGTATATTCTGAACAAAGGCCTAACCAAGTAGACCAGAAAAACATTATCCATATTGATAAATTTCAGCCCAACAATGACAGCAAAGTTAAATACAGCACAAGGTAGCAATTTAAGAATTACCAAAACAGTAACATTCAGCTTTCAATATTAATGTGAAAACAAATTTCACACCTGACTTGTGACAGGCATAAAAGGCAACTGATGGTTTTGAAATGGTCCTCTTAACCTTTGAAATATTCTCCATTAACCAGATACTTTACTTTTCCAAAACATATAGAGCTAACCACTTAAGACTCCAAACTTATCACTTGTGCAAAAGATAAAAAGGAACATGGTAGGCCTGACACTTATTAATAAGGTCTTCTTCAGGCTCCTGTTTCGAACACCACATAACAAGTCTAGGCCACTTAGAATCATACACTTTTGAGGTAGCGGTGTGACATTTCCCTTCTCCAACTCACACCATCACATTGTCTGAGAGTCCAGCTCTGCAACATTCTCCACGACAGTTGTCAAGTGTGAAGATGAAGAGTTTAATGGTTTTAATAAAAAAAATGCCAGATTGAGGTTGTTGGAGTTGGATACGCTGGGTGAGCTTGAGGAGGCTCCAAGCTGAGTTTGACAATCTGCACAGTTCATAGCCTCTTGTAACACCAAGGGGCAATCAAGATCAGTTCCACTTTTCCTGCCCTGACCCTCTCCAGAACTTTTGGGATCAGGGGAGAGGAAGGATAGGTGTATGCCCACATATGTATATTCTCTGAGCTTATAGAGAGATTTTCCCCTGTCCAAGCTTTCTCATCCTAAATTGGACAGATAAATGTCAGTACTTTGTGATTGTCTCTCATAGTGAGAAGGTCTATGTGTAGATCCCCCAAAGGTCCCATAAGAACCTGAAATTTCGTGGGTGGAGCAACCACTCTATGCTGATCGCCTGGTGCTGAAACAACAGTTGGTCGACTTTCCTTTTGAGGACTCCTGCTGCATAAGCACAGCTCTGGCACACCATAGCAAGAGTATTTAGATTAATTGCAAGACAGATGCTGAATGAGCTTCCCACTGCTTTTTAATGTATGTGAATGCCAGCTAATTGCCCGAGGGAACTACGATGTTTGTGTGACAGATCCTCCTGAAAACTCCAAAAGGGACCAGTGACTACCAGTACATTATGTTGTCCTTGCAGCACCACCTCAGCAACGGCTGACAAACTTAACTGAAGATTACCAGGGATTGTTGCGAAATTTTCATGTCCCATGCAGTTAGAAAGACTTGCTGAACTATCTTGTCTTTGGTGAAGTCTCCCGATGGGGACCTGGAAGTTTCGGGGATTTTGCTGCACCTATTATGAGACTCTGCCACTCCCCAACAGGGAGATTAGCACTGGACAAGAATTATTTTAGGATCACCTGAAGCTTGCTCCAGCGATCTACCAATTGCTTGCAAATAAAAGGTACTGTCCAGTGAAGCATACCTTGAGGCACAAACTCTTGAGATGATTCTGCATTTGCTTTGGTTAACTTGCTAGTATGCATAAATGTAGGCAAATCATTAGAGTGAGCGCTGTCTCTGACCAAGCACCCTCCAATGAAAGAAAAGGTATCAGCCAGTTGTCCAGATATATGTGAATATGCATGCCCCAGCATTGTGTATAATGTAATACCATGCTCATTATCCTGGTGCACACCATGGGTGCCACAGCTAGGATGAATAGGACTGCAAAAAACTGATATACAACTTTGCTTACCCCTGATAATTCCAGCTAGCCTTTGCTATCGGCATGTAAAAATACATGTCTTTATAGTCAATTGAGGTTGTCCAGTGATCCTGGCAAACCACAACTGCTATGGAATCCAGTGTCTCCCTTTGGAACTTCGCTCTAGTGTGGAGAAAAGTATGGAGTCTGGAGAGGTTTGTTACTTGCCTCCACCACCAGCTTTGTTTTGGAACCATAAGGAGCCAAATGTAAAACCCTGGTGCCTGCATATTTACCACTCTCTCTACAGCCCCTTTCTGCAGCAGAGACCATACCACTGTCTCTAAGTGCTCCAGAGATCCTATCACCTTTGAGACAGGGAAATGAATAGGACAGTTTGACAAAGGAGTTTGGCCTAACTTGATGGGTAACTGCCCCTTCCGTCGAGCTACCGTGACCTACATCACTTCAGCCACCACTGTGCTTGCATTTTCTCCCTTGTCCTTGGAGTTGCTTCTGTTTTCCACCACCATCACTCCCCGCCACCCTGTGATGTTTTCCTGCAGTGTTGATAAAGAAAGCATGCAGATGAGACTCATGGCAATTGCCTTGCATTGCTGACTGCAGCACTTCAGGGTCAAATAACAACATCTAGTCTAAGGGTGTTGTATATAGGTATGAGCCCAATGCTAGTTGATTGCCAACATTCAAATATGCCCATTGCTGAATCAACATAGTGTTGATGTCCAGATGAACCATAATCTTAATTGCATGGTGTAATGAGAGAGCCCTGGACTGTTCCAACTTGCCTACAATAGTTAGGACCTTGTGGGCATTGGGATCCAGGTCCAAGTAGCTGGTTGCCTGTAAAGCAGTTGGCTCTGGGTTAGCACCTCAACATCAGATCCAGATGAGGCCAAATGATGATCTGCATGTCAGTTATAAATTGTTGATTATCCTGGGTAGACACCAGTTGGAGACTTTTTGCTTGAACATAAGGTACCAAAATCTTCCTCAGCTCAACAAGGCTTTAAGTCCCAAGTGGAAACTGGAACATCTTGGGAAAATCCAGAAGACTCTTTGGTTTGGAAAGCAACTCCCACAAGTTGAACTCAGGATACCTGCTGACTATTAAAATGCTTCATTTGTTCAAACATGGTCTTGGTCTGCTGTCTAATACATGCCAAGAAGGGGATTGCCACTTGTTCCTGCTCCTCTATCTTAGAAAATCAGCTTCAGCAGTGAGGGCCAAAGCTTCAGCAACCCAGAGCCTGGTTCTGGAAGTGGTCAACTATGAAGTCTTTATTGTGGGCTGTCACAGTAGCATCAGGTATCCCTTGTGTGTCTTTGCCATCAGAGTCTTCAAACTTCCTCTTCCTGGTATGGAGGCAGGCAGTGACATTGCACGGCATCTCCTTCACCATCTCTCCTGCTGCCATATTCAGGCTGGTTGTTGAATGAAGCTGCTGATGTTCACGCAGGAAGTCCTTGGAATCCACACACAGATACTGGCTTCATGGTTGGGACTTTTTTCATCCTCCCAGAGATTCACTTTTGATGGCATGGCAGATAGGGCAGCATGACTGAGAATGCCAGTTTGCATGAGGCTCTAGGGATATCTGTTGACCTTGTAATGGTGGAGCAATATCCCTGCCTATAATGTCCTGTTCCTCAAGATCAGGAGCCAAAGCAATGAGAGGTGAGTGGTTTAGGTCCGGGGCTCTTGAACCATCAGAAGTTGATGCCTCAGGTCACCCACATGTAGCTGCTCCTCATGGAGTGGTGACAGCCCATGAAGATGAACACACTGGATATACTGCTGGTGTGGCGATGGCACCCAAGAGGCCCATGACAGCCACTATGTTGGCACCAGTGACAAGGAGTGGTTCCACAAGTGAAGACAAAGCTGGGGCTTGAATCAAGACCAATTTGTTTCTCTTCTGTTCAGATCTAAGATTGGCTCTGGCAACCTTGCCCAGTTACCCTGGAACCAATCTTTGAAAACATTGCAGAGATTTACTCTGGACCATTCAGTCCCTCTACTAGCCTCCAAACATTGATCATGGTTGTCTCAGCTAGCCATCGCTTGTCCTCCGGCATCCTTTTCACCAATGCTGTCACAAGATGCTATCTTCTGATAAAATAATGAAGTGGATATACCCCACCAAAGTTAGCTCAGTGAACATGGAGTGCCCAATGGAACTCCCACCTTATTATGCCATAATTTGCAGTGGTTCACACCCACTAAATTAAGGCTGATAAGCTTACAGACAAGATGAAAGTGAAAACCATGTAATTGGCTATATTGAGTAGAAAATAACATGGATAAAAGCAGCTAAAGACAAAAAACCAGATGTAAGCGTTCAACACTAGAGGTCAAATGTGGGGCAAAAAGACCTGCCAGTAGGGGACACTTGGTTGGACTCCAGTCCAGAGAAACATTTTCAGAAAAAGAGGTTCTAATGGGATAAATTTTTGGAGTAGATACAGTCTGAAAAGATCATATTCCAAATGTAGTGGATAGGTAATGCATTATGACAGAAATATTCGCTGATACAAATGACAAATCTCTGCTGAAGTTAGCAACTGATCACAACATACATGTACATTCTCATGTTATACATGTAAGTGGTGTAACAAGTTCAGTGGCTACGTTACAGTTCCAGTTAATTACTAATGCTAATAAGAACATCTGTCATGGGCCCAACTATTATAAATTGTATCTTGAGGTCTATCATCATTACATTAACATGGTTTTTGTTCCAATATTAAACAAGTGCTCTGGTAAACTTCAGACAACTTTAAAAGTGAGACTCAAAATATACATAATGGTAATTCACATGTCTTTTCACAAATTCTATAAAGAAACAAAATCATTATTGCAAACAACAGAATGTGTTGTTATGTCCACATGGCTCTCCATAAACAATTGCTGGAATATATTAGTAACATCTTTGTACCTCTGACCAAAACATCTCAATGACAATCTCGACAGACAACCTGAAATGAACTCTATGTGCCAAATAAAAAATTAGTATCAAGAAAAATAATGCCATACAGAGGCTCTATGCTGTATAGTAAAGTGGATTTTTACATCAGAGTACAACGCTAACTGGTTTTAAAACAGCATATATGAGAGGGTACTTCCATGGTTTTTAATCTACTGTTTCACATTCCCATTTGTAAATATACTTCATTAATACTCATGCTTTCTTTACTAACATGGGGGGCCCTGTGTGAGATAAGCGATGTGTGATTAACAGGTTTTTACCCTCGGTAAACAATGTTTAATATTATTATTATCATTAACAACACATGAAAAAACATTAAGATTTTCAAGCTTGTTGTCTCGTGCTTCATGCTGCCCTGACAACACCCACGACGATCTGATAGCATTAAGTCTCCCACGTTAGTGCCTGAGGCAAACTAATAAACTAAACCTGGGGATGAGCCAATAAAGCCATTTATCAGTTCCTAAGCACGCCATTATGCTAAATAATGCACCTTGTCCACAGTTCCAATGAATGTTGCACATACTGCAAAAGGATAAGCCATATATTCTAACTTGCGTCTGGCAGTGGCCAGGGCCACATGCTTTCTTTGGCACCGACAGCTTTGGCGATCCTAAATGAATACAAGAACTGAGTTGCTGCAACCCTGTTGTGACAACTTGCTGAAGGTTTTCTGGGACTCAAACTAGGACTCTGACAAAAACCCACCAGAGAGGCTAAAATCTCATTTTCATCTACAGATTGTAACAAGCTAGAGGCTTGCCACTAACCTATCTTTTTGTGTGTCTCCACATACTAACCTGAGGAACCATTCTGTAGCAACTGATAAAATTTCACCAGATTTAAATTAATGTCTGATTTACTGTTTTGATATAAATTTCATGCTAATAGAAAACATTTTCTGATGGCAATTGTAGTGGAGACCTATCATCATGTTCCATGCATTATGCATAAATAATAAGGAAAGGGTGGCCTGAAGGTAAAACCTGGTATGGCTACCTGCATAGTTAAGTATACAACAAAGCGACACATGTGCACTGTATATGGAAGAGAAATAAGTAGTTCTGTACAAAAGATAATATACTATGTGTACAGCTCAGTATGAGAGACAATAAAACTTGTACATAATTAGCATTAATGAAAACATTTTCCATCCAAATCAAAACAAAGCAATTACATTTAAGTGGACCTGGCCAATTGAGACCTTTGTGGAAATACAAGGTCATAGATATCAAATTTTCATGGAATAACCAAAACTTAAGTTAAGTGGTATCCTGTCAGCTGATTTTTTAGATAATCCAGAATGTAATTTAGAAACTGGGCTCCTGCACGTTGGATTTGATGACAGTAATAGTTCTTTGTATGAACAGAAATGGATGAACTTATTTTTTGTGTTAAATTCTGCGTCTGACCGCGTAAATTAAAATTAAATTTAATTTGGTTGTGCTCATTCAATTATGAATATAACAGAACACATATACGAAGATTTTTTTTTTTGTGATGGAAGTAGGAGTCAATAAATAAATCAAAGGCATGAGCCTGCCATGATGAAGATGTTATAATCCTTATAACTCTCTTCTGTAAGAAAACTACTTGTTTAATTGTCAGATAAGCAGAACCACAGACCTCAATACAATAGAAGCGTGGGGAGTTTACAGAACAATATAATTGTCTCAGTATGTAACAAGAGGGCTGTGTGAACAGCCCGTGCCTCAGCTGATCTTGACACTCATCACACTTGCAGCTCTATGAACTTGGGAAAGGATCAAGGACACCATGTTCTGAGTAAGTCTGACCTTTATAGAAGAACACCTACATGTGCAAAATCAAAGTTCAAGTAATTCTCAAGTTGTAATGAAGAGTAAAATTCTTGTATGTTGCACTGTGACCCCAGAAACAAGGTCAAGGTCATTCATGTACTGTCTCAGCATGACCTTCATACAGAATAATTAACATGTGTAGCTAACTCAAAACAGATCTCAAGTTATCAAGTAAACAGTAAATTTCGTGTCAGTTGTCCTGTGAATTAGCATTAGAATGCCCATTGACTTACATAGTAATCAATAGGAAAGCTGCATTGAACGACAAGTACCCGAATTGAAAATCCTTAAAAATCAGGAATCCAAAGCAGTGCCACCTGGTAATCAACTGTTTGACACTTCCACAACAATATATCCATCACATTTCAGCTTAATCTGAGGGATCGTTCTGAGAACAAGTGAAAAATAGCAAAACCATACAAAAAATTCATTAAAAAAATTGCAGCGCCACCTGGTGAACAAATTGGGAACTAGGTGTCCCCAGGAGTGTCGATATCAGAGCAATTGGGTGAGCGGTTTCAGAGGAGAAGAATTTTGAAGGTTTGCCCCCCCCCCAAAAAAAAAAAAAAAAATCATAAAAAATGCAAAAATCCATAGAGCATGACCATTTGAAACACTTGGTAGAGATCCACCTAAGGCACATCCCCACCAAGTTTGAAGTAAATCTGGTCACTATTATTAAAGTTATGACCATTACAAGAAATTCCTATGTTAAGTTTCCTATTAAAACTTTTGTAGAGATTTTTGAAAAAAAATCATTAAAAAATCCAAATTCATTGGAACATGACCATTGGAACAAACCTGGTAGACACCCACCCAAGGTACATTGCCACCAAGTTTGAAGTAAATCTGGATGATGGATTTGGAGAAGAAGTCGAAAATGTAAAATAGCATTAGAATGCCCATTGACTTACATGGTAATCAATAGGAAAGGTGCATTTACCCCAAAGGAGTCCACTTGAAAAAATCATTGAAAATCAGGAATCTGCAGCATTCCCACACAGTGAACAACTTTGTTTGGCGCTTCCATTAGGAACATATCCACCAAGTGTAAGCTTAATCTGAGTGACAGTTCTAGAGAAGAAGTCGAAAATATCTATAACACACAAAAATTCACAAAAAAAATTAGAAAAAAACTGCAGCTCCACCTGGTGAACAAATTTACAACAAGGAGTCCCTAGATGTCTTCCTGTGTGATATCAAAGCATTTGGGTAAGCAGTGTCGGTGAAAAAGATTTTTAAAGATTTTTCAAAAAAAAAAAAAAAAAATCATTTAAAATCCAAAAATCACTGGAGCATGACCACGTGAACAAAATTAGTAGAAACCCACCCAAGGTACATTGCCACCAAGTTTGAAGTTAATCTGGAAAACGGTTTTGGAGAAGAAGTCAAAAATGTGAATTAGCATTAGAATGCCCATTGACTTCCATAGTAATCAACAGGAAAGCTGCATTGACCGGCAAGTTTTATTGAAAAAATCGTTAAAAATCAGGAATCTGCAGCATTCCCACATGGTGAACAACTTTGTTTGACCCTTTTACAAGGAACATATCCACCATGTTTCAGCTTAATCTGAGAGATGGTTCTGGAGAAGAAGTCGAAAATAGCTATAACACACAAAAATTCAAACAAGAGGGCTGTGTGAGCAGCCCGTGCCTCAGCTGATCTTGACATTCATCACACTTGCAGCTCTATGAACTTGGGAAAGGATCAAGGACACCATGTTCTGAGTAAGTCTGACCTTTATAGAAGAACACTTACATGTGCAACATCAAAGTTCAAGTAGTTCTCAAGTTATAATGAAGAGTAAAATTCATGTATGTTGCACTGTGACCCCACAAACGAGGTCAAGGTCATTCATGTACTGTCTCAGCATGACCTTCATACAGAATAATTAACATGTGTAGCTAACTCAAAACAGATCTCAAGTTATCAAGTAAACAGTAAATTTCGTGTCAGTTGTCCTGTGAATTAGCATTAGAATGCCCATTGACTTACATAGTAATCAATAGGAAAGCTGCATGGAACAAAAAGTACCCGAATTGAAAATCCTTCAAAATCAGGAATCCAAAGCAGTGCCACCTAGTAAACAACTGTTTGACCCTTCCACAACAACATATCCCTTACATTTCAGCTTAATCTGAGGGACGGTTCTGAGAACAATGGAAAAATAGCAAAACCATACAAAAAATTCAATAAAAAATTGCAGCGCCACCTGGTGAACAAATTGAGAGCTAGGTGTCCCCGGGAGTGTCTATGAACTATATCAAAGCAATTGGGTGAGTGGTTTCAGAGGAGCAGAATTTTTAAGGTTTCCCCCCAAAAAGAACAAAAAAATTCATTAAAAATACAAAAATTAATAGAACGTGACCACTTGAACACACTTGGTAGAGATCCACCTAAGGCACATCCCCACCAAGTTTGAAGTAAATCTGGTCAATATTATTAAAGTTATGACCATTACAAGAAATTCCCATGTTAAACTTTCCTATTGAAACTTCTGTAGAGATTTTTGGGAAAAAAATTCATAAAAAAATCCAAATTCATTGGAACATGACCATTGGAACAACCTGGTAGACACCCACCCAAGGTACATTGCCACCAAGTTTGAAGTAAATTTGGATGATGGTTTTGGAGAAGAAGTTGAAAATGTGAATTAGCATTAGAATGCCCATTGACTTCCATAGTAATCAATAGGAAAGCTGCATTGACCGACAAATACCAGAATTGAAAAAATCGTTAAAAATCAGGATTGCGCAGCATTCCCACATAGTGAACAACTTTGTTTGACCCTTCGACAAGGAACATATCCACCATGTTTCAGCTTAATCTGAGTGACGGTTCTGGAGAAGAAGTCGAAAATCGCTATAACACACAAAAATTCATAAAAAATTTAGAAAAAAATTGCAGCCCCACCTGGTGAACAAATTAAGAACTAGGCGTCCCAGGGAGTGTTCCTGTGTGATATCAAAGTAATTGGGTGAGTGGTTTCGGAGAAGATTTTTTAAGATTTACCCAAAAAAGAACAAAAAAAATCATTAAAAATCCAAAAATCACTGGACCGTGACCATTTGAACAAACTTGGTAGAGACCCACCCAAGGCACATCTCCACCAAGTTTGAAGTGAATCTGGCTTAAGGGTTTTTGAGAAGTCGAAAATGTGAATTGTGGACGACAGACGGACGACGGACCCTCAAAAAACCTCAGCTGACTGACAAGTCAGCTGAGGTAAAAAGGAACTAAATGTCTAATTTTATATAGTATATAATTGTAGGAGCAATTTTTCTACATATAGAATCAATGAGAGTGTTTCCAGTTAAACACTGGACAATAATTACACAAAGGTATGAAGTAGAAGACACTGGAGATAATACTTCTGGACCAAATTGTGTAATAGTCATTAGATACTTGGTTTAAATTAGAGTGAATTACTAAATAAATTGACTTTTTGACATTTAAACCTAATTTATTAACTTTACACCAGTCTATTTACATTTATTATCAATTTCTGCTTGAGATTTAAGAAGATCAATACTTTTACCAGTGATATTACAAATATAGCACACAGGGGAATTTTTACTATTGAGTCGCATTATTTAAACAAAAAAAAACAAAAAAAAAAAACAAAAAAACAAAAAACAAACAAACAAAAAAACAAACAACCCCCCCCCCAAAAAAAAATAGCAACAAAAAGAAGAATTGGATACAAAGACCCAACAAGTACATTCTTCATTAGGCTTTTCTTTTAGAGAATACGTGATCTTCAAAAACAAGTTATTTTTGTGCAGGTTGTACACCCAGATGTTGGAGGGTGCAGAATCTGGGCAACATGCCAGATGTGAACTATGAATGGACTACAACATTCCATTGTACACAGGTCCTGGCTGGGCTGGATACTTTTTCCATGTACATTATGTACATCACTGAACTATGCAGCATGCTCACAAGGTACGTAATGCCAAAATTATGCAAGTATATTGACATTTATTTACACAAGTTACTGGACCTCAATGCAAAGTGACAAAGTAGAAATCATATTTGAAATTCACCCAAAACTGCAACAAAAATTATTGCCACACTAGAGATAGTCCAATTTTCTCAAGCAAACTTTCAAGTGCTACCAAAATCTTTGAGCCATGACGAGCACTAACAATACAACTGTATTACAGTCCACTGAAACACTGATTTAACAAGTTAATGAGTATTGCACAGCAATACATAGTCCCCCGCTCGTCGCCCACGAGGTTGAATGGACTTCTATATAGGGGTGTGACCTAGATGAAAAAAAAAATTAAAAGGCCCTATAATCCCAAGAGGATCAAGTATTGCATAGCTATGTGTAGTTCCTTACCAGACAGCAAGTAAATCATTAATCTAAGTAAAAGGACAAAAAAGTTATGGCCCGGACAAGATTTTGAATGGATTTCACAGTGACCTAGATATTTGACCTAGTGACCTACTTTTGCCATGTGACCCAACAACTCCCCAGGTAGTATTAAAATAATAAATTTGGTAGCTGTAGGTATTACAGTAAGGGAAATATGGCATGGACAAGGTTTTACATGAAGTTTACACTGTGACCTAGATATTTGACCTAGTGACCTAATTTTGCGTCGTGACATACTTTTAGGTCACAATACATTATCAGTAAAATTTTATAACAAGAAGTCAAAATTTTTTAAGAATTACAGTAAGGACATGAAAATACTGTACATTTATGTATTACTGTGACCCAAATATTTGACCTAGTAAACTTATTTTACTTTACGACACATTTCCATGTTAAGTTTCACATTTGTGTAAAATGTCATCAATCTAAGTAAAAGGACAAAAATTTTATGGCCCCGACAAGTTTTTACATGGATTTCACATTGTGACCTAGATTTTGAACCTAGTGATCTACTTTTGCCATGCTACACTCCAGCACCCCAAGAAGTATGCACATAACAAAGTAAGTAGCTGTAGGTATTATGGTATAAGAAATTTGGTGCTGACAAGTTTTTACACAGAATTTTATACTGTGACCTATATATTTGCCCTAGTGACCTAATTTCCCCTCATGACAAACTTTTGGGTCAAGGTACATTATCATGTAAAATTTCATAAAAAGAGGTCCAAAAGTTAAAAAAATTACAGTCAGGACCTGAAAATTCCGTATATTTACATATCGTGGGGATATAAATATTTGACCTAGTGACCTAGTTTTGCTTCATGACACTTTCTTAGACTAAGCTTCACATTTGTGTAACATTTCATGACTCTAAGTAAAAGGACAAAAAAGTTATGGCCCGGACAAGATTTTTCATACATATGTATTGTGACCCAGATATTTGACCTAGTGACCTACTTTTGGCACACAATACACCTCTATCCTAGGAAGTACAAACACATTAAATTTGGTAGCTGTGGGTGTTATGGTGTTGGAAATATGGCCCGGAGAAGCTTCGGACGGACGGACGGACGAGGTGCAAACCTATAGTCCCCCACCAAGTGGGCGGGGGACTAAATACATATCAAAATAAGAGGGCAATGCCAGTCAATGTGCGACTGTCCACAGAATGACTGGACAAGGCTTTGGTACTCAAAATACCTGCCAAACTGAACTAAATAGTATTACTATTTGCAAAACAAACCAAAAAAATGATCAGCTGACAAGATGTCAGCCTAACCCTAGCCATACCACACACATCATGTCAGCATTATTTTCATTCTAGTTACCAACTTGGAGCTTTCCCACCTGGACAACAAAGTTCTGGGTGTTAACTGCAGGCGTTTAATTTTTTTCTTCACACAGAATGCCCTGAAAACACTTCTTCCTGTGAGGACCTCTCATGCATCCATACACACCGAAGAAAACAACGTGGTTCATCCATGCTGTCATAAACGTTTATTTCATTTTGGAAACACAGAGCACTTCATAGTGTGATAACATACATGTAGCATTGTTATTTCAAGTCACTGACGAGGAACCTCAGGCCCAATTTTTCCTAAATATTTGCTGTTTGATTATCCCTGGACTATGTAGTGGTGCCTGTCTAACATATATTCATATGCAAGATACATGTATATAGCAAATAGATCTCCAACTGGATGGCATAGTCAATTAGAACATTTTGAAAACATGTTCCATCCTTGGCAACAGTACACTACTTTCAAATTGTCTTGGTGATACTGAATTCCCACTCAAAGCACATATAATGATGTGGTTACCAATATGCAACCTTTGCCCTTTTTAAGCTGCGGATTTGACTGAGTAAATATCACTTGTCTGGAGATGCAACAAAGCTACCTCTTCAGAACACTAATTCTTTTTAACGTCTGAGGAGCAACTGACCGACCCCTCTCCCCGTGCTCCAGGGGCATGTTTACCCTCGCTTGGAGGGGGGCAACAGGGGTACCACTATGCTGATACAGCTAATAATTTTGCCCCAATATAAGGTACAGGAAATAAAAAAATGGCAATAGCTTGTTGGAAATGTGAAAAATTACTGGGCTTCCAGTACACAGGAAGAGTACGTAAAAATTCGCAGTTCCCAAGTACAGAAAACCCCTTTAACCCCTTCTTACATCTGTATCTGCTCAACATAAGGTGGATCAGCTTCAACCTGGTATCTGAGGTCTCATCATCAGCTCCGGCATTATAAGGGGAAAGCATGCTGTTGCATTGTTGCCAGGTGTTCACAGCTGAACAGATCATACTTTGAACTTCTCTTCATGGTAAAACATGTCACCGCTGGCCACATGGAGTTGCCTGCTAAGCCCGACTCAGTTACATGAGCAGTAGTCTGTTGATTGCTCCAGTGGAGGGGGGGGGGGGGGGGGGGAACAGACTCTTGTCCAGGTTGGTCATAGCAAGCAAAAATGCACTACCTGATGACAAAGCATAGTTTGTAATCAGGGAGGGAAAGGACTTTGCCTTTACAACCCTTCCTGTACCATTGCTGACCTTAACACATTCCATACTATGGTCACAGGCCTTGGTTAGTGCCAGAACCACTGACCTAAGACAATAGGCATGTTGGTACTTGATTGAAAGCTCTTTTCATGAAGAATTTAAATATTCAATTGTCGTCTTAAATCTTGGTCAATATACGTAAATATCAGGGACTAGTATGGAATGAGTTATGCAATGTTTTCATAAGGTTGACTACAGTCTATTTCTGAAGATGTTTCCATCATTTATGCTCCAGAAAACATTATTACAAGACATGTCTGTTGGGTTCATATTGGGATGATCGACTTGTATGCATTGGTGAACTGTCTACAGTTTTTACTGTAAAACTGTGATCCTGAAGTCGCTTTTCAGCCAAGATAACACAGATCACATACATGCTGACCTCATATGTTACATGACGGTAATATCAACAGTCGACACTCATATTTTATTTTCATCCAGTCTAAAGCCTTATGAACATGTCCAGGTAATCAACATACATGTACATGGAAACACAACCATGTAAGTTAGGAGTCATCTTAACAGTTCTAAACAAACATGCATTCACATCGTTCAAAATGAAATAAAAGTACATATGAAATAAAACAAACAACAAATTTATACATTTGTTTGAGCATTTAATTTAATCTGTTCAGCATAATGGTGTATATTGTTGCTTACATTGTTCAAGTTAAAAGGTAAAAGATGAGACCAACAAACCGCAGAAAAAGAGGAAACCATGCTGTGCCGGACCCCATCCAGCTTGAAGATTATAAGGCTTGACATTTTTTTCAATATTATCCAGCACATTTTGAAGTGGAAATTTCTTACATAAATAGACATATTATTCTTGCACCAGGAACAATATCATCCTCATATTGCAAAATAATGCCCGAATTGTAAAAGTTTGCATGCATGCAAAAGACCGCGTGATGTTCATGTAGATGTAGGCTAGGTGTGTAGTATGCACAATTTATCCGAGATATTTTTACGAAGAGCTACATGTAATAGCAAGGTGGCCAGTGTTTCAGTCCAGTACAGTCCATAGTGTCCATGACACTCCTAACCCTTTGACTCAAAACCGCATTAGATGGGACAATGGAGGAAAATTGTGGAAACAGAGTAAGCCCTATGGTAATATATGCTTTATTTTGCCCTGCATACCCACAACTCAATCAATGGAGTTTCATTGCAATTGCTCCTTGGAAACCTATTACAACTCTCCTTTATCAGAATTGATCATGTGTCCATTATGATGGATCTAACACTGGGACTAGAGAAATTATTTGATAAATTGCAGTCCAAGATCCCATTGTTTTATTCCGTTATTACATTGCATATGATTATGTAAAGTGATTTATCGCCCCCTTCCCCCTCCTCGTCCTCGCCCCCTGCCCCTCCCTCTTCCCCTCCCACCACCTCCTTGATAACCCCCTCCTTGCTGATATCCGCTATCTTGGTATCCACCTTGAGAATATCCTCCCTGTGAATACCCATCCTGTGAGTATCCACCTTGAGAGTACCCCCCTTGAGCGTATCCACCTTGTGAGTATCCACCCTGCTGATATGAAGGTGCCCCAAAATGTTGCTGGTATCCACCACTACCACCAAAGAAAGCTGAACCCGCCCCCTGTTGTGCCTGCTGGTACTGCGGTTTCCCTTGGCTCCAGCCTCCACCTCCACTTTGTGGGCGGTCACTCCACCCACCCTGGACACGTCCTCCTCCACGGTCACCTCCTCCTCCTCGGCCTCCTCTTCCACCTCCACCTGTTCACACAAATAGAAGACATCTTAGGGTATCCTAGTATAAGATTCTGATTATGTTACATGAAAGTTCCATGCAATGTTGACTTTAACAATCCTATTATGTAGTTGATACAATTTCTGATTTCAACTCAAATACATACAACTAAAATTAACTGTTGGGCTACATATTGATATGATAAGTGGCTATATGTATGCTGAAGAAGGCAATCTTTCATCCATTAACCCTTTCCCCCTTAAACAGGCCAAAACTGGCTGGTGGTCAAATGTCGTCTGCTTCAGTGTTTTCAACTGATTTCAACAGCAATGAAAAACAATTTGATTGAGAATTGAAGATGAGACCTGTCAAGACAACATGACCCAGGTCAACAGCTTTCCTTGGCATGGGTTGGGCACTTAGTGTCCAACCCAGGCCGAGGAAAGCTGTTGACTCAGTCTTAAGTCAAGGGGGAAAGGGTTAAACACAGTGGTCATGTTGTCCCCAGACTTACTGAACTGCCTCTGCTGCTTAGGAGCGTTGTCTCTCTTCATAAAGGCTGGCATCTCGGGAGGTGGAACCTCATGCTCGTATGCTCGGCCACCACGATCAGGCACCTGGGATATTAGCATCAAAGACAAATTACATCAGTGCACTGTCCTTACAAATGACAAATGCAATGGATAATTATGCTGACAATAGGATGCATGCTGGATACTGGCCGCTAGAAACCAACACCAACTAGTGAAATTTTATAGTTACTCTCTTTATGACTATTATCTCATGTGTAAACAATGATGAATAAATGCTAACTGTAAACATGAACCCTTCCCTACCATGATCACCAGAGGTAACCACTTTCTTCAAGATACATGTGTGTATAATGTTAACAGCAGGCACTGCTGGTGTTAACTGCTTCTGTTATCAGATTAATTATCATAAACAAACATGGGAATACATCAAAAACTGAACTCAACCCTGGTTTTTGCCCTGGGTTAGAAACCAGTCAAGTTTTCTAGCAAACTGAATTTCTCATGTACCCAGAGTGCAAGTTAATTTAAGACTCCAGAAGAGTGAAAATCGTATACATGTAAGTATTTCACTGTTCAATCAAAGCTTATGCACACAGCAGGACATTATTATTATACCTCAGGCATAAGTATAGTCTTCTGATCGGTTCAGCGGCAGTGTAACAGCTTTGACTATCAACTTGCAAGAAATTTACTGTCACATACTGCACATTGCACATTTTTGCCACCAGGGCGCTGCATTCTTGACCAGCCATGACTTTGTTGATTGGGTGTTGGTTCAGAATAAGAAACGATACCCTTGCCTGCATGGGACAGAAAGAACTGTAAACCTGAGGGACAGACTGTCAAGTTGAAGCAAAGCTGAGGGTTGACAGTCCATCCGTCAGGTTTACACTTCTTCTTGTCCGAAACAGGTGGTGCAAAGCTTAGGGTTGACAGCATCAGGTTTACAGTTCCATGCAAGTAAGGATGCCACTTCATTACTGTTGAGGTCCTTATGGACCTTACAGTGTAATAACAAATCTATCCACCTTCACTGACAAACCTGTACACCTGTCCCTCAACGCTACACTCAGTGTTGCCAACCCTCCCGGATTTCCCGGGAGACTCCTGGAATTTTATGCTCAAAATACTTGAAAAAGTGTGGATTTTTGACAATTTTGAGTCACCTCCCGGAATTTCATCAATATTCCCCTTCTACATTTCATGTTAATTTATCAATCTCCCGTAATTTTACTTGTTATCTCCCAGATTTTAAGTTTGGCAGGTTGGCAACACTGTACACTAAATGTACTATGCTCTTCTAACAAGGATCCTACTACCAAAGGTCACAACTGTCACTCAGAAATTTTAACCTACTCCTTAACAAAGTTAAGCCGACAGATTCCATGACTGCATTCCTTTCAAGTTTCTGCCTTCTGGCATGTTTTGCCTACTAACCTAACTTTTAAAAAAATTTTCACAAGAAATTTCAGCTTAATATTAGAAAAAATATCCAAGAAATTTCCATGTATTCCTTCTTTATTCCTTAAGTATAAAATTTCCTTTGTGGCAGCCAAAAACAAAAATAAAAATTGTGTCTTCTCGGATGATATTGAGAGATTGTACATGTTCTTGAACTTTTTCCATATATGTAGTTGGATGATGTTCAAATTTACTGTATTTTAACCAAGCTAAAGATGACAATTTGTATCATGGTATCAACCCTTTCACCTGTGATCAGTTCTTTGGCTTTTAGAGTTGCCATATACTGTATATGGACATCCCTACATATGGGCAGTGTGTGTGCACACTGATATGTGTACAACTTGGACAGTGGGCTAGTCAGCATTAAAATTAGGATTGCCTCCATGGAGCTGTCTGGAAAACAAGTCAGTTATATTTTTGTGGTTTACAATGACATTTTAAAATTATACCTGGGATCGAGCAGACTTTTTCAGATCTAGATAGTTGGAGTGTCTTTCCACAGTGCAAAATAACGAGCACTGCATCCAAGTTTCCCTTCAGAAATTAGCAAGTTGTCTCCCTTTTAATTGATGACTCACAAACATGCAACACTTTTGACCCTGGTTTTGGAAGGTGTAAGCTTTATTTTATGCTACATATACATATACATGTACACCTATTGAAATCAAGACTTCCCTTTTCCTTGGGGAATTTTCTACAGAAATCATAGTCTGCTCCAAATTGCTTCTGCCCTGACCCCTAAGAAGGAGGTCACAGTCCACATGAACAAGCATTTTCTTGGCAAGTATACCACCAGCCGGCATTGTTAAACACTGGATCAATGATCTTACAGCTGCTCAGCATTGTTAAAGACTGTATCTATGATCTACCAGCTGCTCAGTATTCTTTAACACTGGAGCAATGATCAAACAGCTGCTCAGCATTGTTAAAGACTGGATCTATGATCTACCAGCTGCTCAGTATTCTTCAACACTGGAGCAATGATCAAACAGCTGCTCAGCATTGTTAAAGACTGGATCTATGATCTACCTGCTGCTCAGCATTGTTTAAGACTGGATCTATGATTTACCAGCTGCTTAGTATTGTTTAAGACTGGATCTATGATCTACCAGCTGCTCAGCACTGTTTAACACTAGATCTATGATCTACCGGCTGCTGAGCAGTTTAAGACTGGATCTATGATCCCACAGCTGCTCAGCACTCTGTAACACTGGACCTATGATCTAATAGCTGCTCTACATTGTTTCACACTGGACCTATGATATAACAGCTGCTCTACATTAACACTGGACCTATGATCTAATAGCTGCTCTACATTGTTTAACACAGGATCTATGATCTAATAGCTGCTCTACATTGCTTAATACTGGATCTATGACCAAATAGCTGCTGTGCACTCTTTAAAACTGGATAGATGATCTCTGCAATTTGATAACACTAATTCTTCTCAGATATGCATGGCTACAAAACGTCCCTGCCCCCCCCCCAACTGCTGCATTCCTGCCCATCTAAATATACATATACATTCGCTGCTTCAACAAGCTGCTATACATACACAGCCCTGTATTAATTCTGCAGTACAAGGAAATATATCATATTTTGGCCTATATAAATATGGCAACAAAATTCAGCAAAATATTCACATGTGATAGAATAAGTAGAAAATTATTAAAATGTCATAAGGTTTTGCACTGAAGTAGCATACTCTTCTAATAATTTGTTTTCAAAAATTCATGCTCAGTCCTGTGTTTTTCTTTAGATCAAAGAGTACGTCAGTGAAAAGTTATGTTAATCATTCATTTAATCAACCTTCATAAACGTAACACCTTTTTATAAAAAAGTAAGACAAGCAGATTCCTTTGGGATATGTTTTCACATTAGCTAATTACAAAAAAAAGTTTGTATTTTGCTTTCAGCCCTAAGCTGTTGCACCACATGAAAACAGCAACCAGCTTTCTACCACAATAACAGAAGCTACAACATGAAGTAAGACCCTTAACTTGTGTAAATTGGGGGAAACAGAACACCGATCTTATACATACAAAGTGTAAACACAGTTTCAGCCATTTTTAGAGAGAATTGCTTGTGTGTGTCTTCTACAGATCTTAACTAATCTGCTAAGTTGCATTTAGTAATCCTGCTCAGCCTAGAAATGTGATAAGGCTGGGGGGGGAGGGGGGGTACTTTCCTAAAGTTTTGTTTGGGGGGGGGGGGGGCTCGACCTTTCAAAAACCCACCCTTTGTTTCACAGGGATTTGCATCAGAAAAATAAAAGTGTGTCAATATAAATTATCGTTGTTTGTCTTGCTCTCTGATCGAGGGCGCCGGACTGAGGGCGTGTGTCACTTTAGTGACGAGAAGGGGACAAACGAGATATGCCGCCTCCGCGCATCTTTTCCCGATTAAATTGCTTTTGTCCGCTGCATACATATACTCTTTACCTCCACTTTTTCCTTAGAACCTACTTCGTCGATTGCAAAGCAACAATCGCTCCACTAGCAACAACGTACCGTTTTTTTTCAACTTTATTCTCAACTCTTCAAATAAGTCAGTCTTCATTGTACGGAAATGACCTTTGACCGACCCCAAACGACACTTCGAGGATTACTGGCCTCTCATTGGCCAAGCTATTCCCGGTAAATTAAATTAATATATTGTTCAGTCAAAACATTTGTATTTAAAGAATGAAAGTGCTAATGTTACAGTAAATCGCAGCTTATAAGTTATAGCTCCCAATATCTTGATTGACAGTCCACAATACAGCATTCCCCAATGTTCAATTTTTTCATATTTATTTTCTTTGAAAGATCAATGTATGATATTGTAGTTTTCTTTCCACAGTGGTTTCTAATCATTCGTTGACAGTGAGTAAATAGGCCTACTAACCAGTTTGTAGCATATTCTCCACCCATAGTGGTGCTACTTCTGCATTCATACGACTTCCCTGCCGTCAGGTTAAAAATACCGCCAAGTTTCACTTTGCGTGACGTCACAGACTTGTGTTTGGAATTATAACAAAACTATTCAGAAAATAATGCAACACATCTCTGCTCATAAAGCATTTTACAGATAAATTCTTGCAATATTATTAAAGCAGTTTGACATATAAGTAAAACATAAATGTCTTGACTGAACAATATATTAATTTAATTTACCGGGAATAGCTTGGCCAATGAGAGGCCAGTAATCCTCGAAGTGCCGTTTGGGGTCGGTCAAAGGTCATTTCCGTACAATGAAGACTGACTTATTTGAAAAGTTGAGAATAAAGTTGAAAAAAAACGGTACGTTGTTGCTAGTGGAGCGATTGTTGCTTTGCAATCGACGAAGTAGGTTCTAAGGAAAAACTGGAGGTAAAGAGTATATGTATGCAGCGGACAAAAGCAATTTAATCGGGAAAAGATGCGCGGAGGCGGCATATCTCGTTTGTCCCCTTCTCGTCACTAAAGTGACTCGCGCCCTCAGTCCGGCGCCCTCGATCAGAGAGCAAGACAAACAACGATAATTTATATTGACACACTTTTATTTTTCTGATGCAAATCCCTGTGCTTTGTTTGGGCACTTTTTTTTACAAAAATGATACTTTTGTAAGGGAATTTTTTTTAACCAAAATGGTAGATAATATGGTCTGAAACTGGCCACAAAAGTGCTCCAGGGAGAAAAACTTTGACCTTTGTCCGGGAAATTTTCCTGAATTTTGGGTCATATAAGAGAAAAATAAAATTATTACCCTTTATAAGGGATTTTTGTTCAAAATACGGGACCTTTGTCAGGGAAATTTCACTGAAAAGAGGGGCCTTCAGAGCAGCACATGCCTAGGATCGTCAATAATAAGAGTGATCCCTCCCCCCCGGATTAAGGCATACACAATGTGCACTTTGCCTCCGTGCATCAGCTGTTTATCTGGGGCCAGCTGTATCCCAAGGGAGCTGCTCAGTTTAGAGCAGAAGTGATGACAGATGCATACACTAGTAACAGTGTTCAGCGATGTTTGGCACATTTTGGTGGTGATTGGTGGTGGCTAGCGGCAATGGGTGGCAGGCGGCGGCACCACCACCGATCGCTGCCGCCAATACTCTCTCTTCCACTTTGCCAAGGCGGTGGTCTGCGGGGATCAGCGTGGAGGCCAATCATCGCCACTAAACGCTGTGGAATGTGGTGTGCTGCAGTCTTGAAACACTCCCAACATATGCCAAAGCTGTACAACTTTAGTCCTATATGATTAAATGTATGTTGCAGAACCTCAACAAATGCTCCCTAATCTATGTTGAAGTACTTTGCAATCTAGTCTGTGGTGCTTGGCTGCATTCGGCGGTACACAGTACACATCCTAAAGTCACATATTGCAATATTAAAGTGTGTATCTGAATATATGCAATCCTTTTAAAACAAAAATGCAGAACCTTGCCACAACTGAATCGTGACAAAGTGCTTCAAGGTTTGAAGTACAGGATGTATACTTACTCTTCCAATCATAACTTTATTAATGGAGCACTTGGTTCTCTCGCGACTGGCACCACTGCTGGTTTTCTGTATATTTTGAAGATCTGTGCATAATAGTAAAGAAAAGGGTGGGAACAACAAAATCACTGAAGTGGATTTTTTGACAAAAATTAAGTTAAAAAAATATTACATACAGCTATTACAAGACTTGACCATCCACATGTCAGTCAGAGTGGCAGAAACTAGAGTATACATAAAAACTACAATGCAAAAATTCAAAGATATAGCCTACATATATATGCTTACACATACAGAAACCTGATTTTACAGGCTTTTTCCCTCTCACTTATGTACTCACATTGAGGTACAAGGCTAGAATTTATAAAAATGTGCAAGATTATTCGATGATTTTCACTGATGCCTGTACATGCATATGGAGATACACGTCTTAGGAGAGTCTCTGTGTGAATACATTCTCAGATTCCCAGCAAAATTCTAGCCATAATGTGAATACATCAATGATCTTGCTTTAGTTTGAAATGCTAGGGTCATCAACTTGACATTCATGTGCCAAGTCATATTAAACTCAAAACTGGGCAAATGGCTCAAGCTTTGTATTTTGGCAGGATTGATACCCATACATGTACATGACATACAGATCACATCTCACCAACCACACCAAAATACCAGCATATGCTTCTGGCACATAAAATTTTTCACCATGCCGGCATTGTCAACACATGAGGTTATGCCTGTGAAGGGTACACTGCTTGACCTATAGATGTGTTCACACCAATGCATATCATGTTCAAATCTAAAAACAAGCAGGCAGCGCCATACAAGACCTTGGTATCTGCAACTTGCTTAAAACTATACGCATGTTTACAGACAGTAACTTTGATATCGCATGTAAATCTTGCAATCAAAATAAAGCTTGTCGTCTTGTGTAAAATACGAGCCAAACCAGATAATACTTAGTGATACAGAGCCTTAAAAAGAGGGTGCACTGTATACATACAGTACATACATACACTGTAATACATGACAATTGGTTGTAACAAGCTAGAATGTTAACATTTGTATGGACCATTTCCCCGTGAATAAAGCCTGAGTTAACAGCTTTCCTTGGCACGTTATATTGGTAGGTGTCATATATTGGTAGGTGTCATATATTGGTAGGTGTCATATACAACTCTTATTCAAATTGTTGCTATTACTTCTGAACTTATTCAAAAACATTGAAGCAGGTGATATCTGACCACCAGTCGGATTTTGTCGAGTTTCCAGCATGTGACATTGAGTGGACTGCACTGCTTAAACCACCAACAGATGTTGCCAATCTTGTCTGGGTGATTCTGCTTGAAGCCTACCTCTGGAATCCTTGCAATTGGAAAAAGAAACCAAAAATTATGTGACAACATGCTCTTGAAATCCTACCTTCTCTGGCTGCTAATATCTGTGTAACCCCTACATTAGGTTTGACAGTGAGACTCTTCCTGATTGGCTGGTAGGCCTTGGCTATGTCATCCTCTTTCCTCTGCAAATGACAAGTACAGACAGACATGTATTTCTAAATTACATAATCTATTGACCTGCACAAAATCTTCCATCTGGTTTTTATACAGAGCTGACTCTGTTATTAATTTGTACATATGGGATTTGTACCAACTCATGATCCTGTACTACTTGTAAAAAAGAAAAAAAACTAGACAATTTAGAGCAAAGTTGTCATGAGTTCTTTCTGATCAAAGATTAGTATTACTGTAGGCTATTTGGCTTTCATTAAATGAAGGATGCACACTTATTGTACAACTCAATTTTTAATGACTGCAGTATGTCAACTTGAACAACTAACATTGAGTCTCTTGCATCCAGGCTGTGGATTCACATCAGCCCTGACCAACTGTAAATTTTGCTCTTGACCCAAGGATACAGATTTAAAGCTTTTAAAATTCTTTCAACTGTAACTTTTCCCTTCCAAGTAAGGTCTAAGTACATCATCTGATAAAAAATTCTCTAAAAAGCTGTTTTGTTTTTCTTCTTGCCAGCTAGGCCTTAATTGCCTTGCGACTGACTTACCCACTTTCTCCAATACACTGTACCCAACTGGACATGAGAACCACCCAATATTTCAATACACGTGCCCTTAAGATACACTAGATTGTATACAGTCGTCCCCCTCTTGAGAGACCACCCCAAATGCAGCAGAAATGTGGCCTTATGAGAGGCGTGGCTTCTCTTGAGGGGGACAATATAATGCACAGGCTTCACTTGCTGCACTGAGAAGTGGCCTCTCAAGAGGGGGTGACCTCACATCAGGGGGGCCTCTGAAGAGGGGGATAACTACTTGGGCACTAGCTTTTATATTAAGAGTATTTGTATACATGTATTGGAAAGAGCTTGCTACAAGACATAGCATCAATTACAGCGTCTTACTCAAAATGAACCCTTATTGGAAGTAGTCCTTTCATTTTACTACTGTTTCTACATGCAGCCATTTAAAAAAAACACAATAAAAAACACACTGAATCCTTCATGGAATCTTAACAGAACTCACTAAAATCATCACTTTGACAGAGCAACTCAAGTCATAAATCTTACCTTTGCTTTATCTGACCATTTAAAGGATTGAATAGTTACATCGAGTCGCTTCAGTATCATCTCACGTCGAAGCTCATACTCCTGTGCCAAAGCATAGTTGATCTCCTCCACTGCCTGCCATTGTTTGTCTGAAAGTCGAGCCTTCAGTAGTGGCTTGCTCAGGTGGTTTTCTGGTGCCTTGCACGCTAACTCCTTTACCTGCATTGTTATCATTATTAAATTTATTGTTTTAAAATCACAGTGCTTCTTCCATTTTAAATTTCCCACAGAACTTTAATGTTTATTAATCGTCCAATAAATACATGTTTTAAATAATCATTCAACTTTTTTCTTTTTTTTTCAAACTGTTCCAAACCATGATATTTGCATGCTATGAGTAGAGAATGCATCAAGTTGGGTCAGTCACAAAGTGTAGGAGACACATGAGCTCAATTTTAAATCCATAATATCAGAGAGAAAGCACATCCCACAATTTAGGGCTGCAAAATTGTTTGGTTTCCTTCTGATGACTCATTCATCAAGTTATTTGGCTGTTGAGCCTCCAATATTCAAAACTTTTGAATTAAATGTGATAATATTGATTGATTAAGTGACTGGACTGGCTATGGAGCACAGAGTGATTGGATTGTGCTATTTTGGGGGGTTCAGAACTACACAGATGTGGCACTGTTGCTCCTACATAACACTGTAAATTGCTTTATTTTCGCGTCTATGAATTTTCAGGGTTTTTGTATTTTTGACATTTCACTGTAATTTTAATTTCACTGTTTTTGGACATAATTCCCATTCCAACAATGTTTAAATACTATTTCACTGTGTTTTTATTTTCATGGTTCCGTGCCATCAGTGAAATAAGCGAAAACAAGAATACATCGAAATTAAAGCAATATATAAGATATAGTTGCCAGTTATTACTTCGATTGAGACATATTTATGCAATGTATGGTGAGGAGAGTGCAGTGTGGACAGTGTCAGGGGTCAGGGTTATATTCATGCACACACTGTTCTTATTTAAACCCATATCAAATCCTTGGCTTCACTCTTGAAAATTAATAAATCCTCTGTAAAGTGTTCAGCAAAATAAATTTTAATATGTCACATATATATACTTTAATCTACTCATGCTAATTTTTAGCCCCTGCCCCATACATGTACCTCTCAAAGTAGTAATTCTAATTTTTTCACAAAAATTGAATCTATTTGTGGTAGCCCTTCTCTAGTTCAGTGTAAATATTTTATAAACAGTTTAGTTCAACAATTTACAGAGTTTCAAAAGCAAATTTCAAATTTTGAAATTTTTAAATATCTATCGCCAATAACTTGAAACTATGCCTTTTACGAAAAGAAAATCAGTATGGTGTGGGACCACAACCTTATAAATCATTTGATTTGACATCACAAAGTAAACTTCATCTTTGCTTTTGAATAAGCTTTTTTAAATTATGTGTATTTTAATTAGTTTTGCATCATCAATTTGATAGGGATTGAGTGACAAAATCATACTATGTCTTATGTTCCCTTGCAGGGTATACATTGCTGTATTGTGTATTTTTTATGGTTTTGGATTGAAAACAGGGAAAGAGCCTCGTCTTTTATGAGAATCTTGTCCATCAAGATAATCTTCCAAAAAAACAAAAAAAAACAAAACAAATAGAACACTGGAAAAAATGTAAGCAATCAATATCTACGAAGATTATCACTACATAAGCTAAAGTGCAGCGTTTCCTAAAACTATTTTTTTCTACCTTTAATTTATTCATCATGTAAAATCCTCAGTGTGGTCCCACGTACAGGTATAATTAATACAAATACATATGCATGTATCTGGAAGACTTCTTCACACAGGCAGACTAGCAAAAATCTCTATTCGCATTCTATTATTACCCTACATGTGAGTACAAAATCTGTTAATTTGGCACACTTTTTACAAATAACACAACTTTATAGAAAACCTTGAAAACTCTCACACTGACCTTGTTTTCAACTTTGGTAAACAGCTGGAATGGGGTAATGCCATCAGGAGGCTTGGGGAACCCCAGAGCAATCAACATAATCTTCATGTACTTGGCTGTCTCACTTTCTGCCTGTTTTGATTCAGAAAAAAAAAAATTATATTCATTATAAAATGATACTTTGGAACTTGCATAAGCTAAACCAATCTTGTGTGTGTGTGTGTTTTTTTTTAATTCTTTTCAATTATTAGTTTTTTCATAAAAAATACAATAATAATGAGCTTGAAAAAATTACAATAATTGTTTGCAAAACTAGTCAGAACACATTCTTCTGTAAGCACACTAGAGCATATCTTGTATGTAACTGAACCTTCTAAAATGTACACAGTTAGAATGTGCTGAAAAGCACTCTATATTATCACTTCATTGCCTTTACTTTCTCAATGCCACATTCTGGACTCAGTCAACAGTTTTCCTTGATGAGTTTTGCAGGTAGCTGTTGTGGGCGTGGGCCATGCTTATAATTTCTGCAACTACTGGCATACTGGCACTCGATGAAGGGTTTGATTTACAAAGAATATGAATCTGGCATCACCATGTTAACCCTTAAAGTGCGGATTTAAGACTGTGTCAACAGCTTTCCTCGGGGTATTTTGAAACACATTCATTGTACGCAAAGTGTCCTGATGAAAGCTGTTGACTAAGACTACTTTTTGCTTTAGAATGGGCTTGCTGGTATCTGAATGAAAGGTATCCTCATGAGGAATTTGAATCTTTTAACCGTTATATGTTTAAGGGTAATGAGCAAATAACTATAGAAGAGATTAGCACTTTAAGGTTCACGATCAGATGTTGGCAGATAATTTAATTATCTATTAAAAAAATATAGTGTTGAAAGATCACAGGTAGTAGATGCTGAGTTCCTTCATACTCTTTATAAATCTGAGGTAGCCTAAGGCCCTATAGCATCGATGACTAGAGCCAGGTCGCAGGTGATTCAAGAGTTATGCGACAACCGTGGCGGGAAGCTAGACTCACCCTTGCATTCTATAGCAGTACAATGTAGTAGAACAGCTTGATCACTTGTGCCTTTCAGATGGTTCATACACCTGTCTGGCCACAAATTTCAAGACTTTTTCAAGACTTTCCCAGACTGATTTGTCCAAAATTCCAAACTAACTTTGAGTAACATCAGGGCTAACACGTAACAAAAATAACAGGTATCATTTAATTAAACTTCCACATTTCTGTCCCAAATGAATTAAAATACCCAAGTCTGAGTACAAAATATGATGTTCCAAACTTTTCAAGACACAAGTGAGAAATTCAAGACTTTTCAAGGCCTTGAAGGGCATGACCTGAAATTCCAAACTTCTCCAAACTTTTCAAGGCTTGTACATGTATGAACCCTGGTTTCATGATGCTGTGTTGTCATTTTGAACTGTTTGATTCATGGACTGCTTTTTTTTCTGATTGTATTATAATTCTCACACTGTGACTTTTTACTTCTAACCCAAATGTTGAATTCCCATTTCAATTTGTCATATGTACTGAAAATACATATGTACTACAAGTAAGAAATAAAAATATATACTTAAGGGTTAATTCAGAGCATATCAGCTTCTCTTGAAATTGGCAATGACAGAGTTAACCCAAGAAAATTTTCACAAATTAGCTCCTGGATGGGAAATCACGAAAACCTTGTGTGGCACCTTTATCGAACGCCACTTCCCAAACAATCTGTCTGAAGGATCAGATCAATCCTAACTGACTTATTGTTTCCACACAGTAAGGTCACCCCCTTGAGTATCACTTACCCAGCCTCTAAATAATGAGTTAAAAATCCAAACAACAACAACAACAACAACAACAAAAAAAAAAAAAAGACCCGAAGAATGTTGTTTTATCCTGGAGTTTGGTCCTTCAGAACACATTTATGACTCTGCCACAAATCTTTTGGTCACATTGGGTAATGGACATAACTCACCTGACCCAATAAAAAAAATTCAAAAAATTCAATAAATATACAAGTAAATTAAGCAAATCTTGGCCATGTTGAGGATAATAAAAAGAACATTCCACATGTTAGTAACACATGAACAGGTTGAAAAAACTGATACAAATTAAAAGCAGTGTGCCAGATGTATGATCTCATACAGCGGACCATGATGTGTGAGTATGGATGCATGCTGACTTGCTTTTTCATTCCACTTTCCACTTGATACAAGTGGCATAGGTCTACATATCTGCTTTGAGAAGAACCCTTCAACAAGCAATTGTGGAATTTTGTCCACACCAAGTGTGGGATTCTTTAAAGGAAAAAAACTCTTCTACTGTCACAAATTTCTCAATCAAGTAGGCCTCTGTCTCGAACAATGTTTCCACTTCACAGCAGACCCAACTGGTCAGTGCATCATACAAGGTGACATATCAAACCTGCATTTAAATGATGCTCAGTTGTGTTTTTAGTTTTTAATAATTTAATTTGGAGAACATAAGTTGCCTATTTTGTGACTGTTAAACTGGTCCTTGTTAAATATTCAAAGATAACACTAGCAAAGTGTGACATTGAGTCCTTTTCTCATTATAATTCACATTACTGGGACTGACGTCTTCATTCACAGGCTTGCACTTGCAGTAAATAGTGCCTGACAGCATAAAGGAGGCTCTGTGCCCAGCACATTGACATCACAGTGTACTGTGCATGCTAACCAGTAACTTAAGTGCCAGATCAACTGCAAGATTTACATATTTGTCATATGCGAGCAGGTTGGGCATTTTTTTCATAAACCATGGGAAATTAAGGCTCAATGCTTGGTAAATGTATGCTGAGTAACAAATTCTTCTCATCTTTACTGGGAAGTTGAGCAGGTTTGTTGACAAAACAAATGGAACTATCTACTGAACTGCACATTCCCCATGAAGTTCCAAAAACATAAAGGACCCTGAATCCCGCACTCCACCGACCCTGTTGTCACAGAGTGCAGCAAGTACATGTATCATCATCACCATCAAGTCAGGGAGGTCACAGAGTGCAGCAAGTATCATCATCACCATCAAGTCAGGGAGGTCATCATCACCATCAAGTCAGGGAGGTCATCATCACCATCAAGTCAGGGAGGTCACACTTTCTTGCAGGATTCATCATCCTCAAAAAAAAAAAAAGGATCAGAGGAATCTTGTGTTACATAGGATTCCAGTTTATCATAAGGGACATCTGTGAAAACAAATTTTATGAAACTGTTAAAGGATTTTCTGAAGATATGGTGGCTATGTCATCCGTTTAGACACCACTCACTTTAACTCCATATACATGTAGTTTCAAAACTAAACCAAAATCAAAATTAAATATCATTGGGGATGTTTTAAAATAGGGTTCTGGTTCATCATATGGTTCATGTCTGATAAAAATTTGGCAAGGTAGTAAATCCTTCTTGAGGATATTGCAGTTATGTTGTACCCATTTCCACTTCCCGGGCCCCAAATGCAATATCACAATGAAAACAAATACAATAACAAGGATAGTTTGAGGTACGTTTCTGGTCAATCATAGGTATATCTTTCACACAAATTTAGTGAAACTGCAGTCCCTTCTTCTTGAGATATACTTGTGACCTTGTTCTTTTGAGAAAACTTTGATAGCAACCAAATCCTTTAAAATTAATAAGAAAATCATATCTGATCACAGGAATTTTGATTCTATAGCTAAGGTCAATTTCTTTTTAGATATTATGGTAGCATCAGTGTTGATTGATGGACATGACACAGGGGATGGTGATATCCTTAGGCCTTTTATGTGCTGAGGATAAAAAAAAGAGAAAAGATTATCTCACACATTTCATGAAAATTTTTTTTTAGTTTTACACAGCTGACAAAGAAGGTAATCAAAAAGGGAAAGGCAAAGAAGTGATCTTCAACCAAGTTGCATAACATCATAATCATGAACAATTTACAGCACCCACTGGCCCATAAATTAGGTTTCCGCTTGCATTGAAGGCAGTGACACCGGCATACGTACGGTCGTTTCCACTTCCATTGTGCCTGGTAAAGCCGACGGTTGGTCTACGGCAATCATGCGAACAGCTGCTAACTCTGATGTCAAGTAGTCTGAAGGTAAAAGCATCATTGTGGGATCCATGGTTTACCATCACAATTAAATGTGATAAAAAGTCATGCGCAGCATCAATCTCAATTTTCAAAAATAACCTTAAATTTCAAGTTTAAATGTATGATAAGTACACAGATTTTCAACCATAGGCATTAAAACTGCACACATTTAGGGGATTCAAATATTTCCCCTGTTGTTGAACTTGAAATATTTTGTCCAATCTTCATTTCCTTTGTTTTCAAGTTTGAATGCACTTGAATATGCAAGAGTCATTAGCTTTCTGGTCATACTTTAGCCCTTTAAACCCCCAAAGTTATGACTATGTTAGCTTTATTTACCATGCTTTGGGAGGACCCAAAGCATGGCAAGGCAAGGTGTTGACCTGAACCACTCTTAAGATCTCTGCAATGGTAGGCATGCTGGTACTTGAATGAAAGATTGATTTACCAAGAATATGAATTTAGTGTCCTTTAATATGTTACGTCAGAGCACATTGACTTTTGTCGCTATTGGCAATGAAAGAGTTCAATTGTTTGCTGTGGTAAAAAGCTTTGCCAATCAAATGTTACTTAATCATTCTCACCAAAATGCCAGTTATGAATGAAAAGACTGTCTCTGATAACACACACATCCTTGGCTAGTTGAGGGAAAAAATTTGACCAGGGCAAGGCCACAAATGACGGTTGTCCTGCTAAAGATGCCTGACCTGTGTCTCATCAGAGGCTGGTGAAACGGCAGTGCGTGCATGCTTTATATAGTTGTGTGTAACATACACGTAACTAGGGTCCAGCTGTATGTTTCACGTGCTCGGTCTTGCATGTGTGACGTGACAATGGCCTGAACTGACACTGTTGTCATGTCTAACCATGTTTGCAATGCACTGTAAGTACACATGGGTGTCATGGCTGTGACACTCATTATACCCTGATGACTTATGGTCATCTTAAGAAGTGTATTGGGGCAGTGGTGTGTATAGCAGCTTCCACCCTCGATAAAGATTTTTTAACGGCTTGTTGGCTTATGAAACTAATGTATCATAAGTGTGTGAAAGTGGTGTTAGTACGCAGATGAACTTGAAGGTAATTTTTTTTTTACAGTGAAAACTTGTTATATTGACACCATCTGTTCCCAAAGAAAAATGCCAGATAACTGAATATGTCAGATAAATGAGTCATATTACAAAGAAAATAGACCGGTTCTCACGAAAATTTTTTGTCATTATTTTGAATATGTCAGATATCTGAGTGTCGTTATAAAGAGGTTTCACTGTAGTTCTTTATACTGTCAACACAGATCAAAGTTACTTTATACTGTCAACACAGATCAAAGTTACTTTATACTGTCAACACAGATCAAAGTTACTTTATACTGTCAACACAGATCAAAGTTACGTATAACATTTATATGCAGAGGTGTCCACTTTGTAAAATTGTACCACAAATGGTACATTTCGTTTTTTTAACTTTGCTTCCACTAAATTGTGCTAATGTAACCTGAGCATGGCCTTGTATCATATTCAAAGGATTTCGAACACCAGTAATCCCCCAAATCTATCCTTCTGCCACCATGTTTAATTTCTTAGATTAACTAAGGTATGACTTGGGGGATGGGTATCAATTTTCATCTTCTGACCTAGCAAGTAGAGTCTGTCTTCTTGATCCGCAAGCCTATCTGTGATTGGTCCATCAGTCAACTTGGTGTAAGGACAACCTGTAAAATACAAGTGACATTCATCAATCATCTTAAGGAACTGTCTATTCATACAATGAATGACTGTACCAGTGCTGCTAACTTGTTTGACAAGTTTGTAAATTCTGCACTTATTACTAACTCCTTATATCACGTTTATCACTGTAATTTCTCACCAGCAACAGTCATCATGTATGCACTAACAATATCCTAGTTCACAAAACACTGCCTAGAATTTTCACAATTTTTAACATAATGGAAGTTTTCTCTGTATCAGAGCACCTACCCCCAAAAATAATGACTTGGGTTTTCCATGCTTGCTGAAACACTGAAATTATGTTTACAACTTTGTACATGTCGAGACTTTTTGTGAAGCAAGCGGACAGACATAAACTCATTTAAGGGAGCTTGGAGAAAAACAAATTCATTACAGTACTTGTGTTTCTCATTAAGGGGCCAGTACACTCTACAACAATAAAATTGGAAAATGCTAGTTTTTGTTGAATATTATATTGTGTATTCTACAATTTTCATTTGAACCCCTAAAAACTGTATATTTTACGAAAGAAGACATCTTGATAAATGTAAAACCTGCAACAAATCTTTTGTTACTGTACAGTCATTAAATCTTAAATAGTTTTTAAATTATAATAAAAAATTTTCATATTTTGAGTATAAACAAATGTCCAGGTAAACATTTGGTTTTGATCAAAATAGACAGACCCTAGTGTTGGCTACCAAACAGTATCTGGAATTTGAAATCTTTTTAAACTTTATTCAAAATTTTAAACATGTCAAGGATCTATAAAAATTACCCAAGCCCTTTAAAAAAATCTGAGATACAGTATTTTAGACAAAGGTGCTTGCTTTAATTTGATATTACAAGCAAACTTGTATATTAATTTTTGAACATGCTATTTTTCATTCTCTGTAAAATTTGCAAATTTTAATTAAAATTAAATTGAAATGATTAAATCTCAAATTGAATAGTACATTTAAATTTAGACAAATGTTTTCTTTCCAAAAATATATGCTTTTAATAGTCTTGCATGTAAATCAAATGAAATAACTACATATTTGTACATGAAAGTGACAAAGTGTACTAGCCCCTTAATCGTGTAAACTCTGAATCTGATGCCAGGGTTCATACAGCATAGCAAAGCCAAAATTCCATACTTTTTCAAGTACTTTCCAAACCATTTTTGCCAAAATTCCAAACTCAATTATCCGTGGTTTTATGGGTATGTATGTATGTATGTATATATATATATATATATATATATATATATATATATATATATATATATATAGTGTGGTTCCCCTTTTATAAGGCCACCCCAAATGTTTCCTTATTACGAGAGGTGGTCTCTCTTCAGGGGGAAAATATAATGAAAATGCCATACTTGTTGCGCAGCAAAGTAGCCTTTGCAGAGGGAGTGGCATCTCTTTGGGGGTGGCTTACAAGAGGGGGACCAATGTATACAATTTATATATTGAACAAAAAAACAACAACTTCTTGTTTGATACTAGCAAGCGCTGCTTCCCCCATATTTTTCAAGTGCACATTACTTGCACACACCTTGCATCTTGCGCTGTATTTGTCCTGTTTTACAGGCAAAACCCAGTCCTTTTATTTGGGGTTTTCAAGCCAAAGTTCATTATATGTACAGCCTCCCATTGTTCTTGTGGCTTGGTGCACAATTTATGCCCGCGACGAACATTTACGGTCATTTATCCATAATTCAGGGCTCGACAATTTTTAAAAAAATCACTTGTCTGCTGGGCAAGTAGATTTCAATATCCACCTGTCCTGATAAAACTTCTATAAACATCGTTTTTTTCTAACAATGCTAAGGCCTAGGCTAGACAAACCCTTTACCCTAAAATGTATTTGCCGCTTATTGTCGCTTGCAAATTCGCAAAAAAATGTCAAATTTTATGATTCTAGCTGCAACTGTTTGACAGTGAAACTGGCAAAATATCAAAAATACAAATTGAAAGTAAGCTATTTGCTTGGGGTGACTAACGATGAAAAATACATTGTAATTTCTGGGACTATAGGAGTCCGTATAAACTTAAATAACGATTAAATAGTTGCATTGGCTTCAGTTCAGGATCCTTTCTCTCTGCCTCGGATGGCGTGATGCACTGATGGGATGCATATCGTTTGCGTACCTACCATGAATGCTATCGGTACATCGTAGTAAATTTGCGTATACAGTATTGGCAAGTTCCTCGCAATAAACGGTGTTCTTAAATCAAATTCAAACGAAAATTTTAATATTTCAATTCAGATATCGAGCGTGCGCACCGTCAACATCTTTCCTGGAACTGTACACAAACAGCTGCTTTAGCCATGTGGTCTGCCGCACAACACATCACCCGATTGGTCAATTCAGTCACATGCAAAAATGAGCCAACCACGGCTCGTGCTACGGTGTTTTCATCATGGCTTCCGCCCAGTGAACATGTGTGAATTTACGGAGGGAACACACAAACGGGTAGACTTGCTCAAGTCTCACTCGACTGTCCTCCGTATTCTATTTAAAATCAAATTTATTGCCAAATTAAATTTTAAGTAAACACACGTCGTAGCTTTACCTAGCTGATTTGCGTGGAACGTGTATATAACCAGATAACATTGACTCCAGATGATTAGCGCCGGGCGGTCTGCACTGTGTTTCTTATCACACAGACAAGCGAGCGGTCATAACTCACTCCTCTTCAGAAACTGTTAATTGAGCTACTGTGTAATGAAGGATTAAGGATTGTCTAATTGCAGTGCACCGCGTCAGGCAGAAGGCGTCCAGTGAGACTTGTCAAACTTGCCGGCTTGTCCCTGCTATGAATTATTCATGAGCAGTCAAGCACGTGACAGATTCAAGGCCGTCTCAAATTCCTTGTGTTGACTGTTGTTTATTTACATGCAAGCATGCACATTCTATTGTAGAGAAACGTCAGTTCTTGCCGATGGCTATTTCGAGCGGCGTTAAAATGAATATTTTCCTTGCTTTGTGACAATTTGAATGATGTAAGTTTGCAAAACTGCGCAAAAATAGGGTGATTTCATCGTCTCAATCTCGATTTTTTTTGTCTCCGCGCCATGTTGTTTATATCGTTAGAATGCTTAGAACCTTGTCTATTTTAACAACAAGCTCTCCCATTATCTGAAACAAAAGTATTTTAGCGGGAACCCCTTCAAAACTGCTTCTATTTCAAACAATTTATTAAAGCAAGAAACAAAATTTAACGCTGTAAATTGGTCGGAATGATAACATATACTACCACTGTACCAGTCCTTGCGTACAATAGAGCAGATGGTCCAATTTTTTCACGGAAAGAGAGTAAAATACGCTAGCTGAAGGGAAACATGGCTCGGGTGAAATTACCGCTGCCGCGTGTTTATCATGCTGACAGTTTGTCAGTAACTGCTATAAAGTGTGTTTATGGACTATTTACTGCAGCAACAAGCTCTACCATTATAATTGAATATAACACGCAACCGATCTTTAGAAAAAAAATAACAGAGGAACAATCGTTCGTGACGCTAACCCAGAAAAATGCGCGGACCGGTACCCATGCAATAGTATTCACACAGGTTTGACCGCTTTGATCAAATCGTGATTGAGATCGATATATTTCCTTTGTTAGGGTGTAGGGCAAGAGTTTTTGTTTAAATTGACAAAAGAACCACATAGAAATGTAGAGGTCTTACTCAACAAAACTTAAATCATGACGTGGATCATTTTGCATTAATGCAAAAATAAAAAAGTTGTGGCACTGATTTGACTTCCAAGATCCCGCGAAACCCCGGATGTTGTGACGTCACTCCCACCGAATTGATGGTAGTCCAGAGTGGGCTTGTGCAAGTTTGACAAGTCCCTGGTGTTGGCAGCCGGAGGGAGACGGTCCGCTTTGTCTCGCTTGAGTGGCCAGTGACTAGCCATGCATTCATCGAAGGCCTTTAGTGTCGACCAGTTGAAAAAAAAATAATAGTAGGACCTACTTAATAACACCGTGTAGTTGGCATAATATCATTCAGTTAACTTTGTGGAGGGGAAAATGTATCGCACTTCTGGGTGGGACCGCGGGATGGGAAAATAGGGACATGCACCAGGGACTTGTGCAAGTCTAACAAACGGGAAGCTTTGTTTTTGTTGCAGCATACAAAAATAAAGATTCCGGTGTTTATTCCAACAATTATTTGGAGTCACAGGCAAATACGCAAAGGTATGGGATAGCTGGAATTGCCGAATGTGTCCCAAATCAGTCCGTGAGACTTGGTCAGTTCACTTCACCGCAGATCTAATCCAGTGTCCCCGCTGTCACTTGCGTGTGACTGGCAGGTGTGTGCTGTTTTTGCCGGGAAGTCATCGCACGGCACGTATTTTTTTCTAACACTGTTTGAACCCACCGATAAATAGCATTTCATGTTAATTTGCAGATGAATTTGCCCTGCAAAATATTCTTATTTTTTGACGGATTTTACTTGTAAAAAATTCCAACTAGCCCGCAGTGATAGCACTTTTTTATTTCCACCAGCCCGAGCCCAATTCTGACAAGCCCGAGCTTTCTGACATACAAATAGATTTTTTCATTGTTTGTTTGTTTTTTTTAAACCGGAAAATCGATTTTCCATACTTTTCAAGACTTCTTTATGAAACTCCATACTTTTCAAGGCCTGGAACAGAGGGCATTCAAATTCCATACTTTTCAAGCTCTGTGCGAACCCTGTGATGCACTCCTGACCCATTGCGTCCTCCTCATATTATGTCTGCAACAAAGCCATTTTATGTGAGCAATGGTGAGCAACAGCAATTGTTTGCGTCAGAACGGAAGGACTGCAATATGACATGCACCCACCAACCATACACTGCACTTTTCATATGGTTGAAAAATCGTGACTACCTCAACTGTTCGACCAGTTGATGGAATTTGAACACATAGAAGTATAAAAGACCAAACTATACATTCTTACCGTATTCTCTTAAAAATCCACTGAGTTCCATCAAGAAGTTGTCAGAATCAGATTCACCTGAAAGATTATAATTATGTAGTTTGTCAATAAAATCATTTTGCCGTTTCTTTCATATGTTGCAGGTAATTGTGTAGCCTAAACTATACCAGTCACATCCAAAATTTTTACATGTATTTGTAGGCTCATTTCATAACTTCATCAAGGTAACATGATAAATGTTTCCAGTGTCATGTTATTTGAAAAAAAAAAATCTGTCATGCTGACCTTAAATATTTATTGATGTGGTCACAATGTCAATTTCTAAAAGTCTAATGTACCCAAAAGAAGTGGAACACATTAATTTAATTACCCTCATACATGATGAGTATATTCATTCAATATTGTTTTGGCATGGTTTTAAATGCCTTTATGAAATCATAATTAATGTGAAACATGTATGATGTATCTTCATACATTTTACTCGTTTAAATCCCAATAATAAACACTGGTAGCCATGGTAACCTCTGCACACTCTTTATTCAAGACACTGAATTTGAATGCAAGGTCAAATATGAATATCTTTTTTCCTTTCTTATTTTTAAGCGCAAGAACATTTTTTTCTTGTACATGTTACATGGGAAGTTATGCAAGATGGGGCAATGGATGACTGTAACTGTCACTTTGCAACCTACCTGAAACAGTGCTGACATGTTCCTGTAAGCCGGTTAAGCCACACAGTTCTTTGGTCAGCCACTCCACAATGTGTGTATAGTCTGATGATGCAGCTCCAATTTCTAATGCTGTGTGGAATACTTCACCATCAGCCATCACTGGACCAACATAGCTGTACACAAAGGACAACTGAGCATTACTTTATGTCACTCCACCCTCATAGAACACAGACTCGACAGATTTCCTTGGCATGCTCTGGGTGCAATGTACACAGAGCCCGCCAAGGAATGCTGTTGACCATGGATTAGAGTCAAACAGAATTGACAAGGATAAAAGTGGAAAAAATGATTGAACCATTCACGTATTAAATTCTATTAAATAAGTCATCCCCCCATGAATTGCTGAACTTACTAACCCCTGAATACATAACACATGCATAGGTGTCAACACTTATTGTATTTGTGTCTTTTTTGTCCAGAATCACTTCCTGGTACAGTGGTACCTGCTGTATGCAACCACTGCCGTGAGCAGCCGCATTGCTTTTTGTGGTCACTAGGCTCGGACATAGGAGTCAATTTCTTTGTAAATTTTACCTGTGGTGACAGGTCACCTGCTGTATGTGGCCACCTTTTTATGGCAGAAGGGGTGGCCACATACAGCAGGCACCACTGTAGTCATTACCCTATTCAACAGACCGAAGTCTTTTCTCTCCATAAGCTAACCTGCCATTGTCTAACCTTTTTATATATATATATATATATATATATATATATATATATACATATGGAAGTACTATTGTCCATATTGGACATGTTCTTCTGTAAAATTTTGACATGGGCTGTATTAGCCCATTTAAATTAAAGGGTCTTCAGCGGGTAACTAGTCAGAATGTTTTGGAGCCTGTACCCATACATGTTTCTATTGTGTCTTTTTTGGCCAGAACCACTTCCTAGTAGTCATTACCCTATTCCGCAGTCCGAACTCTTTACTCTCCACAAGCTAACCTGTCCCTGTCTAACTTATAAACATATTGAAGTACTATTGTCCATATTGCACATGTTCCTCTGTAAAATTTTGACATCTATAGACTGTATTAGCCCAAATAAATTCAAGGGTCTTCAGCGGGTAACTACTCAACATGTTTCGGAGCCTTTTTTTCCATACATATCTCTCTGAGTAGCGCCTCCTTGTATAAGCTAAATATTCAGCAAAGACAACCCACATAATAATAAATGAATATGAATGTGGCAAATGATGAATTAGCTAAATACGTGAAGTTTAGCTGATAAATGCAAAGCTTCATTATGAAAGAAGAATACCTGTCAAACAAACCATAATTACTAAATTTGTGTAGTATAGGCTCAGATAACAATTTGACTTACCCCGAACCAATATGTACCCTTTCTAGCTGGACAGCTTATCCTAGTTAAACCACCTGCCAGTGTTTAACTGAAGTGGAAACAAGCTGGGGCATTATATTCAGTCCCAGTGATTGTAAAATAAACAATTGCAGCTAGACCACCTGTACAAACCAAGGGAAATCTTAACCAAGACTGCAACAATGTACATCCTGCACCAGACATGTAAAACAAACTCCATGATGACACCTACTCCTCAAACAACTAAGTTCTATTTCACTGCCAACCCTGAGTCAATGTATCAATGTAATGTGTCAGGTTTGTGACATTTGAGAAAATACTGTCAATTTTTAATAATTTATTAATATTGAATAAATGTGCATTTAGGCATGTCAGAAAAGAATGAAAGTCATTAGCATTTATGCCCAAAACATGTTATCAAAACAATTTTTCTTACCAGGATTTTAAGTACAATTAGGCAAACATGCAACTGTTGTAGGCTGCTGCTTGCTACAGATAGCCCGGGGGGGGGGGGGGGGGTAGCTGACAGAAAACATGTAAGCCTAAAATGTCTGAAAGTGATTATTAAAACAGAAAGATGGCAAAAAGATAAGTAAGTAGCAAAACTATTACATGTATTAGTGGCTCCTTGTCTGAGCCAATTATTTAGCACAGACAACCCACATAATAATGAATGAATCTGAACGTGGCAAAATGATGAATTAGACAAAATAATAATAAGGCGAAGTTTTGCTTATAAATGCCAAGCTTCTTTCTCATGATTAAAGGTTACCTGTCAAACCAAATGAAATGTGACCAGTATAATCTCTTTGAAGTTATCTCATCCAGTTTGTTAAATGCTTCAAAACAAAATTTGACTGCAGAAAGATGGGTCACTTCGCTTCGGCATGCCGAACTGACAGCGCTGCCGAAATGATCAGAAACCACACAGTGTTTTAAGTGGCAAATGTCAAAAGACTGTTCAACTTAAGTCCATTCTATCCACACAGGGGGGCGGCCTAACGTTCCCGACGAAGTCCGGACAGCCACACCGTCACCGGTAGTCGTATTTACTACCAGAAGCTGCGAAGTCTGTTACCCCCCGGTGCCTTTCGTTTTTGGACAACACGGCTTCAGCAGCCAGTCCCGACTCCAGATCACAGGGACTCGAGCCTGATTGAGGGCGACAGAGTAAGGGGCACCAAGAGGTCGCGGTGCTACTCTGTCGCCCGCCCGCCCTCAGTGTTACTGAATCAGCCCGTGTCCTGGGCTGGAGTCGGGACTGGCAGCTGCAGCCACGTTGTCCGAGTACACTTTGTGCCTGCAATAACTGCATGCACGCATTGCTTCAGAAACTTACCCTAAATCTTCCAAGGTATCTAGGACGTCGTTTTCCATCATGTACACTATGATACTGAAAGTTCGGCCGAAATCTGTCACTGGAATTGAGCAGAATCACGAATGTCACTCCACCGATTCCGTCAACGTTCTCCGTCAAGTTTGTCTCCGACGGAAGTGCAGTAAAAGTGAAACTAAATTACAAATCGACCTGAAACGGCATGTACCACGCTATCTCCTATAATATGCATCGACCTGAAACGGCACAAGTCTCACCCACTGTTGCCTTTTGTGGGTGAGTGCCTGTCACAAATCAGGAGTGAAATTTGTTTCTTCACATTGGTATTGGAAGTTGAATGTTGATGCTTTAGTAACTCTGGAATCTCTTTGCTGTCATTGTTAGGTTTGATATTTATAAATATGGGTCATGTTTTTCTGCAAAAGTGAATCATACTAGAGACATCAATTACTGGCAGTGCTTGAGGTGGGAGCTGATGGTGGGAAATGGGAGGGTGGGCGAGGGAGTGATTAGGCCTGTAACATGATGTCTTAGAATGTCACTGTTGGAGGAAGGGGAGAGTAGAGGAGATTGTACCACAATAAGCAAAATATGCAGATGACTCAAACATTTTGGTTTCAGGAAACAGTGTTGCCAAATTGAACAAATGCTAAATGAGAGTTTGTATGGCTGGTAATGAACAAATTGTCACTACATTTGGGAAAGACAGAGAGTATTTCGTTTGCCTCAAAGCATAAACTGAAAGAGAATTCTGGTCTCAGTTTAGTGTATAATGATGCAAACATCAATGCAAAATCAAATGTGAAATACTTGGGCTCAGTATTGGATCAAGATCTATCAGACGATGTTACTGGATCTAATGCAATAAAAAAGGTTAGCAATGGTATCAAATTTTGGTATAGAAAGTTTTTTTTATTTATCTGATGCCAAAGAAAAGAGGATATTGTGTTCAACTTTGCTTCAACCGGTTTTTTTTTTTTTTTTTTTTTTTTTTTTTTTTTTTGACTATGCATGCATATCATGGGACTGGGGTCTGAAAGCAAATTTCAAACAGCACGGAACTAAATGGTCCGATACACTCTCTCTCTTGATTCAAGATATCACGTGAGTGCAGACCATTTTGCTCTGTTAAACTGGTTAGATGTCGCATCAAGAGTAAAATTGTTGTCTTTAAATGTAATGTTCAAAACGGAACAATCTCAAGCTCCAGAATATTTTTATGACCTTCAGCTGACCAATACCGTCCATAACATAAACACAAGACACAGTCAAGGCTCGTTTGTCTTACCACAGGTTAAAAGCTAATGAAAGAACTCATTTATAATCTACAATGGTGTGAAACTCTGAAATGGAATCCCAAACGAACTAAAGAATTCACCATCGGGACAGCTATTTAAGAAATGTTGTAAAAGGTTTTTGAGGGAGTCAATGATTGCAGTAGAAAACTCAGAATATGTTTTTTGAAAGGGAGCTGTTTGATTTAAAACTTAGTACTTTCATGAGGCCATAAGTTGGTTGCCCGTGGGCTGTACAGAGGAAATCATATATGTGCTGCCATCTGTATAGCTTTTGGGTAACTAAAGAAACTACATTCTAGTCAGTCATGGTTCAAGCCATAAACAAAATCTTTTTACCATAATATACACGTCTTAAAAATGGTGCTATTGATTCTTTTGTACGACGTAGAATACATACTTTTTTTACATTTAATTTATATGTGTGCTCAATTTTCAGTCTAAAATATATATCATATTTCACCAAAGTGTCTATATATACCCAAGTGTTGTGGACCGCTATTGAAATAAGTCGAGCTAGTATGCTGGCTTTCAAGCGCTTTCCATTCATATGGGTCAAGGTGTTATCGCTACTATATCCATGGTGGACCACAACATGAAAATAGCCGAAATGCAAGTATGAAATCGGGAAAAATATTAAGTTGCTTTGCACAGGTTTGTGACTGAAGTGCTTTAATTATTTATGAATTAAGATTGATCTAAATTTTCAACAAATTAATATATAAGTAAATATGAGCACCAAAGGCGAAATTTTTTTAACTCCAGGGACCTGCTGTATGTAATTTGCAGGTTCCCGATAACATTAAGATACTTAAACTATAAATATATAAAGCGGTCCCTCTCCAGCACTCCCATCTGATGCATCGAGAATGATTTCACCTTATTTTTGAAAATGTTCATACATTTACTTGATATACCCTGGCAGGTTCTGCATGGGAGTAGGTAAAATCATGGTACAGTAGTACCTGCAATTACCGACCTGGCCAAATTCATTTTTAGCATTTTTCAAGAACTGTAATGCAAAATTTTGCTACAATGCTCCAGCTGGACAACCTTGGACCAGCTGCAACACGCGACCGACCAGCAATATCACCCCCACAAACAACCACCCGTAAAAAATAAAAGCAACCCCCCCCCAAAAAAAAAACGGTCGTTCAAATCAACCGTAACCAAGCTGTAAGACAAAGCTAACAGAAAAGCTGCCCAACGTGTGCCGTTGTTTTTCAGCAAAGCCAACTCAAACACAGTATTTTATTTCAACTTGTCTGGACAGTCAACTTGGGCCGGGGAAAAAGCATGGTGCCACCATGGGTGAGTATGGTATCCAGTATCGCTAGGTTCCAGGTGTTCGTTTTCCGAGTTACCAGAGGAAACAGTCGTCAACGTATTTTCAAAAGATGACTTACAATCTAAACTTTAATCTTCCCGCTCGGTTGTGTCTGAAGCGGTTATCATCGTTACTTATAAACCCAAATGCAACACGAAGGCATACGCATAATGCATGCACATTGAGTGCCCATTTAAACATGACGCAATGCATTGTGGGAGAGGAAAATCACAGCGAATCGTGGCCTGTGTTTTCAGCTCGGTTCCAGGTGTCTGTTCTCCGAGATACCGGGGCAAACGGTCGTTAAAGTACTTTTAAAACATGACTTACTATCTCAACTTTAATCTGCCCGCTCGGTTTTGTCTGAAGCAGTTATCATCGTTAGTTACAAATCCAAATACGACACGGCACGCTCGAGTGCCATTTTGAACATTGCGCATTTAATGCATTGATTGTGGGACACAATAGTACACTTGATTTGGATATCAAAGTGAATCGGGCCCACAGCATATATATCATTATTGATGCTCTGAAATAATTGCAAAATATATATTTTTGGTTTCATATATGTTAACACTCTTCCCACCCCCACTCAGCAAGATCCTCCCAATACTCATTCACAAGCCATTGGCATTGGGTGCGGAACTCACTATTTTCACAATGGCAGCCAAGTCGATTGGATATTTTGAAGAGGTAGCGTCCAGAATATATGCGTGATTAGTGTTAAGGGAAGGTTAATTTGTCGAATGAATGTAACGTACAATATATAGTGGGACTTTTCCAGAGTGAGCATTACCTGAAAATGTAAATACAACGAAAAACAGTGACCAGTTGTAGGCCCTAGAAACAGTATCTTGTATCAGACGTAGAAGTCGCCCTGAGGCAAAAAATAAGGGTCAGTAATGGGCTGAGTGCCAGGCGCCCTACTGCGTCAAAGACAAAGCTCAATGGAAAAGGTTGCCCCGATAGTGGATACAGGTCCGAAAGTACTGGCGAGTTTTTATATTAGTGGTAAAATAAAAACTTGTCAGGACTTTCGGACCTGTATCCACTATCGTGGCATCCTTCTCGGACCTTCTCGCCCAAGCTCCAGCATTCACACACCAGGGGGTCGTGGCGGGTTCTACTAAAATTTATGGCCCCAGGACGACTTCAACGTATGATACAGAATACGTACTGGGGGGCCCACCGCTGATGTTTGTATTGCGGTGTATTTACATTTTCAGGTTATGCTCACTCTGGAAAAGTCGCATATATTCAACATTACATTTATTCGACAAATGAACCTTCCCTTAACCCCAATCGCACATAGATTTTGGATACTACCTCTTCAAAATATCGAAATCGTATCACCGGCACTTGGCTGTCATTTTGAAAACTGCGGACCAATCCGGTTCGCCCTAAACACAGGAAGGCACCATAATGTGCAGGAAAGCACAAGCCGGCACAGGATAGCACCGGCGGGCACTCAAAAGCACAGAATGGGACACCACAGTAAGGGGACAACACCGAAAGGCTCCCCCTGAGACACAGGAAAGCACAAACAGGGACACCTCTTGATGACCAAAATATTATAAGGGATATATCCAAATATAGGCCTAATTATGGATCTTATCCCTTGAATCTGAGGGGTGAATACCAGTGACATTTAACTGACTTCAAGTAACTTGCTAACTTGAACTAGACTAAGCACGTTAACTGAAATAATGTAAAGGATGTACATGTAAACCAAGAAAATAATTTTAAAATACAATATGTTTTTAGTCGAGAGGTTTAAACTGGGCCTGTAATGCTTTTAAAAGCAAATAAACGGCAAATCTATATATTATGTTGTATGGGCGTATAGATTATGCACAAATCATAGTGAGTTATCAGGTATAAATCAACTTAACTTACTGCCTAAATCTATTGGACTAGGAGCTTTCAAAACAAACCTGTGTACACAAACACGCACAAATTGGGACTTCCGCTCTTGAAGTGATTTACACTTCTGCATTGCATGGGTTTTCTGAAAATAAGTCTTTACAAGTTTAAAAAAAAAATAAAAAACAGCTAATTATACTGTAATTTGCAGCCTAAAACGTCAAGTTAAATATACATTGCACAAACTTCAAAAACATCCTCGTGGTAAAATTTTCCACAAAGGGTGAATACCATTGTAAATCCTTTGATAATAACTACAATCCAGAATCTTCAATTAGTTGAAAGAGGGCATTTAATGGAAGAAGAAGCAAGGTTTACAATTTGTATTAAAAGTTGCATTATAAAATACAACTGCTCCAGTAGCCCTCCAATTTTTGGTGTATTCGGCTGTGTATATTCGACTGAAGACACACGCTGCTGCTAATTGCGGTCTCTTCTTTAACATGTATATATCATGCATTCACAGTGTGGCATTCCACAGTTCGCATAGTAATCTGTGAATAAGTTCCGATTAGAGAAAAAAATGGAAAATATTGCATGTTGTATCATGGAACACCGTCCTGGTTATATTTTCCACTCAGTACGAGATGTTGCCTGGCTGGTTGTATGTGACAAAAACTCGAAGCATATCAGAACAGCCATAAGCAGAATAGGCTATCCAGTATAAAGATGTTCAATTATTATTATTATTATTATTATTATTATTATTATTATTATTATTATTATTATTATTATTATTATTATTATTATTATTATTATTATTATTATTATTATTATTATTTTTAAATTGTTATTATTATTATTATCAAATAGAAATGTGTGACTACTATCGTCAGGAAAATTGTTTTGTTTTGCATTTTGGTGACTTTAACTATTTTGATTTTTGTATGCGGGTACAAATCTGAAACATGTGTACAGCTTCTTTGTCAATTGTGCGACCTTGTTCATGTTTTGTCCTGTGTGTTTTGTAATATACAATTTGTGTGTCACTCCACGTTCTGGAGAACCCCCCAATTAGTGACATCTCGATGTACTATAGGGCGATCAAGCTGAAATAAATGTGTAAAAAAAAAAAAAAGAAAAAAAATCGAATCTCTCAATCCTGAATTTTGGACCGAGTCGACAGCTTTCCTCGGCATCGTTGCCTTCAAAGTGCGCCTAGCAAAACTAGGGACATCAAATCATATATATATACGTGTATTCTGAAACTAATAGATCTGTATACATGTTGTTTTTAGGATGGACGAAATGTATTTTCAAACAGAATTCAAATAAGATATTACGATTTAGATAGTAGACACTACATCAGTTTGTATTATACGGAAATATATATCCGTACTTTTTTCCATAATGTTCATGGCTGATCTGTGATGCTTTTCCGTTTAACCACCAGATTTGGTATGTTAAAACAAGAAGCCCTATTTCTTACAAGTCATGAATTCAAACTCTAATTTTTCCTCTCTGTCTGTCTGTCTGTCTCTTGAAACAACGACTAACTTAATATCATCATCATCATCATCATCATCATCATCATCATCATCATCATCATCATCATCGCAATACACAAGAGCTGTACGTCATGGTATACTAGTACACTGTTATGTTCTTCGAAACTGTTAAATACAATGTCTGGAAGAAATGATATTTTTACTAAAAAATTGTTAAAATTATGGATATTTAAAATTTTCCAATGGTACCTTTGTCTTTTAATTGAAGAAGAGGGGCCATTGATCGGGGTGCATATTTCTAGACCTTTTGATGTACATTATAAAGGTAATCCTTTCATCCAAATTTTGCTTTCCTTTTTTTTTTTAAACTTGATATTTTCTCAAGTAGAATCCTAAACTTTTTCAGATTTGAATGAAAGGTATTTCAGGTCTTTACAGTTCTATAGTGATTAGCAATTTAAATTGCTGTCTTTGAATTGTTCAAAACGAAACGGTGTTATATTTATTTCCTCCATTTGTCAAATTGTGGCTATCTGTAAGCTGGGCTTCACCTCTAAGGCTCGCTAATCTGCAACAAGATACATTGAGCAATGAGACATGGTAAAGTATGTATTACAAGGTATGGTGGTGAAAACATGAACACATCACATCCCACCCACTCCCTTTGACGAATGAAATAAGATTTAAACAAATAAAATTGTGCAAGTGGGGGATGTTAGAGCAAGTTGGACAGTGTGACGACTGTACCAAGCAAGACAGCACGAGGACTGTACGCAGCTGGACAGCACCATTACTACACCATACTTCCCCGTACCATGAACCCCAAACGTGGCGTACACCCGAAAGTGACTTTCACTTGATTTAACTTGCACTGGAACAGCATCGGGTGGCTCACCGGCGAGCCGCTGTTGCTAGATGGTAGCACACCAAAAAAATTAAAAATCCTTCCCAAGGGAAAGATGAAAATATATCATTCGTTCGTGAAAGCAAGTGGGATCTTCATCGAGATTTTACAGTGCTTAAAACATACACTGCTTATACAATCGTGTATTTACTTTTTTCAGGTATATTTTCCCACGTTATTTTCTCCATTTCCATCAAGTAAAATATTTTTACAAAATTTTCTCCTTTGTTCTTGGTACCACACAACATGAAGATGGTTAATCACCAAAATTAATGGCAGCTGTAGAGAGACAAGTGGATTGAAAAAAAGTCAGTTTCAGTTTCCGGGCTTCAGTTTTTGTTTCCAAATGACATTTGTGTGTTAACATGAAAGCAGTAATGAACAGCTTTTTTTAAAGATACAGGCTTGGATGCAGACCTATATATGGGCTTCAGTTTTTGTTTCCAAATGACATTTGTGTGTTAACATGAAAGCAGTAATGAACAGCTTTTTTTAAAGATACAGGCTTGGATGCAGACCTAGAGTGGCCTTTAAGATTTATTTAAACACATAACACTTTAACATTTTCGTTTTTTTTTCTTTGTCCTTACATGTGTAAATGGTAATTCTATATTTTATCTGTATGTCTGTCTGAATCGGTACCAACGGCATTACCTTGATGTAGCTTTAGGTCCTGACTTTGTATTTTGTGCCATACCCACCAGATGGCGGGTTTATGCAATAAACTATTCATATAGGCAGATATTGGCACTTTGGGAACTTTTGGAATTTGAGGCACTCTTTTCTCTATTACACGACAAATCAGGAGTTGTTCGGTAACAAAATAATGCTAAGATTAAGTAATAGGCTATGTGTAACATTATTGTTTAAACTCTTTTGTTGACATCCTTTAATGGGCACAGAGAGTAAGAAAAATTACAGATATGCTTTAATTCATTAGTCAATCTCGAGGGGCGAAATGTCACTGTTGTTTTTAAACCATCCAGCCCATCCTTATTTTACTCATGGTAGTATTGATGTATTTCTGGCAAAACCAATTATATATATATATATATATATATATATATATATATATATATATATATATATATATATATATATATATATGCACATACTAAGAAGGAAACTTTACATGTGTAGCCGTAAGATTAAGGTTCAGCTTTTTTAAAACGCACTGCATGTCCTTTTATACTTCGCAAATCTGGTGTAAATACTCAGAGACCGAATTGACAAAGTTGAAAATTTGTTTTAATAATGCTTTCAGATGGCACCCTAAGTTCTGTAGTGCCAGTGATATGTTTATGTCAAACAATTTTAAGACATACGGAGAAATTCAAAGGACACTTCTTGTTTTGTGTGCAGAATATCAATGTCAGATAATGTGCCACTACAGACTTTGGATAATAGTGATATCCGTTGGTGCTCCCCACCTTGGGGTTTATGGACAAGGACACTCTACACGCAGCATGAGAACGGCTAGAGATTTTTAATCTAAGACTGTTTTATATATGCCAATTGTAGGATTTACATGCCCTTTTTAAATTTTTTTTTAACCCTGGTCTGCCTTTTATGTAAACGATTTAGTATATAATTATCTTGTATATTTTTTACTACGTATGGACCTGTTTTAGTGTCTGAAATAAAACATATCGTAATATGTATATATATATATACATACATATATATATATATATATATATATATATATATATATATATATATATATATATATATATATATATATATATATATATATATATATATATATATATATATAGCTCTGCACTTATAAGCAAAACTTATTTAGCTAATTCATCATTTGCAACGTTCGTATTTATTCATTATTATGTGGGATATCTTTTGCTGGATATTTATCTTAGAGACCCTGAGATGAAGAGCCGCTACTCAGAGACATGTACGGGTACAGGCTCCGAAACATGTTTTGAGTAGTTAACCGCTGAGGACTCTTCAAAATATTAGGGGTAATGCAGCCTAACGTGCGCAATGTGGACAGTAGTGCTTCCATATTTTTTCATAATGCTATTTCAAGACCAAGTAATGAATAAATCTAAATGCACCAGTGAGAGGTTAGCTTATGGAGTGGAGTAAGTTTGGACTGCGGAATAAGGTAACCACTACCAGGAAGTGGTTTTGGACGAAAAGACAAATGTTATGTATGTATATATATATATATATATATATATATATATATATATATATATATATATATATATATATATATATATATGTGTGTGTGTGTGTGTGTATGTGTGTGTGTGTGTGTAAATAATACACATTGTTTTTTAAAGTATGTAAACTTGTTCATTATCGACACATATCTTCATGCACGCATTATGCGTGACTGTTACGTATACAACTCATAAAGTGTATCTGCTTGGTTTTCTCTATTTTCTTACGCTTGAAATCAAAAGTAGTTTTATTTAAAGGTGCCGACCTAGACAAGTTTTACAAAATCTCATTCTTTAATTGTTCAATTTTTACAAATATTGCTATCTTTAATAATATGAATGACCTGAAAAGGAAACAACACCAAATGAAAGTACATTGTTTGTCTTCATTGGCACCGAAATTATTGACTTTGTGTTTTATGTGTTGGTGCTATTTTCAAATAAAATCTAGACTCGTTTCAAGGCTCTTCATAAATTAGTTCGGCGGTTAGACCAAATGTGAAAAAAGGCCTAACACCGGCCAGAAGGGACCTCGGGGCGCTAAGACAAAGGGCTGTTTATAATAATTCATTTTTCAACAAAATCCAATATTTTAATTTAGTTAGCCATACAATGTAATGCACTAAGTTGGCCATAAACTCCAATGTAATGCACGTGTATTAAAACACACACACACACACACACACACACACACACACACACAGGCGTTACAATACTTTTAATATTCTCCTGAAAGGCATATGATTGCTAATCTATAGGCCCCATACACACGTCTCTAACATGTTACAGACTTTGTACCGATCCGTGGTTATGAATAGATATGCTCGGAGTGCCAAAGCGACTTGGTAAGATACAAAAAGTTCAAACATCTGTAGTTTGGACAAGACTAACATTGTGAGGTTCATAATTTTCAAGGATGCAATACTAATGTTCTGTTCCTTCTGAATTTCAGATTTAATATTGGATATGCATGTTGAATCCTGCTGGATACAAAGACATAGATCTGGTGGAGTTAGTGTTTGGCACAACTCGGCCAGCAGTGAGGCCGACAGCTTAAAAAGTACCTGTACAAATCAAAAGCGCCATCTGTGTTGCTTGCAGGTTCACTGATCTGATTTGATGCTATTCAAATTTGCCGATTGATTTGCGTTGGGAAAGCTTTACAGTGCTGCGTTACATTAATGATATTTGGTACACATGGAAGCAAAAGTTAATGAATGCTATAATTTAAAACTCAGCTGTTAAAAACGAATCTTTGTGACATATATGGATTTGTTTGCTCAATATTCACGAAGGTCAATGTGGCGCAATGGCATAGCTGGAGCCAAAGTCACTGTCCACCGAGAATACTGACTAGGGTAACCCTAATCAGTAATTACGGTGGACAGTGACTTTGGCGGTCAGAATGAATGGGTTCCTATAGCCCAGCATATTATGACAACCATGTTGCTGGTTGCCCCTGTGGGTTTCATGCATGGTCTTGAAGATCAGTACATATGGTACTTCCCACAATATATTAGTATCAGAAATTACAATGAGTATATTGTCTTCATAACATAGATTGCTTACTGATAACCGGTTTAAGAAATGACCTACTCTGGGACCAGGGGCATCCAATCCATAATGACTGTTTTAATGGTTTGTCATCGGAACAGTTGCGGAACAAAATTGCTAACGATGGAAGAGCCATAATAGATTGGTCGTGGTCTATAAAAATAGCTGGCAATTGCTTGATTGATAAACATATTCACATTAAGACGAACCTGGCACCTTTTCACACAACCATTTGAATATTTACTTGTTCATTTTTTTCTTTCTGGGAATGTGCATTCAAGTTTGAGTTGTCGAGGACATATGGCCAAGTTGCCATTTTCCCAAGTGTATTTGGCCCTCGTTGGATTCTTTAGGTGGCATGTATTTGTTGATCACGTTTAACCGTTTACATTCAGTTGTGATGAATGGCTGAGACAGTATATGGACGGATTATCAGTTAACCCTATTCCGGTCAAACTGTTGGATCACGACCAGTGATTTTTAACTCTTTCAGTGCAAATCACGACTAAAGTCGATCTACTTAAGTCAAAATAGTCTGAATTATCATTAGGATCCCAAATTCGTATTCCTAGTAAAAGACCTTACATTATAGTACCAGCATGCTTATAGTTCCAGAGAAAAATATCCCAGGTCAACAGCTTTTCTCCGTGCGCATTGGGAGCATTGCGCCCAATGCGCGCCGAGAAAAAGCTGATGTCTCACTTCAAAATTTGGCACTGAAAGAGTTAAATGATGTGCCCCTTTTTTTCTAGTATTGAGCCTCCATCAGAAGTTTGCAAGATAATGATCGACGTCCAGACAGAAAATTTTATCATTTTGATCTTCCTATACTTTCGGGTAAAACAAAAGAAACGGATTTTTGCGGATAAAGAGACTGCATTTTCTTCAGAAACAGCGAAAGATGGAAAGAATTTTAGGTTTTTTCCTCAATGGCAGTAAAATATGAAAAGTTAGAAATAATCTCGGGAACTTTTACGACTTTCAAAATTTCTAAAAGCCATCTAATGTTGTAATTACGACTTTTATCATCTTATTGCAACATATTATCTCGATTATATATATATCATACCAATATTTCGACATTTCACATAGTAAATCCAAGTTGAAAATGACCTAAAGGGGGTTACAAATGAGGCCCCAAACGAAATGTTATTTCTCATAGAAAGTGGCGACAAAAGAGCAAAACCTTGTTAAGGTACAATTAAGGAGGTCACTTTTTTCCACCTTTTAGGTTTCAGACATGGTATGTTTTACATTACATTACAAGTACAATTCGGAATTTCATCGGCTCATCAGCAAAAGTCATTATTACCGAAATGTGTATCGCGTGGCCAAGTAAATTCACGACATAGTACACTGTCGTGGAACGAAATAAGAAAGGGGTACGTTTTAAGTTTGTTTCACCGAAAACATTTTTATTACGATAAAGCTTTATATACAAAGAGCAAGAAATTAAGGGAAATCTTTTTTCGCCTTTTATTTAGATGCTGCATATAAGTGTTGCACTCTCTGTATTTTGAGTTGTTTGACCAATGTACAATGTCGGGTACACTGACACGAGTCACACAACAACATTTCTCTGATCAATGGTGATGGTCGTGGCCGTCAACAGTGTGGTTCCTCCACCGTAGAGATCGACACAATCTTCCACAGAGGCGCTCTGGAAAACGAAGAAGCAGAAAAATATAAACATTGAATCATTACTGCGCTACGTGGATACTGCCTTGCAAGACAGGGATTGCAATCAAAGAGAAACGACTACCGGCGTCCGCTCATCTAACCTTTCGATCAAGCACGTGAAAATGATGGTAGGTTGGCAGACAATCTGATCGCTATGTTTTCACAATAACCAGTAGGCCTACAACGTTATCCTTCCGTGGCCTATAGTGCACATGTTTCAATTGTGGTGTCAATGTACAAGGCATACAGTATGCATGGAAAAGCCACCAATTTGCAGACAGTCGTCTAGTTACCAAATTAGGATTAAGAACAATAATTGCAGCTGTAATAGGAAAAATTCTGCTTTTCATGTACAAAATTATAATTGACTTTTCAGACTTGGGTAAAGAACAGTTCAGTAGGGGAATGCACTCGACATGTTACACAAATGGGCCATTGGTTTGGTCATTACATGATTTTGATCCGTAATTAACAACCTGCAGCCCAGGCGTATGGAAAAAATAAGACAGTAATAACTAGAAACGAGTTTTTCGTGCGCAAAACATTATGCATTCCCAGATAATGCACCTCTCACCAGGGGCTACCCCTCTTAGAGGGCCACTATTGTTTTGCAGAAAGTTTGACCTTGACATTTGACCTCAACGTCACCTCTAAGCAACTTTAAGGGAAGTCTCACCTGGGTGCATAATGACCAAGTTTGATGGACTTCAATCATACATATTTGAAGATGTGGCAGGGAAACCATTTTATTTTGCAAGGCATTGTGACCTTGAATTATGACCTGAAGGTCATTCATAAACACATGAAAAATCAATCCTAAAATCCATGGAGTGTCTGTACCAAAAGTTTTAAGTAAAAATATGGCTTACGGTTTTGTAGAAGTCGAAATGTGAACTACCATTGCAGACCCCATTGACTTACATGGTCATCAATAGGAGTATAAATATATACCAAAAAAAAAAAAAACAAACAAAAAAAAAACAAAAAACAAAAAAACAAAACAAAAAACCACCATAAAAAATTCAAAAATCATTGGAGCACGACCATTTGAACACAGTGGGTAGATACCTACTCAATGTACATCCCTACAAGTTTGAAGTGAATCTGACCAATTGTTTAGGAGAAATTGAAAATGTTAATTGCAATCCCCATTGACTTGCACCGTAATCAACAGTAATATATGCAGTTTGACCTTTCAGGGTCACTCAGGTTAAAAATAAACCATACAAATAAAAAGCCGATAGGTACTTTTTTGTTTAACAGTAAGCTTGGGCCTGCGATGCACCATTAAGATGGTATAAGCCAATATGCGAAAATTGCTAAGTCAGCAGAAAAATGCAACAAGGATTTGAGCTTGACGTTTAACGTCAAGGCTGCATATTATTATATGGAAAAAAAAATTCCAGACCCATAAAGTATCTGTACCAAATTAGGAGGCAATATGTCAAGAGAGGACAAAAATAAGGAAAACTAGGAAAGATGATTTGCTACATAGCAAATTAGTGTGTATGTGTTCAAAGCACATTGGTATGGCAATGTACAGTTATCCATAACACAGGAGTAGAAATTGGAATGGCATCTCTATCTATTATAGCTTTGAAGTAATTCAAGATTTAAAATTTCTAATGGTGCTATTTAGCATAATTTAAATTGCTACAACTTTTATTTTTAATTCATTAGCTGCGCAATGGTCAACAACCCCCTAGTAGAAGTTGGAATGACATCTCTATCTATTACAGTGGTGAAGATATTCAAGATTGAAAATTTCAAATACTGCTAATTAGCATAATTTAAATTGCTAAAACTCTTGTTTTAGATTCATTACATGCGCAATGGTCAGCAACCCCCTAGCAGAAGTTGAAATCACGTCTCTATCTGTGATAGTTTTGAAGATATTCAAGGTTTAAAATTTCCAGTACTGCTAATTAGCATAATTTAAATTGCAACAACGTTTGCTTTAGATTCATTACATGAGCAATGGTCAATAACCCCTTAGCGGAAGTTAAAATGACATCTCTATCTATAATAATTTTGAAGATATTCAAGTTTTAAAATTTCCAATGCTGCTAATTAGCATAATTTAAATTGCTACAACTTTTGTTTTAAATTCATTAGATGCGCACTCGTCAATAATCCCCTAGTAGAAGTTGGAATGACATCTCCATCTATTATCTATATTATATATTGAAGATATTCAAGATTTAAAATTTCAAATGCCCCTAATTTGCATATTTTTAAACAGCTTCATTCCTCTACATAAAACGGTCAAACTCCTTGTATGAGGGTACAATCGTGCCACGTTTGGAGTTTCTATGTATAATTGTTTCCGAGAAAAGTGTCGGACAAATTTGCTGATAAAGAAGAAAGAAGAAAGAAAGAAAGAAAGAATTTCAGGAAAAACAGAAAAGTGTGTGTTGACACACACACTTTAATAAGATACGCGGTGGCGGCGGCGAACGACGGGACTAAACACTATATGCATCCCCAAGGGAGGATGCATAATGATACATCAATGGCCAAAATACTGCTCATGTTCTTAATTTGCATTGTGCATAACATATGGACATTAAATGATCATATGTGCACAAAAATAACTACCTTGCATGTTCCACTTAATTAATCTGTTACAAAGTATGACTTCATATAGCAAACATAAACTCCATCAGGAAGCGTGTTTATCACGTCATAGCCTTGAACTCAGAGTGCGGTCAAATGACGTGAAATGGTCCCAGCTGGATGTGCGATTAATATAATAATGACATTACCCGATTCAGTATGCATTCCTCTGTTAGAAGCGTAATTTTATGGTGTCTTGGCAGTTGATCGTTAAAGTGTTCCGAAAGATCTTAATAACTAATTTAATAGCACTGAGTATTGAACAAAAACGGATGTGAATGTGGATGGTCTTTATCGCTGTACCACTTAAAACAATGGTATGTTGTAGTTCCGACGACACATGTACGCAGGGAACAACATAAAACAAATACAAATTAATTAGCATCACAATGAGCACCTTCAACTTAACAAATTGGGAATGCTAAACCAAATATTACAGCTGTCAAAAAATCACGATAAAGAAGTCAAAAAGAGTATACATATAGGCCCATAGAGTTACAATCTACCTCTTATTTTTACGCTTTTATAAATTAAAAGTTTTCTTTTGATAAATTTTAAATCAAATTCGTAGAGAATCGGCAGATAAGATCCCTACGCAACCAAAATAATGTAACACTTTTCGGTTTGTAACCAATCGGATTTATCTAATGTCATCAGTTCATATCCACGTCTGTAAGTGCCTACAATTTATTGGGTCTGTAATATGCGATCCCAGATAAATTTTTGCGGACAGTTTTTAGGTTTTTAAAATTTTAAGTGCACAATGGGACGCCCATACCTCCCTTAGTCGTAATACAGGCCTATAGTCCCCCACTTGCCTTCCGACACACTTACTTTGTTGTTCCCGAAAAATTCTATTTACTGTTAATTCAATGTCAAGATAAATATATATCTTGGAAAATCCCAACTCTTCATTTCTAATAAAGAATTATAATTGTCTATGTAGTTGCGTGATTAAAAATGTGCATGCTAATGAGTTATCCCTATTTTCAGAAGAGTTAAACCGGGCTGCCCTTTTGCCACCATTTCTAAACATCACAGCAGTAGAATTTAATAGCAAGCAGCTTACGAGCAAACAATAACGTTTATATCATCGAGCTATATAGCAAGGAAGTTAGCATTCACAGTTTGCTGATGACGCGAAAATTTTAGTGCTGAAGTCTCGTGTTTAACGCAATAGGTAATGTAATATAGTGAAAATATCAAAATGGTGGATCGGAGCGAATAAAAATAATGAAGCAGGAGAACAACTGGCGTGGTGGTTTAACAAACTCCTGATGGTAGTATCTAATTGTCTGGAAATGAGTCACTGAATAAAGATTTTTTACAGTCGGTCAAACACAACTCCCAAATCTGGAAAATACCGTCCTGATTGGTAAAACGTAGTAGTGGTGAGATATGGGCAACTTTTAAAGTAATTAAGCTTGCATTAAAACTGCATTTTAAACAAGCCTAATCTGTTAAAAATGTCAGTCTGACTTGATATTATAAATTAAAATAATATCCTGTCACTGTATATCAGAAAGAGTGGGGTTGCCCCGGTGAACCATTACATTTATAACCCAAACCAGATAGTTTGAAGCCTCAAAGGAAGTAGAATTGCTGATTTTTTACATGCAAAAAAAATCCAATATTTCGGCATGGAAAGTTTTGTTTTAATATAATCATTGTCACCTTGATACAATCCCATGGAAGACTTCTCAACATATATTGTCTTTACAATTTTGTCAAATTCCAGAACAACAATGGCACGCAGACGACTTTTGTATTGTACACACCTACATACATACATACACATCCAGCCACCCATATGTATTTGTATATATATGTATATATATATATATATATATATATATATATATATATATATATATATATATATATATATACATATATATATATGTATATATATATATATATATATATATATATATATATATATATATATATATATATATATATATTATAGAAATGACCCTGTACCCTTGAGAATGTACGGTACCCAAATTAATCACAATCTAGGGTATTCCAAGTTATTAACTACCACATTTCGTGATGTTTCTTCAAATTCATGAAGAGTTACGGCAAGAGATCGCAATTAATATTAATGGCCATGACATTGAAAACTAGGTCACGGTCACCCAAACTTAATCTAAACCTGGGTTTTACAAACTTGTGGAATCCTAGTGAATCTAATTGAATCGCGTCAAATGTTTTAATAGAAGGAGAAGAAGAGTTGTGCGAATAAAACAGTGTCTCCATAATTATATGTACAAGCGGGTTATTTGAAAACAATATACTTTTAAACTGAAGTGAAAGCAATAATTTTTAATTTGGATGAAATTGGGTTTGAAAGATTAAACCACAATAAACGCTAGCTGAAGCACACTCACATTTCTTGAAAGGATAACGAGAATATTTGTGGTTCAATGCGCAGATGCCCACATCATCTGTTGTCTTATGTTGTGTGTCCAACCTTTTCTTGCAATGCATATCGCAGTCGGGATTGGGCAGGCAATCCTTGTCTTTCTTGCAAGAGCGACCCAGCGGCGCGGTGCAGACTTTATTGCGTTCGTCTTTCAGCTTGTGGTACCCATCGACTGGCGACTGCATCAAAGCCTGTCAATCAACATAAATTAAAATATGAACATTAGGATGAACCAAAGTGACAAAACGTTTTCAAAATCTAAATGATAAAGATATAATTTTGGCTTCAATCATGCTCATTTTTTATTCTTAATCCTATATATTTTTCAGCAAAATATATTTGCACGCCATTGAAAAAAAAAGGAAAAAAATAATAATGTTGACTAAAACAGGTGTGTAAGTTCCTGATTTGTGAACGGACGGTTACTACAATTAATGGAGGTAATTCCGTCACTCTAGTGCGACAAATGTATATGGCCAGTTTAACGTTCATGTTTTATTGACGGCATTTATATTTTAGATGTACAAACTACTAATTCTTCTGTTTTCCAATTTGTCCATCAGTTTCTGTAAATCCTGAAATCAAGACTTCAACTGATATGAATGTTAAAGGTCCTGAGCCACACGCTATTATGTTTGAGTCATCAAGAATATGTCATTGACTTGTTTCGTCCGAGACATGAAGTGTTTACTTCTGAGACATGACGAGTTACATCTGAGACATCATACAGTGTAAGTGACTGATCTCGTTCTTCACTTCAAATACATACTATTCCTTACACGTTTACTTTTGATATTTTACATTTACTAATAAATACTTGTAACATTTGTTGTATTTGATGGTACACATCTTCTTGGAGTCATAACCGTTATAATGTTTAAAAAAATAAGAAAAAAAGGAGAGGGCGGGGAAACTTTCCGGCACCCTTATAATTGAAACGACAATTTCCAGAAAACTAAGACAAAGCAAAACCAATTTTTCATAAAGTTTTTTCGAACTTTCAATTTCGTACACGTAAAAAATACAAGATAAAGCATACAAGCATGCAGTGTGTAAAGCTTTTCTTCCAATCTAGGGCAATATTGCGGAGTGAGTAGAAAATGCACAAGGCACACTTTTGAGAGCAGTTTTGTCGCGTCAACCTTCCCCCAGGATGACGTGGCCATCCACGGGTCTCAATGTTACACATATCATTCCGTCCACCTTCTCCATTGTAGAAAGGAAATACTATTTAAAATATAAAAAAAACATGCATAAAAAAGTAAAACTCCCGGTTCTACTTCAGTGGTGTTGTAACGAATGCTTACCCAAGCCACCAGCGAAACCATCACAAATACACCCGCCCGCATCTTGCTTATTCACCAAATGCTAGTCTATTACTACGAAAGAGTAATTTCCAGAGATTGGGCAGTTTTGAACACTTGTTATTGATTGACTTGAAAATTTTCATTGGTGTTGACTCCCATTGGCTGGCTTTCTTTGGAAAGTAGCTGCTGTATATATATAAAAAATATTAATAAAATAAAAAAAATGGCTTGAAGTAACTAAAACCGACAAGTTAAAGCTGCCGACAACTGATGAAGACGGACGAAATATTTTGCCATGAGCTTCCATGCATGGTCACTTTATGGCGAGTTGCATGTGATAGTTCTGTTGGTGAATATTTTGATAATTTGTGTATCTTTAATCACTTACGTCTTCCGTTCTGGATCCTCAATATGGTACTGCTGCCAAAATCCCATGGTAATTGGTACCTGGACGAAGACAATTAGCAATAACAAAAAGTGGTGCAAAATGAACTGTGACAGCATCGTTGGTAAATAGAAAAAGGACATTATAACAGTACGATTACATTTACCGGTAAAACTGCATGCACATAAAGACGGTGCTGCTGGCAGTATTTTAACATGAAATTTTTGTAAAACACCCATTGGGAAAATCGAAAGTCATACAATATTTTATTGACACAAATGCCCAACAGATTGACTAATATAAATAAAACAAGATATCATATGTTTCATTGTTGTGTGTCTGAATTACATATTATTATGTCCTAGGGCGTCAATCGCTTATCTATTGTGCACATTACTTTCGTCTGATCAATGACATTACCATTTATATTTTATACAGGCTGCTTTTGCACGCGTTACGCAAAGTTTTAAATCTTATTATCAGCCAACATGCAAAGCGGCTGCAATATGCCTCACAAGCAGAACTATGTGCACGGTCACAGAATATTGGGGTGTAGAGTGTAGACCGGGAGTGTAGGTCTCCAATCTTGCAGCATATTGGCAACAAATTCTACATAAATATCCCACTATTTACAAGCATTCATAAGATATCCCTGCACATTTTAATCACTTCATTTACACCACCGACAGGCAGACACACACACACACACACACACACACACACACACACACACACACACACACACACACACACACACACACACACACACACACACACACACACACACAAGAATTAGGAGTGATTGCATAATTATTAACACTACTTGCTTATGAAATAAAGGTAACAGAAATAGACTTCATGTTGCTAATTGCATGTGGCATATGTTTCTTTGATCGCTAGATTTTCAAGACGGGCTGGTGACTGATGGGTTTCTTTAAACATGTTGGAGAGATGACCCTGCTTGGTTTTCACCAAGTGTATTCAATAGGTCACGCGTCAATGATGTTTGGACTTTTTAAAAATTCTTTAAATATTCGTCTGGAAATCGTAAAGGGCTTCTGTTCTGAATTCCTGTGGCCACTTTCTAAATGACCCCTAGATACATCTGAGGACCCCTTGTTCTGAACGGGTTGATATTATATATTATAAGAACTTTTGCATATATATATATGCCCATATAAAATTATGTCCCACTCGTGTTATTCCTGAACACCATTTTTTAGAACCAAGTAAAAGCCGTCTGTTCATTTTTCTAGTCGATAGACAGCTGTATGCCCATTGGATCACTCATTACCGACATTGATAGTTGGTCCATACAACTCCATCTGTTCACGCATTTTTATTGTCGCAAAATACATTTAATGATTATCTCCTTGAATAACATATATACATCTCTACTCTGTAAAACAGATCCTCTACACATGCACGTGACCTAAAGCATTTGTGATCGAGAGTAAAACAAGTCAAATACTTGACGTGAAAACGTCGGTGTACAATACGAAATCGTCACTATTAACCTCATACTTACCGTACCATACTCTAAAATTCACCGGGAGGGCTGTTGTCTGGACACAGTTTTAACGGGCAGATCTTCTGTGTCAATCAAAATTATCATATCAAAGCGCATGTAACTTTGGTAGTTGCCGTAGTTTTCCTTAAGTATTAATTTTAAAATTTCGAACAATACATACGTGAAACCAATTCATTTCTGTCACACCATAAGGAAATCGTCTTCAAGAATCTTTATAGAGCATGTTGTTCGTCAAGATCGGATTCACTTTTTCAACAAAAAGGCATATTTCCATCACCTCCAAAGGCAATATTATGAACACACAAAGATTTTTACCATTTACCAACGCATAAGTTTTCCTTGTGGTGTCCCAGTATGAGTGTGTTGCGTTGTAACATTCTTCTCTTATTTTGCACCCATGCACAGTCCTAATATTATTCAGTGATGACGCAACAAATAACTTCAGTCGGCACAATTGAAGCACACTTCCCTGCATACAACAATTTTCTTTCCCTTAAGACCCAACTAAATACAAAAAAAAAAAAAAACCATTCTGGCTAATTCTAAAAAATTAAATCCCGTATTATAAAGTACAGTTTGAGAAAGCGAGTGCAACACGGAATGTCCATTTGTATATTCCCTGTCTTATTGTATTTTTTTAAAAAAAATATAATTATGTTTATGCCTTTTTTATTTTAATCCCAAGCCGTTCAAGAACCTGTTCTAAGTTATTAAGTGGTTTCAAGCTTGAGACGTACATGAGAAAAATGTTTAGCATTAGGCTAGAACAGCATTAGTCTAGAACAGGGTGGACCTAGCCCTGAACGACCTGTTCAACCTGTCCAGCAACAGCTCATCAGGCATGCACACTGCACTGCGTCAAGTGACCATTCTTTCACATTGTACAGTTGGAGGTTCATTTCATCATACGTTATTTGAGTACCTTTATAAATTGTATTGAGCTAAAGCACGACTTGCATTTGTCGCTCGCAAAGTTTCCTGCTGACGACAACAGGTATTAACCACACCTGTGGACACAGACATTTGAACACTTTCCGGCAGCCGCAAAGTCCAGACAGGCGGCTGGGACCGATAACAGTTATAATAATAATTTTATTCAAACATTCTTCACTTGAGAAAGGTTCCTACAAGTATATAGGCCTACACACACTATAGGCCTACGTTTGGGCTACCGGCCTAGGGCAAAGTTGACCGGACGAACCTGCGTGCAAAAGAGAAGTAGGCCAATATTTGATGGACAGGAGACAATTTCCCAGGTACACGGGCGGATTTCGGACTAGGGCAATATGTGGTATGTAAAAGGTGAGAGTAAGCTTTACATGTGACCCTAAATGTATAATTTTACTGCCAGAAAAAGTAGTTTTTGACCTACACTATTTTTGAAAACCTAGGAGCTCCCGGACGGTTGAACTCGCTGGTGTCTTAGGCAAGCCCCTAACCAAAGCGTTTACCTACTCCCTCCCCCCGTGAAATTCTGGATCCACCCTTGAGGTAAATGACCAAAAGTATGCGGACTTGCTAGAAGCTGGGTTAATTTACGTGGTATACCATAAGTGTAGGTGATAAGGCAAGAGGGAATGTTAAAATATTTTAATAGACAGAGCACGGCGGAGCCACAGCTGTTTTGGTGCCCCACCTTGCGTTTTAACGGACTTAGAACACATCGCTGATTTGGCACGTAACGTATTGACAAATTTGTAATTCTTTTATGAACGATTTTACTTCTGCACCTGATGTACTGAGGAACAAAAACAGTCCGAGTATAATTGCAGGGGATTTCAACCTTGATTTACTTATTAACGAAAGAAATATTATAAATACTTACTTCAACACAATTATGCAGATTCTTCAGCTTCTTCCGTTAGGTAACTTTGCCTAATAGACTATCTCAAACACGTGGCACATTACTGAATTTGTATCAAACCCCAGTTACAGGTATTCTAGAATCGAATATATCTGTGCGTTCGCCGTATTTCGTATCTTTGATTGTGCTAGAATTTATGAACCCAATCCAAAGTATGTCCGAATTAGACTGAATAAACCTAACTCATTTTGTAATATCCGCCATGAAATCAGTGCACCCGATCTATTAAAAATTATGGACAGAAATCCCAATGCAAACTCATCGATAAACAATGTTTTGCTAGAAAATGTTTGCAAGCTAGCTTTTTCCATCCAAATTCGTAAAATTTAACAAACATAAAAATAAGATATCAAACTGGATCACATTGGGAATCTTGATTTCAATAGTACACAGGGACAGGCTGTATAAAGAATTAAAGATGATTCCTGTTAATACAGAAGAATATACTCAGCGCAAAATCACAATTATTATCTCGTTAAAACCCAGAACCAGTTGTGGTAATGAAGGAATTTCTGTTAAGGTACTAAAATCAATAAAAAATGAAATAAATGAGTTGTTAACTCTCATATTTAACCAATCAAGTGCCACAAGGTTTTTTTTTCAGACAAGTTGTAACTAGCAAAAGTAGCCCCCTATTCAAAAAAGATGATCCTCATCTGTTTGATAACTACAAATCTATTTCCCTCCTTCCAAGTTATTCTAAAACTAAATGAACACTTTAAAACACCAAATTATATAACTACCACCAATACGATTTTAGGGAATTACGTTCTCCTGAACTTGATTCTATTGAACCAATTGACATGATTTTAAGTTGCATAGATAAACATGGAATTCCAATTTGTCCATTCATGGATTTATCAAAAGCCTTTCACACATTAGGTCATAGGGTACAAAGTAATAAGTTAGAATATTATGGTATAAATAGTACTGCATTAGATTTACTGAGGCGACACTAATTCAACTTTATTAAAAATTATCATTTGAGTTCCTCATGGCTCAATTTTAGGTCCTCTGCTATTCATTAACTATATAAATGATTTACCACTTGCATATAGCGTTTTCAAACGATTAATGATTGCTGGTGGCACTACTTTAGTCTGTACCCTGCAAGCTCGACTTGAGTCTGACATCACTCGGAGTCAAACTTTGAATATTAATGCTGAATTACATTAAATAAATAAATGAATGAAATATAATAAGTTGTCTTTAAACGACAATAAAACCAAATTTATGATTTTCCATAATCCACAAAGAAAAGTATCAGTCCCTGAAATACAAAATGCAACATCGGAATTGAATGTGTAAGTATTATGAATTTTAAGGAATGCAAATTGACCAATGATTAAACTGGAACTGTCACATTAACAAAATTTCATCCAAGCTATCAAAGTCAATTGCTGTTATAATCGGAATAAAATATTATCTTCCTTGTAACGTCTTACAAATAATATACAACTGTCTGGTGCTGCCGTACTTAAAGTATGGAGTGCTGCTTTGGGGGCATTACTTCAGAAAAAGCATGTAAGGAAAATAAGCCATAGCCAGTTTGATGCACAAACAGAACCAATTTTCAAAGCACATAATTTACTTAAGGTAAATGGTATATTATGTCTTAATCGGCAACTAAAATTTGATTTCAAATATGTCAACAACCAATTACTTGAATATTTTAGATTTTTCAAAATAGTTATGGCGTCTGAAGCCCATAACCATAATGCAAGAAATAGAAACAGCTTATTTAAAAAAAAAAAAAAACTTTGTAAGCACTGGAAAACTGTCTGAGATATGTGATTATCAACACTTTAAATGCCATCCCTAATCATGTAATTGATAAGATTCACACTTACAGTAAAACTTGGTTTTGCTATTTATACGAAAAAAATATCTCCTTGATGAATATGAGGTTGCTTATTCTTTTCCCAACTGCTACATTTGGCCATTTCAAGGTCATAGGCCACCTTTCGATGGTGGCTTTCTTCTAGCCATAACTTGGTCAATTTCCATCCAATTCTAATCATGTTGGACTCAAATTGTAGGTATTGCAACATTGCACATTTTTGTAAGAACATGTAACCTCTAAAGGGCAAAAGTCAAGGTCATTTGACCCTTTGAAGTTTCATTTAGCCATAGCTTGGTCAATTTTCATCTGATTTGGTGCAGGGCTTAACTTGTGGGTATTGTAACACTGTACGTTTTGCAATTTACATGTGACCTGTAAAGATCAAAGGTCAAGGTCATTTGGACTTTAAAATTTTCATCGAGCCAGAAGCTTAATGGAATGTGAAGTACCAAAGGACAAAAGTTGTAGCATTTAATATTTACAAGTTTTGAAGGCACACAGATTTGCTTTGAAGCAAAATTTCTTTTCTAGTTTTGTGTTTGTATTTGTGCAATCTGAAAGACTGCCACGGATATGTATTGTAGTGCAGTCAATAAAGTTCATTTCATAGTTATTTCGTATACGCAGTGTAAGCCAGTGTTGACGCTTTGCCAGCAGTTGGCCACGAAAAAGCTCTTGATGAAGCGTAACACGGGATACTAGGTTACAGCGGTTCATGTTTCTGACACGAATCGTGATCTCATTTCATTGTACAATGTGGTTCCTCGGGATAATAGAAGAGGATGAATTTAAGTCGTGTTCACGATATCAATATTGTGGGCTCTCCTCATTTTGCTTATTAATTACACTTCCAGTATAATACTTTCCTTATCTGTTTACTTAGGATGTTGTTCACTTGCAAGAAACTTTCTTACTACTCCGCTCAGCTTTACCTTACCCTATTCACGAGACACGTACCGCATATTTCAGACGACCTAAATACTTGGTCACACATGTGGGTCTCCATAATTTTCTGGGTGCGTGATTCGTATTTTAACTTTGAATAAATAGTACACCAAGATAAACTTGTTTGATTGCAACCACAATTTGAAAAAAAAAATAAAACAGTATATCAATTTTGTGAATTAACCCTGCTTTACCAGTGACCTCGTTGTAAAGGGGTATTACCTAATCAACTTGTTGTTGTTATTGTTCTTCTTTCTCTTCCTCTTCTTCTCTATTATCATAATTGCTAAGGGATGGTTCAACATTTTCATCATTTTTGAATTAGTACTTACAGTACGCAAGGGGGAAGGGGGTTAAATGGGTCTGTACACATTCACAGGATATGGAAAATGATGGTCAATTTTTGGCCTGTTTTGTGCAATTTTGATATGATTTGGGGGGGGGGGGAATCATCATTTTAAAGTACTAATTTGGGGGGAGGGAGGGGGGTCATGAAATTTAGTACCCTAAGTACTAATTCAAAAATGGTGATAATGTTGAACTATCCCTAACATCATCATTATCTATTTTCCTCTCTAAACGCTACAAATATAATCGGCTCAAGCTCGAACTTTTTATACTCTGTGGAATAACTGAACACCGTTTATGTGGAAGGTAAGATTCATTTTGCCTAACGCACAGTCCAGTAAGCAACTGTGGAACGTCACGAATAAAATCTATTTTATTTTTAACATATTTAAAATAAAAAGACACATGGAATGCAACACTTCATTCACATTATGGCATGAAGAATTTGGGGTAAATCAAAATTCTTCCTAAAACAGACTGGTGCCGGGAAAATGTTACCATTCAGTTCCCTGCTCCAGATGTACTTTAATTATTGCTTGATTTAGTTGTTCCAGCTGGTTATGACAGAAAAATATGTGTCTTTCTCTGCTGTTATTTTGTTGCAATTACATGTAAATTTAAAATACATCTATTGCATATCATAACTGGATTCAACATTTTCGTGAATTGTGTTGACTAAATATACCGGGTAAAACCATTTTCTATTCTGAAAAAAAAAATACATGTATGAATTTGAGTTTTTCTCGCCTCTGGCTAGATGATTCCCATTTTGTTTCCTGATGCAAGTTTTCTCTGCCAGCAGTTTGAGTTGCGCCATTTGCTTTGCAAGCTGCGGCAAAGTGCATTTGTTCCAGTCTATGTGCCTGCTTGTGTAGAATCATCCCATAGTATATCAGCATACCACAGCAAAGGTCTCATAGAACTAGAAGTGAAGTATATTTTTTCCGATAGTTATTTTTATCTCTCATAAATTTCATTCCTCTCAGACAATTTACGCGTTTCATAGCTTAAGTATAAATATCTTTTTATGTGCTTATCCAAGTGCCGTTACCAGATAGGGTGACTCCGAGTGTCTGTGATAATTTAATCAAGCAACTGGTATTCCCTTGAAAAATAATGTTCCTTGTTCATAATTTCGGACTCAAATAGAAATAATTGACTCACTTCTGCTTACATTTTTCTGTTGCAGAATTTGATATGGTCATTTCGTGGCTACTTTGTAAGCTATTTATGTATGAGCAGTGGTATTGTTAATATATTATGTGTAAGTAGTTGCTTGCTGTAGCCGTTTCTTACTAGTGAACCGCTTAGAGGAAAACCAGAAAACGCTTTAGTGCTTATAGAACCTGTCTTTGTGTGTTTTTTGATTAAAACGAGCCGCAAAAAATTTTCACTCATTTTAATTTTGTCTTGCACTAAACACCCTTTCAAATAATGGACATCGAGATGTTTGAGTACATTTTTGGTACGCGCTCTTTTGGAAAGTAGAGTTGAAATCCTTAGATATGATTTTAAAATTAACAGTTTTAAAGTTTAATAAGCTTTGTTTAGATTTCGCTGCTTAACTTGAAAAATCTTATCCTGAACACAAGTGATGAATGATGATGATATCTGCCCACATTGGTACAGCGTACAACTGTTAGTCTGGCTGAGTGCAGCAGTATTTTAGCAATGGAAGTGACAGCTTTTAATGGCACCTGCGCTGCAAAGGTACAGAAAAAAAATAAATAATACACTTTCCCACGTGAAATTATAGTAAATATACCAGAGAATACTTGTTAGAACTCTGCATCTGTGTGTGTGATACCTGTTCTTTGGCTCATTCTTGTTCCCTTGTGCATAAAATTGATTATTGCAATCAACTAACTGCTCCCTCTACTGGGAATTTACATAGTTTACTTTGTGAATATATCGACAAATTTTCAGACCAGGCATGGCTTGTTCCTTCGTGTGCCCCCAACCGTTACGAAATTATTTCTTGACCCAGTAGCTAGCGACATGATGTAGGTCACAGAATCTGCACGTAAACCTTGTGTACATGTGTGGCAGATCACTGGCAAGATGTGATTGCACGTGGACTCAGGTAAGTGTTTAGCTGCATACATTGAATACAGACAGAGATGCCAACATTCAAAATGCCATTTCAGGGTCATTTAAGTGAGAACATCAGGAACACCGCATATTTTGTAAAGAATATATAAGAAAATACTCAGCTTCAATGCGGGACAAACGCCGTAAATTGGTCAAAATTTAAGCCCATGTCAGGGACAGTCCATGATGATGAGGAATAGCTGGCATCTCTGTACAGAGTGCAAGTGAACTCAGGCAATACTGCCTCAACCTAATGGTCAGATTGCAGCTTATTCTTGCATCCTGGGCGTTCTCGTGACGCAGGTGCACGATTGTTTGATGCATCAGTGAGTGACTTTTTCATTAATTTGTGCCTTTTGCGATACAAAACGCTTTACAACAGTTAGTACGCCTGGCTGCTGTAGCACTTGTTCAAAAATGGCGAAAGCATGGGCTCCACAAGTGAAAGATCCCGGAAGAACTGAAACAAATATGTGTTCGCCCGTATCACTAACAAAAACAACCAACCAAACAACCAACCAAACAAACAAAAATGAAGCAAAAAAAACCACAACCCCACCCCACCCCCAAAAAGCCACCCCTCCAAAAACACCCTGGCGCCAATTAAAAGCAAACAGACAACGTGATGTGGTTTGCTGCATATACAGAATGAAAAGTGTACCATGTGCACCGACATACTAGAGCGTTTGGTGAAATAGCAATTACCACAATTAGTCATGGAGAAGCACAGAGGTCCCCTGTGTGTTAATATGATCAATATTTTCATATTAGTTTATCATGCCGAGCTGTCCTTCCGCTGATCTAGTACTAGACACTTTTGGGCTTTATTGATCGATTTCTGGGATCCGTTCATAAGTAAACAAGAGGGCCGTCTGAACAGCCTACGCTTAGCTGACCTGGATATTCATTTCATTACACTTGATCTTCTGTGAACTTGGGATATGACAAAATAGGTAGACACTTGTCAAAGGTACATACCTACCAAATTTGACACAAATCTAGCCAAAATTATTGAAGTTATAACCATTACAAGAAATTCCCATATTAAACTTTTCCAGAAAATTTATTTTAAGATTAAAAAAAAAAATCATAAAAATTCCAAAAATTATTGCAGCATGACAATTTGAACAAACTTGGTAGAGACCCACCCAAGGTACATTGCCACTAAGTTTGAAGTCAATTTGATGCACAGTTTCTTCAGAGAGTTGAAAATGTGAATTAGCATTAGAATGCCCATTGACTTACAATGTAAGCAATTGGAAAGGTCCATTTACCGATAAGTACCCAAATTGAAAATAAATTATCAAAAATCAGGAATACACAGCAGTGGCACTTGGTGAACTTATTTGTTTGACCTTTTCACAATAAACATATTCACCACGTTTCAGTTTAATCTGGTTGATGGTTCTGGACACGGAGTTGAAAATAGCAAAAACGCACCAAAAAATAATATTTTTTTTAATTGCAGCGCCACCTGGTAAACAAACAAAAAAACTAGGAGTTCCCAGAAGTGTTCCTGTGTGATATCAAAGCAATTGGGTGAGTGGTTTCGGAGAAGAAGAATTTTTTTAAGATTTGTCCGAAAAAAAATAATATTAATACAAATCCAAAAATCAATGGAGCATGACCATTTGAATAAACCTGGTAAAGACCCACCTGAGGAACAGTACGTGCCACCACGTTTGAAGTAAATCTGGTTGATGGTTTCAGAGAAGAAGTAAAAAAAAAAGTGAATAAGCATTAGAATGCCCATTGAGTTACATAGTAATCAACAGGAAAGATGCATTTACCGATAAGTACCCAAATTAGAAAAACCGTTAAAAATCAAGAATGCACAGCAGCGCCGCCTAGTGATCACTTTATTTGACCCTTTCACAAGGAACATATCCACCATGTTCCAGCTTAATCTGAGTGATGGTTCTGGAGAAGTCGAAAATAGCAACACACACACACACACACACACACACACACACACACACACGCACGCACGCACGCACTCACGCACGCACGCACGCACGCACGCACACACACACACACCATAAAAAACTAGAAAAAATTGCAGCAGCACCTGGTGAACAAATTAAGAACAAAGGGTCACTAGGAGTGTTCCTATGTGATATGAAAGCAATTGGGTGAACGGTTCGGAGAAGCAGATTTTTTAAGGTTTGCCCCAAAAAGGAAAAAAAATCATTAAAAAAAATCCAAATTTCATTACAGCGTAACCATTTGAACAAATTGGTAGAGACCCACTCAAGGCATATCCCCACCAAGTTTAAAGTGAATCTGGCCGACGGTTTTTGGGAAGAAGTCGAAAATGTGAATTGTGGACGGACGACGGACGATAGACCCTCACAAAAGCTCAGCAGACTGACAAGTCAGCTTAGCTAAAAACTGAGTCACCAATTATCGGGATCATCTTTAATGAATGCATCAAAAAGAAATAGAAAAAAAATAAATTAACCTGATAAACCTGATACATCTTCAATTTCAGAGTAAGGAAAAAACCTTGGATTGGCTTGTGTTTGTACGCAAGCAAATATCTAAAATCTGGAACAAATATGGATCCATGCCTATGCAGATGTCTGTCAACATAGTACATACGGTGTCTATTGTATGCCAGAGCTCACAGTGTATACATAGAGCACGCTTTGCCATCGCGACAAGACAATAATTCTTCGGCAAATTTGTCTGGGCAATGCTTTTCGGTATTGATAGGTGGGTGTATGGCTCTGTGGATTCATTGCAAATAATATAATTCCAGATCCGTCAATTGATCTGATTCATCATGTATTTTTAAAGAACTGGATTTAGTTGATGACACGTTGTAGACTTACTCCTCTTTATACAGCAATGCTTTGACAAATAGTCAGGATTTCATTATCACAATTTACAGTTCTGAGGAGATACTAAACAAATAAAACGTGTGCATATATACACAAAGAATATCATTTGGTATGTTCTCTTTAATCCACGGGAATAACGACTGTAGCGTCTCAGACTGCCAGATTTTTTTCCACAGCAACTTAGTTTAGCTCAGCTGACTTGTTACTCAGTTGAACTTATTGGCGACTCATTCGTCCGATGAGCATCGACAATTAACACGAGTTGCTTCTTCACAAAAATCTTATAGGCGGATCTTTTGACCTTTTCATACTTGGGGGGATGTACCTGAAGTATATCTCTACCAAGTTTGAGAAAATTGGCCACATTTCAGCGATTTATTTTCGTTTATGAAGGCTTGTGTATTGTTCTTTAAAATCTTATTTTTTTTTCTCTGAAACTGCTTAAGTAATTGCTTTGCAACAGGAACACTTCTGGAACCCTTGTTCAATTGGTAATGCTTCAAAGATTTCTGCGCGTTTTATCAGTGTTTTGTTTTATTGTTTGTTTGTTTGTTGTTTTATTATTTTTTCTTTTGTTTTTTGAAAATCTTTAAACGCATTTTCTTCAAAACCTACCAGTTTGATTGATTGCCTTGGGATTTAGAAGTGACACTTTTGTGTACTCTAGGGCCACTAATTACTCGACATGTCATGCGAATTTTGTCTCCTTTCGTGAATTTTTGTGCATTTATGGAACTTTTTTCTTTTGACTTCTTCCAAATTATTTTAATGATTATCATTGTCGTTAAGCCTGGTATGAATGTACCTTGTCTAATTTTCTATCAAACATGATTACCAGGTAAAGATTTTATTCATTTTTGAATTTTATGGCATAACACATTCCATAATAATCATGTTCACAGCATCCTCTTAAAACTTGGATGGGGTACCTTTTGTAGGTCCTTGCCAATATTCACACGCATACATACATGGCTGTCCTGTTTATTTATTTTCTTTCAGAGGAGGCGGTGGCTGTCAGTTATATTCTGATTTTGTTTGTTCCTGGTTCATATGAAAACGGGAATTGGCTGCTACAATCATCTAATGTGCTGACCCAGGCTGGTCAAGGTCCTGATTAATTTCAGTTTCTCTTTGCTTGTGTGTTACAGATATGGTTGTATGCGCCAGTAGGTGAAACATTCAAGAATGCATAAAATCAACAAGCTTATGGAGACAAAGTATAACAAGTGTCTATTATCTTATATGGAAATGAAAAGTGTCAGTGACTGCTAGGGTGGTCCGACCTCATTGCACACGCCTTGCAATCACATGAAAATGGCGGTCTGCTTCAAAATGCATATACACGATAAGACTCCGAAGACGACTGTTTGTAAATTTGACATTTTAAACAGATATGTTTAATTTCCTTTGAAGTTGTAATAATAGCTGATCCCTTTTCGGTGTGCGGTATATCATCTCTAATCCGTCATCATGGAGTTCGTCACTTTCATCATTGTCTGTGCTGTCTTCCAGACACAAACATTAAGTGCCTGTAATCTTGTTAAAAATCCATCCTTTGAAAATGATGGCCAGTGGGACTTGATGGTTCGGTCGTCCATGTGGACAGTTAAGCCTTCCGTAGGAGCAGGGATACGATTTTCAGCAGACAGGGCTCATTCTGGTTCGCGGGCATTAGTCCTAGACCCTAATACCGGGGCAGCGTGGTCCTATCACGCGAGCCAGTACCTATCAAAAAATGCACTGAACTCAGCTGCTAAGGTTGAATACCTTGGCGTATTATTCTCATTTTGGACGATTGGAAAACAGGATGCTCAAATCAAAGTCCTTCTGGACATAAGTTATTCTGATGAAAGGCACCTTTCTTCTGAAATTAATCCAAGCAAACCAAGTGATATGTTTGCTGAGACTTGTGTTTATATTCCTGCATATGGAGCAATCCGCGCAATGATGATAAATCTCATCATTGAAGGAAACCATGCGGATCCAGTATGGGTTGATGACGTCAGTCTGACAATGACATCCTATCCCGACAATCACTGTGAGGTACATACACGTTCGTTTCCGACAGCCAGACAAGTGTTGCCTAATTTCTTAGTGCCTCAACAACCTCAACCCAGGGAAGCCATAACATTGGCCACTCAGATCACATTAGATCGATTGCGGTATTTTAAGGTGACTGCCAGCGTGTGGACAGGGCCAATATCTGTGGCCATTATGCTGTACAGAGGGATACATGGCTACAAAGAACAAGTGAATCAAGTGGTTGAAAACTATTTTAAAAATTCTGATTTGTATAAGAATGTGAGAATTCACCTAGTGATGGAAGACATATTTGAGAACGATCGGGATAGGTATCCAGTTAATTTCCTTCGAAATGTTGCTCTTAAGCACGCATGCTCGAGTCATGTGTTCCTCCTTGATGGGGATATTTTACCTTCATTTGACGAAAAAACTGCAATGGCTTGGCTTCAGTCTGCCAGTAACTTTGTTGAGAACGGCGCATGTGTCAAATGTGCCTTTATAGCGCCTCTGTTCCATGCCACCACCCATGATGCTCCATTTCCTCGGGACAAAAAGACACTTTTGGAAATTGTAAGAGGCACATCTCCAGTATTGGAGCCATTTATGGGTGCATCACATGCAGTTGTACGCTACCATGAGTGGTACGTCACTTCAGATCCATACGTTGTCAACTATTACGAGGATATGGAGCCATATTTCATTGTCAGAAGCGATTCTCCATTGATGAATGACATGTTTTCAGGATATGGCCGTGATAAATGTGCATACAGCCGCCAACTCCATAACAGTGGATACAAATTCTTGGTAATGCCGGAGGCTTTTTTGATAAATAGGCCTGACCCCCCAGGGGCAAAAAACATATATGATCGATCAAATGGTTTGCATTTGAAAGTATTCCTTAATGCAGCGTTTCATAGATATGACATGGAAAATGGGTACACGCGTTACCCCCTTCATCCACGTGAGTGCGCAAAACCACAGGCAAACGAACGAACGTCAAAGGGCATCAAACAGAATGCACAAGACGAAGCCACAAGCTCTGAAAATATGAAACAGACAAAAACAATAAACGAGGCGACGCAAACAGAAGAGAATCCCATTTCCAAGCGTACCAAAGCTAATGCCCTTCCTCCTCAGGAATCACCTGAACCGAAAGAAAGTCACGAGGAACAAAAACAAAAGGAGCACCTAGACAATGGAAGCGTCGGATGCAAAACCATTATTCTGGACAACTTATCATCTCTGTCTGGTTCCCTGCCTCTCGTCAGTAGTCCTCATATACTCACCAGAAAAGATGTTTTACTTGAACACATCATCAGAACCTACGGAACTGGGGTTTACATTGAAGTGCCGACGCCGGTAACTGGCAGCACTAATTTAATGTTGCCCTTGGTACATCCCGACGCAATTGTATCAGTTCAACCTAGTCTGGGTCAAGACATAACAAGGGACATAAAGGGTCTGTTTGAGACCTATACGGGTAGTAACAATGTGACAGAGTTATTGAAACGAGCAAAAGCTGACCACCCAGGGCCATGTGTCATGTGGATTAATAATGCTGATCAAACTGTTCAGTCGGCATCATATTTCTTAACCTCGGTGCTGTTAGTTGTATCTGAAAGCGACATCATACTTCTGGAGGGCCTGTACCCACGTCTTAAGGAACTCCAGGAAGCCATGTGTAGCCATTTAAAAGACTGGAGGATCTATTACACAGGCTCTGTGTATTTACTGAAATCCAAACACACTCACGTTAATAAAGTGTCAATGCCACCCACACCTGCATTCGTACACAACCTTGAACAACCTCTTTGTATTGGTGACCAAATTAAGACTGACATTATTCTAATGACAAAGAACCGACCTTTGCAGACGCATGCATTTCTTCAGAGCTTGTACATGCTGGCAAATGGTGTACATAAAGTCTTTATATTATATCGAGCTGATGACGAATTATTTGAACAAGGTTATCAGTTTCTTAAACACTGCTTTTCTGAAAGACTTGATATTATGCTTATCAAACAAACACCTGGCCAGTTTGGTCGCGATCTCCTGAATATACTGAAAACAAGTGCGGGCTCCCACGTTGTAATATCAGTCGATGAAATGATATGGGTACGACCTGTAGACTTAAAGTATGCCAGTTGTCTTTTGAATCAAGCTCCTGGGGAAGTTGCAGGGTTTCAGTTAAGACTCGGGGTGAATTTGGGAATATATAAAGATTTACCTGAAAAACAGGATAGATTTTTGCCATTAAGGCACAACAAAGACATTTACTTATATTATCCTAGAAGACTGCTTTATGACTTTGGATATGTATTACACGTCGACGGCCTTCTGATGAAGACACGTGATGTCATAGCAGATATAGAGGCACTCATTCCCAACATTCATCAGCCCAGCAGCTTGGAAAATATGTGGGGAAGAACGCACCTGCATATGCGCAGTCAACAATGGCATCTGATGTTCAAGAAGAGCGTTGTTACAAATAATGTACTGTCCGATGGACGGGTCATTCATCGCGAGAAACCCGCTGAAGACAGCTATCATCTTGCCCGCTTATTATTGCACCAGAGGAAAGCAGTTGATGTCAAGACTTTTGCAAAACATAATGCAGACCCTCCCGCCACACATTTGTCCCAAGAAGTGTCATATATAGACCTAATATGCTAATTGTTATGCAGTGCTGTTTTAATCAAAGGAAACCCACAAACAGGCAGATATCCCGTCCAACTGATACGTAGAAATATTTTCTTTTATTGGTTCGAATAATATCGTGACGTGGTGTCTGCTAATTTATATATGCGAGAAACTTAAAAATAAAAATAAAGATAATAAGTCATCGATTTGTTCGCGACATTTCAACTTTCGTTACACCCGGGTCCATCATAATAAAGTTAACATTGTCGCGTCAGCTGCGGAAAAAAATGAAATACGCAGCCTAACGAGCATATTTAAATGATAATTTACATGATAAGCGGGGGTCATGATGGTGGAACTCCATATATTACTCTTATTCTTTGAATAATTATCACGCGTTTTACGAGAATGTACAGTACCTACTTAATCTACAAATAAAAGTATAATTCGTGGCAGTGTCTAATGGCCTCCCAGCGCTGATAAAACACAATTAAATAGGGCACATGATAAACAAGTTCTCATGAAAACAAATATTGCTGCCTGATGGGAGAATTTCAATTAGTAAAACCATGAGACATACACTGCCACTTTCCAGTTTCTAGATATTATATTTGCCCATTCTTTCTCAGTTCTTTTCACCAAACCCACCTGAAAAATAGAAGGAACTTCTGCTGGTCTAATAGATGACATATTAACGGAAGGAAACTTTGGTATTTTAATATATAAAATAATAACGGAAGGAACTTCTGCTTTAGTCGATAACATAATAACAAATAACTTCTTGTTGCTTTAATAGATAACCAATTAACAGAAGAAACTTATGCTGCTTTAATATATCAAATAATAAAAAGAACCTCTGCTACTTATATGGATAACATAATAAGAGAAGGAACTAGTGCTTTAATATATAAGATGATTGTTCACAAATACATGTGGAAATATCTTGATTATGAATGTAGAGTGCTAATGCCGAAATCAGTGATTACTCTCCGGAATGTTATTTTACTTCTAATGTCTCTAAAGGAACCCAAAGCGCATGATTACAGAACATAATTTGGAAAAGTTGAAGACTCTTTGTCACTTATGACTTGAAGAACGTGTTGCAGGAGGAACATCAGCAAATGGCTTTTAGTCCGTTCTTGAGACATGCACAGATATGTACACTGATTGCATTGTTATGCAAAAACGGCCCATTATCTTCATCTATGAAAAAAAATCACTGGCCACTGAATCATTTCTGACGTAAATTAAAATAATATTTTGCCAATGCAGCTGCATCACATGCCAACAAAATTGCAACCTCAAATGCTCCCTGGTTGGGTATTATTACCACTACATGTGATGAGATCAATTATTGTTCTTGGTCGGGCTGATAATGACTTCAAGAAATGCCCCAAATATTTGTCACATATTCGACACATGTCTCTCTACTGGAAAGAAATTGCTAAGTTGCTAAGTAAATACCAAATTTTAAGGCAGATGAATACAAATGTTTTCAAATTATGGCCCAATCGTTATGTTACTACATATATCTAAATTTATTCAACTTATAGTATATAAACACCCTTTGCGTTTCTATTATAAATACAATATATTTCTCGCACAAATGTCGAATTTTCTTCCGATAAAGCTGATATGGCAAGGTATTTTGGTGTAGTATGGGGAGATGGGGATGTATGGTGGTGGTAGTGTGTTGGGGGGGGGGGGGGGCATAGTTGACGGGGAGTGTTGCCTCCGACAACTTTTTCTTTGGTTTTCATTCTCGTCCCCCAAAATGATTTTAAATAATGAACATGAAATAAACGAACAATGACCACGCTGTGTAAATGGAGTTCTGTGTGCACACGTTCCTTGGAAGGCTGTGTACAGAGACCAACGAACATGCATCCCTGCCGTGAACATGAGACCGCTGGTGACCACAGTGTGACCATAGATGGGCCCTGTGGCGCAGGCAGCCCGTGCATTGAAGTTGTCCTCAACACTGGAAGTCCTTGTCAGCAATGTGACAGCCTTCCACACGACAGGAGAGTCTTACCTAGGTACTCGAGGTGTTGGCCTAACGTGTTTGTTTAATTCATGAATAGTTATAAGGAAATAAATTCTTTATTGGAACCCCAGAATTTGCAAAATGATAAAAGAGTGTACATGAAATGACACATACATGTATATATAATTAGAAGGAATAATTAAAAGTTGATTGGTCCCAAATTTGCTAAAATAGATTACTTGTTAGTGTAGGGTCCATAAGAATTAAAAGGACATTGCTAAATGTTTGAATAATTTATGCTCCACAGAGCCCGGATAATTAAAATTATCGTTTGCTTTGAGATATGGTTAGCGATTTCGTCAGGCCATTTCCAGCAAAAGTGCATCATTGCCTTGTATTGTTCAGTCTCATGGAAATACGCAGTGGAAACACCATGAATGTCAAGACTCTATGTGCTAATCTCCCCTTTACAATGGCACCGTCTGTGACATATTTGACATAAAATGGACTAACATTGTGCGAGCAGTTGTCTCAATCTGTCATATTCTATGGGATAGAGATATTGTGGCTCTCTTCACTGTTTCAATCGCTTTGGGAATATCCACCGCTCAGAGGAGCCTGCAATATGTCATTATACCTGGATTGTTTCAAGAGTAGTCAAACTGTCTGCTAAAAGATTAACATGGCGTTGACCATAGGTTAACCTGGGTATGCCGACTGACTTTCATAAGTATTATTTCACATTAACTTACAAGGCAATCCTGGATATAAAAAATATGTTTAAATCAAAATGACCAAGCAGAATCAGAATATTTATACACAGACTGCGTCGCTGCTCCGATTCTGCTTTGTACATGCAAGTTACTTAGACCGTTATTAAAAAAAGTACACCAAGAATATTCAGTTTTCAAATTTCATTTCATCATGCCCCATGTATATTAGTAGTACGGGTAAATTTATATACGCGGATGCATTTGTGCAAATTACTTTAGATTCGGACGCACTGAAGGAAAATCTCCAGATATAGCGTACTGCTCTTAGATGTTTATCATGTGTTGCAATATTCATACATAGAGCGCCCCTCTGCTCCAATTGTGTTTTGCACATGTAAGGTACTGACTTTTTTATTGGAATAAATTACATCAAGAATAGTCACATTTTAGTTTATGATGTCCCATGTACATTAGGGGTAAATTTACAAAAGCCGCGATGCAATTGTGCAGAATACTTAAAATTTGGACGCACAGAAGAACTATCTCCACATTTCAGCATACTGCTCACATATGTTCTGCAAATCAAGAGAGAAGTGGAAAACCAGGTCAAGTCATTTGCATAGGCCTACACAAAAGTTTCAAACGCATGTCGTCCAATCCTCTCACCCGAACCATTCGTGCACAATTTATTCAGTTTGCCGTCAATGAAGGCGTTAAAGAGTTTTGGAGAGACATCACTGGCCAGTCGGGTTCCCCTATATGACTAGATCAGATGCTTCTTTAGTATTCTCACAGCTTTTGTTTGTTTATTTGTTGTTACATTTAGTACATATCTGATTCACGTGTAACGATGTAAATATTGGAAAGATACAAATATCCAAACACTTTAAACGGGTAGCGACGTCACGGCTTCTGATTGCAGACTTGCTACAGGAATCAGTGTGCCTCTGTAAGAAAAACACACAATTGGTGTCTTTGTTACTCTATTTTGATAAACGGGTAGGAATATAGGAAGCGAAGTGTTACAGGTATACACTATCATTTGTGCAATAAAAAATGTGCCACAAGGCTATGCTGATCAAGCTATAATGGGCAGGACGAATTCAGTGACACGTCTTCGGTTTAACAGTAATGGCGTATCCATGAAACCAACTAAATCCATAGTTAAACAGTAGGAACTTTAACCGTTTTGACACCATTATACGATATGAACCTACTTCGTGCGGAGGAGAGATATAGATGTCACAGTATGCAATTTCAAACTAATAAAACAGAGATTTGCTTGATCGCAAAGAGATTTGCTTGATCGCAAAGAGATTTGCTTGATCGCAAAGAGATTTGCTTGATCGCAAATCAAGTCTGTCTGCATGTCTTGAAAATCAGTAAACTTAAAAAATCTGTTAAACTTTTGTTAAATGGTTATCACATGTATCTTTCTACAACCTTCATTTTTACTTGATTGGATAAATCTGTATGATCAACCAATGGATGGAAGTTACCATTAACTCCTCTGTCTAAAATACGTTTGAATATATTCAAGATATAGAGTTCAGAAGTATAGCTTGCCTAATTATCATAAATTCAAGTTGTACACCGTTCAAATTCATTTATTAGATGCATCGACAGCACAAACCAAAGAATTAAATTTGTATTGACACCTCTTTCTGTTCTTATTTCCATCCAAGAGGTACATGTACATACATGTTACAGGCAAAATTAGTAACAAATAAAAGTTGTAATCATGCTATAGCCAAATAAAAACCTTGAGCTATTACAGTAACACAACGTTACATAAAAAGCCCCTTTACTAAATTACCTTGTTCAGAGTTCACAATCAATAACTCTAAATTGAATTCCTACATTTTTTATCATGTTCAGTCATTTTGCCGCTATTGTTTGCAATGCAATATTCAATAAACTTAGCCTTTTTTACTTAGGTAGCAAAATTAGTAATACGGGGTAGTACTTTCTTGTACTTACGTGCACATATAAAGTTTTTTTTTCCAAATATTAAGATTAAATTATAGATTGCTTTTAGACCAATATCACCCGGCAAAATCTGCTGAGCAGAAAACTGTAGGACATGTACTTTGTTTATTGAAAAACTTGCAAAAACATTTTTCAAAACTGATCGGTATGATCACTTTGCCAAAAAATATGTTTACCAGTTTCCACTTCACTTTCACAAAAGCAGCATCATTTAGTCTTTGTGATATTGTATTTATGTAATTTTTCATTGGTGTATACAATTCTATGTAGAAATTTGAGAATTACGTATTTCTGAGGAAATTGTCGCTAAGTAAATGTTTTGAAAGTAGGTAAACCACTGTTCCTCTTCAATTTCAGTTTACCAATTTCTATCATTTTGTAAGTTTTCATCATTTTCAGATTAAAGTTTTTCTGAGTTTACCTGATTACTTAGGATTTTTTTCCAGCTTTGTGGAATAGTGAATTTAAGGTCAGTGAGAGCTAAAACCTTTGTTGGCATACGAAATTTGTGGGCAAATTTCCATATGATATGAATGTTCCATCACTTTCAAGCAGGCAGATAAGAACTAAGATATATATTTAATCCGTTTGTCATAACATTTTTATTAAAACCAACCGTGTGCCCCTACTTTAATGAATGAATTAAACCATAGTGATTTGTGTTCAATTTCTGTTATTTTTTTTACAAATCTGGATTCCCATAGTTATAACCACTCCAACTATAAAGTACACACAACCTAAATTTGCTTTTTACAGTACTTAATAATTTTTTTTACATCTGTTTTATGAAAATTCATGTTCAGAAATATTTGGTCTTACATGGCAGTTGTAAGACGAGATGCTTCCATGCTGCAGCTGATTCTGATGTAACCCTTTTAATCCAGGCACATTTCATTGACCAGAATTGGGAGGAAATGTGTGCAATTCCTTATCCACCTCAATCAGTACGTGCTAAAAGGCAATTCCTCTTAATTTTGTTAGGTTTCTCATTTCAAAGATAATGTATGCCGACTCAGTAAATATACTGCATTACCGTGTTGATATGGCACTCGCACATAACTACCTCCATTGAACCATTCTTTTTGGGAATGGGGATTTGGTCGAGTGGATATGTGTGTTTCCCATTTCACCTAGGCGACTGGTGCCAAAGGTTGCAGGTTCGAGTCCCGCTCGTTCCGAACATGAAAAAAAAAAAAAAAAAAACTTAAAGATTAGAACTTCACTTCTCTTTTTTAGGGATGCTGCTGGGTATTGTATAACTGATACTAAATACAGTTGTTGTGATAGTGCTAAAGATTTGATAACTAAGGTTCTTCCAATTACTGATAAGCTCCTTTTACCCCAAGACTTAAAATGTTATTCAATTTTTTTCTAATTTGTCTCTTTCTGGTGTTATTTCTACTCTTAAAAGAACTACAAAGTCATTTTACCAATTTAATTTCAAATATTCAGCAAATTTGAGATTTGAGCCTATGATGCTTCCGAAACACTACTGTTTCACCTAAATTGGTTTTTAAGCCAGACATAACTTCAGACTGTTCCAGTAAATTTTATAAATTATTCAAATTAGATTCATTGGCAAGAATAGTACAGGAGGTGTCATCTGCATATTGAGATATTTCATATGCTTTCTCATCTACTGTAATGCCTGTAATCTCTTCGTTTTCGCCAACACCGATGGCCTAGATTTTGACAAACAAAATTAAGAGATGCAGGGAGAGAGTGCATCCTTGACGGACGCCTCTCGACAGGAGACACGCTTCAGAGGTCCAACCATTGTGAATAGTGCAACTTTTAATGTCTGTTTACAAAACTTTTATTATCTACTTTTGTAATGACTGACCAAAATTAAAATATTCTAAACAATTCTGAACCCTTATTTTTGTATAGAATTTAATTTCTGAACAAACTACAATTCTTTTCAAATTGAAAAGGTCTGCATCCTCCATCCAATTCAAAATTTTTTTTTTTTAATTCTTTAAATGTGGGACAGAATTACCTGTAACTTTATGTTTAACGGCGTCCAAAAAATTAAAGTCTCCGCCCATAATTCTGTGATCATTTGAAAGTGATTTGATTTGTTCTACAAATTCTTCATAGAATACAGGTTAGTCTACATTATATCCATCTATATTAGTTACAGTTTTTCTTTGCTAGTAAATTATAACATCAAGAATCAAATATCTCTCCCCATTATCCTTAAGGACAGGTAAGACACCAAAAGTAAATCTCAATTTAATCAATCCTAGCTTAAAATGTATTTGCGTTAGGATAACAAATCATATATGTTTGTAATCGTTATACTCCAAAGAATTTATATGCCCTGTATTTGGGTGTCTGTGATGTTAATTGTTGAATAAACAATTGAAAGTTGACTGCAAAGCATCCACCCCATTAATGCCAATATAAGTCACAAATTATTTGTGATAAAATCAAATTACACTTGCATCTTAATCCTGACATATTGACAACAAAAAGCGATCCTCCGATTATTTTTATGATTGGTTTAGTTTTTCTGTTATCCATCATCAAAGTTTGACGTTTCAATTTTCCCTTTGATTTCCAGGATGTTCATTTTCTTCATTTCATAGAAAAAGAACGAAGTAAAATGTTGAAAATCGCTGAATTGTTTTTGCAGTTCAGACATTACAAAATCAAAAGCAGTTAACCGGATTAAATTTCGCGCAGCCGTTTTCTTGGAATAACCATTTTCAGGTGGGGTTCTCGTCCTATTGTTCTGGTTGCAACTAGTACTTTTTAAATGCTGAATTTTATTGATATTGTCAACAAATTTGAAACCTGTGCTTGCAAAATCTCTGCTGTGCTGCAGATTTTGGTCCCTTTTCATGAACTATACGGTCTTATATGCACACGAATCATGGTTCTGTTCAAGCCAATTTACAGAAATAGGCTCATAGTTTCAAACAAAAATGTTTGCATTCGTGTCATGTTAAAACTAGACATGGCTTTTTGACCCTATGGACCTTTGCATGCATGTTTTGGACTCTTTTGGGTACAGACGAACTATAAACGTATCTGATTCAGCTAAACATACCGAGGAACATTGCCTTTGGGTGCACGGTTGGCTGAGCGGTAAGACGCTCGCCTTTCACCTCTGCGACCTGGGTTCCATTCTCGTCCTGGGCAGCATGTGGAAAAAGTTCCTACCACTTTAACCGTGCACGGTGGTTTTCTCCGAGTTCTTCGGTTTCCTCCACTAGGCAAGGTAGGAAGTATACGCCAACATCTGTGCCATGGAGAGTGACTCGATAAGTCAATGCTTGACTTCTTTCACAATCCATGGAAAACGAATGTGTTTATATTTTGGTCTGAATTGATTTGGATTTATTTTATTAGGACTACAGTTTGGATGTGGTAATGACACTGCCTAATTTGAATAAAATGTCAACAGATAGCAGAAATTGAGACTGGTATTCAAAGTATGTACACGATATATATTCCCATATTCTAACATGTGATTGCAATTCTTGTCTGCACAGGTACACGTGTTTATCAAATGAAGATATGTTTCTAACAAATGTATCACATATAGGTCATCTTGGAGCCTCCTTTAATACTACGACCCTGGATTCACTGTTGCATACACCAGGCAGATGTGATGCAA